>OFHV01002799.1:0-57245 GCA_900245895.1 Lacerta bilineata | reverse complement strand
ATCCCCTTCTTTTCCAGATAACACCCTTAACATTCTAACAAAACATAATGGATTCAGCCGCCAAAAGCAAGAAGTCTATTTTCTACCTATCATTATCAGCGACAGTGGGAATCCCCCAATGAGCAGCACCAGCACCCTCACCATTAAGGTCTGTGGATGCAGCAATGAGGGTATTGCCCAGTCCTGCAATGCTGAAGCTTATGTGCTCCCTATTGGCCTCAGCATGGGAGCTCTAATAGCAATTCTAGCCTGCATCATTTTGCTTCTAGGTACGTATTCATTTACTGGTCAGAAAGACTTCCATATGGGAAAGGAGCATCTTTCAGCAGTTGAGCATATGCTTTACTTGCAAAAGCTCCCACTTTCAATTCATTGTGTTTCTAATAGTAGACCCACTCTGAAGACCCTGGAAAGCCACTACCAGTCATAGTAGACAACTGGAGCAGTGGTTTAAGCATAAGCAAGATTCACATGTTTCTGGTTCATAAATTGCTAAACAATATAGATAAACTTTTCTGGAAGAAAAGTATGTGGTATGAAAGAGGTAAGTAGCTAGTAGATTCATTGAAATCAATAGCTTAGGTCCATTATTTGAAAAAAGATCTACTCTTAGTAAACTTACTTGGATAACATCAAATATTCCCAGAAGCCAAGGGTAGTCAACATGATTCACTCCAGATATTCTTGGAGAAAACTCTCATTATCTTTGACTACTCACCATGCTGGCTAGGGTTTATGGGAGTTCCAGTCTAGCATCATTTGGAGTGTGCCATGTTGACTACTCCTGCCATAGGCCAACTCTTCACAAATGGTGACAATTATCACAGCCTACGGGGTATCCATTGAGAAGATGACCCCTCAGCCAGACTCAAAAGTTTGGATAGGTTACTGTACATTGTTGGAGGGTTACATTCTGTATGATTAGTAGAACATTGTGCAAGGTGTCATGGGCAGTAAACCTGTATAGTACCCAAGTGCTTAGAACACAATTACAATCAAAACACAGATAATTAGATCACTTGACACATTTCTGGTTACATTTGAATACTTGTGAAGGCATCTATTTTTTACTGGAGCAGCAGCATTGGTGGAGAGCATATTCAACTCATTTCCTCATGCTTTCACCCCTGTCAATATCAAGTCTTTACTTAAAAGTTGCTGTTAGCTCCCCTGAAGGGTAGAGACCAAAGCCTAATACAAACACCACTATTAGGACGACCTGTAGGGCAGTGCTTTTTCCCCAGAGGGTACTCAAGGGCACACAGTACCAGCACCTCTTTTGGGGAGGTTAAAAATATGAGCACTTACTGTAACAATTTCCAGGTGAGAACTGGCACCTGTTTTTTTTCTAGGGGGGGGGGAACACTGCAGGGCTAATAGCAACTTTGTTTGGGGGGTATCCAAAGTAGGAATGGGGTGGGAATTCAATTACGTTAGCATTTAAATGTGAATTTGCACTTTCCAAAACAGTTTGCAAACTGAAGCATCTGTCAAAATCTACACTTCTCCAAATTTTGCAATGTAGTTCTCCAACCAAGTCATGGGGCCCAGAATGTGTATACTAGAGTAAATTGTTGCATATAAATACATGTATTTTTGGAAATAAGATACACAATACATTCTATTAGGGGAGATTACTTTGCAAAAATATTTATATTCTGGAAATTCCATTAAAAATGTGTATATTAGAAGAAGTTTGCTTGAAAATGTTTTCAGAAGGACTTAAGAAATACAAACTGATGTGGAAATGTGGAGAACTGAACTTAAGGTTGGAAAAATGATAAACTGAAAGAAACTGATATTGACAGAGCAAAGCATTAGCTCCAAACACACGTATCTGGGAATAAGCTGAATTTGAATTAATGCATCTGAAGTTGGGCTGCTCCATTTCATAGCTGAGTAATGCTCTTTTCATCACACATGGGAGTAGATGTCAATGACAGCAAAGCTCACACACAATGAGTTATTACCCAGCAAATGGGTTGTTAAAACATCATGTGGGTTGATTATTGTGTTCACATATATGTGCTTACATATTGGGATTGTTACAAACAGATTTGTAATGGAAGCAATTGCAACAATATTACTATTAGCTGTAGTGGTGGTAGTAGTAGTAGTAGTGATAGTAATGATAGTAAAATACTTCACAAAGAAACACATTGGACAATAGCCTTGAATATTTAATGAATTTTATTGAAACGTATACTAACCTCAAAAAGGTAGAATTTAGTTATTAATTTAGTTACCTTTCACCCTACATCTACACAACATGGTTTTGTCTTCTGTATTTGGTTAAAAGTATAAAATACTTAGTGGTATAATAAAAAGGAGAATTCCTTGGATGCCTAGATGCAAGTACTGTTTGGTGAGATTGCCCCAGCAGAGATTTTAAAATGACAAAACATGCAGCAAAGTAAAGTGTGGAAATATAGGCTGTTAGACCTTTTAAATATCTCATTTTAGGTTGCTTCCATAGTTTCCCACTTCCCTTAGCATAGAAAGAGATTACATGTTTGGTAAATTAAAATTTGTTTACTTACAAACATTTCTAAGTGTTTGTCAGATTCATGTGCTTTTCTATACAGCAGCAAGAAAACACAGGCATTATAACTTAGGTTCCAAAATGGTAAATGCTGCTGAATTATCTGCATAGAATTACAAAGATGGCTTGCTTAAGACATGCAGTCTAAGTTTGGAACATCCAGATTAGATCTCCTTACTGGTAGGGTCCAATGGTGGAATGGAAGAACAAAGTATTGATAACTCTTCCTCTCAAGGTGAGGAGGAATGACCTACCTAAGCCTGACAGGACAGTGTAATCTATGGTTTTAACCCCTTCATGCATTAGAGTTCAGACTCTTGGTTATATGAGGCTGGATATCCCACAAAAGCCTTGTCATATCCATTTAAAGGGGAAATTTGCCTTTGGGGTGCATAGGTTGATGCTGGAACTGCATGTTGGCAAATCAAAAATCTTGCTTAATCAGGAACTGGATCCACTTGGCTATATTGACAATTTATTGCTTTATATCACCGATCACAAAGTTGTAAGACGTGAGAGGCTATCAGTCAGGGAATACAGATGAATAGCTGTCCTGAAAGTTGGCACCACTTCCTGACAAAATGCATTTCCAAACCTGGATCCTATCAAAGTCAGAGCAAGACAGGGATGCTCAGACTAGCAAGTGCCTCTCAGAACTTTTTTTAAAAAATGAGTCCTTTCCTTGAATTTCCTAACCCCTAGTTTCAGGGATCCCAAATTTCCTTCTCTCCCAAATTCATTTTACCTCATGTTCTAATATCCAAATTTCAAGTC
Source organism: Lacerta bilineata (assembly GCA_900245895.1). Lineage (NCBI taxonomy): Eukaryota > Metazoa > Chordata > Lepidosauria > Squamata > Lacertidae > Lacerta > Lacerta bilineata. The sequence goes on along the minus strand of OFHV01002799.1, from coordinate 53,929 downwards.
AAGCCAACATAGAAATATAAGCACCTTTTTCACCCTCTGAGGTAATATTTTGTTTGTGTTAAGAACTGCTTTCAAAGGTTAATCAGCTTGTGGTATTTCCTTTACAGTCATTGTGGTGCTGTTTGTGACACTGAGGAGACATAAAAACGAGCCTCTTATTATCAAAGACGATGAAGATGTGAGGGAAAACATCATCCGTTACGATGACGAAGGAGGTGGCGAGGAAGATACAGAAGCATTTGACATTGCAACTTTACAAAACCCTGATGGAATAAATGGATTTTTGCCCCGCAAGGATATTAAACCCGATCTTCAATTTATGCCGAGGCAGGGACTGGCACCTGTTCCTAATGGTGTTGATGTTGACGAATTTATCAATGTAAGGCTCCATGAAGCTGATAATGACCCTACAGCTCCTCCATATGACTCGATTCAGATTTATGGGTATGAGGGGAGAGGCTCAGTAGCTGGTTCTTTAAGTTCCTTAGAGTCTTCAACATCAGACTCAGATCAGAATTTTGACTACCTCAGTGAATGGGGACCCCGTTTTAAAAGACTCGGGGAACTTTACTCAGTGGGCGAAAGTGACAAAGAAACTTGACAGTGGATTACAAACTTTTATTTTTTTTCACTCTTGACTTAAGCGATCATGTAATATTCTAGGGCCACGGCTGTTAGTTATGACTAATGTGGCTTTTTGTTTAGGGGCAACTTTAGTGCCAGTCATCTTATAAAATCAACTACATTGTAATGTTGAACCAAAAAAGTACATAAATCAAAAGTATATGTTAGGAGGTCTGAGTCTTGTGGAGTGTGAAGTTAAGTACGTAGAGTGTCTAGAAGTCTTTGGATATTCTATATTCACATGACCACTCTGAAGATGGAGGTTTGGATCTTTGATCACCTTCAGTACGTGAAAGGAAAGGAAATGGAGAAGATAGGTGCTTTTCTACATAATGGACCTCTGTGGATTTTTGCTTATGAAGAGCATCTTCTGGTAGTCCATTGAAAGCTAATGGTTTGCTTCCACATTGCCAACAAAGATTCCACCACAAAAACAGGAAAAAAGAATGTTAAAAGCAATATCTGGTCTTCTTTGCAATGCTGAATTTTTAAGAAAAGCATTGATAAAGTCCCTTTTGGCCTCAACTGTGCAGTGACTGTAAGTTGTACATAGGGTAATTCTTGGCCACAAAAACCACAGACTGAATATCATCTTCAAACATTTTGTCAAGCCTTAAAATATTCACATGTTCTTAATCTATTCCAGTGACAGGATTCAAAATCCACCATTGTGCAAATGTTCAAGTGGAGAAGAGACTAAAGTTCTCTACTTTTCAAACAAAATGGATTGTTTTCTAGAAGGATCACTCATTTCATCTACTTTGTCTTCTATAAGAAAAAGGAGGGAAATATGTGAAAGAAGATGGACTCATATACAAAAGCTGGTTTTATTGCTAAAGAACAAATTTATTTGTTTAATCCTTGAAATAAATATTTTATTGATGTCCATTACTGCTTTTATTTATTAAGATTGATTATTGGTAAAAGAGAAGGGAAACGTCAAAATTGTATCCATTAATAAAAGGTTAGAATTCTTTGTTCTATATATATATATATATACATACATAAATATATATACACAATGTTAAATGAAATGTACATTTTGAAAAACAAACACAAGAGATATTAGCAGTGGGGGACTTGCAAGGGAATGGTAGCAGGGTGAGGGTGTTTCTGGAAGAAATTAACATTGGACCATTTTATATTTTCTTCATAAACCAAGAACTGGTGTTTTAGTACAAGCACAAGCAACTGGAAGCAAACTGGTTCATGTGAATATTTAAAAAGAAAAGGAAAAAAAGATAGACATTGAAAATTCCACACATTTCACCATAAAGTCACACATGCTTATAGTTATCCACTATACTAGAAGATCCAGTGTGAACATAATTTCCCTGCTTATGTTTTCAGCCTTTCTTTTTTTCTAGAATATTCATGGTTATGCACAGGGATCTTGCTCACAAAGAAAACAGCACTTAGAAGCTGTTGACACCCTCAATTTGTAATGAAAACTGACTATTTAGAAGTAGCAATTGTATAATAAAACTAAGTATTACATGCAATTCATTTTTTACTTTTTTCTATTTTTGTTTTGATGCAATTGTTTTCTTTATTTACTCCATGTATTGTATTCAGAAGACGAAAAACAACCAACAACTCCTGTATTGTTTCCTACTTTGTGGAAATATATTTTTATAAATACCTTCTTTGTGATCACCGTTTCTTTTCAGTTTTACCTGCATCTTACAGAGACACATCATCAGCGTGTAAATAGATGAATCCTCTGAGAGCTGCAATTCCTTCTAAGGCTTTTAAATAATCAATGCATTATTTAACTCAGGACCATTGCATGATTTTCCGTTTATTAAAAGCAGGTTGAGTCAGTCATGAATGGAAAAGAGAAATATTCTGGAGGCAACTGGTCCCTCCCTACTTGGATCTGTATGGGTTTCAATGGAGCCCAATGCATAATGTGAAAGAGTCCTTGCATCCCTAACCATTAGCAGATAAGAAGGTGGGTTTGTGACTGACCTCCCTTTGAACTAGTCATTGGGATAGAGCGTGGAGGAGTTAGGTGGCACCAAGGTCATGGCAGCCTAAATACATCAGCAAGAGCACCGGAGTAGCTCTGTCTGTGCATTTGCACCATGCCAATCTCACCACTGCCTCTGCCCTCTCCCTCTCTGCCCTGTGACTCACCTGAAGTGAGATCAGGTAAGTGGCACAGCCCCATCTGTGACTGCACCTAGACATGATGAATGTAGGCAAAACTATCTCCAATCAAAAATTGAAAACAAGCAAGCACCATCATATCAGTTCAGGGTGTGTGTAGGTGTGTGAAAATCAAAATGTGCATTTCTGGAACTGAGTTTTCAGAAATCATTGTGTAGAATAAATGCAGATCCTTTCATCAGTTTCCAGAAGGCAATCATATGGTTTATTTATTTATTTATTTCAATCCAAAGTTACATCAAAAGAGATTTCATTTCATGCCAGTTTTAGACACTTGAAAATGTAGTTGGATTTGGGAAATCATGTCTCATTTCTAATCTGCCAATGTTATTGTGGTTGATGTTATTTACTCTGATATCAATAATTTTCAAAGGCTTGTGTACTCAATATCTCATGTTGGTTCCATTTTGCAGTCACAGAACAGAGGCTCAGTTACAAAAGAGCCAAGGTGGTGCTCTGGATTGACTATTGGACAAATGCCATCAAGTAATCTGTGGGGTTGATCTCAACCAAACTTTAAGGGGCTGAGTTACATCAAGTCATACCATTTGTCCAGCTAGCTTAAAACTGATGATATTGACTGGAAACATGTCTTTAGAGAGTTGGAAATTCATTCATTCTGCTCCAACCCAATGCACACTTACCGTGGAAAGAGTCAAAATCAATACAGTGGACCTTACCTCTGAGTAGCCATGCATAGTACAATGTGTACTACAGTTGAACTAGAATTCTAATAATATTTTTTTACAAAAACATCCGTCCATTTTTAAGGACAAAACTAGACATAGCATTGAAGATGCTCCAATTATATGTAGGGGTGTGTGTGAAGTTAATAGTGATGAGGGAGGCCACATTAGGTATCCAAATGGTATCTCAAAGGGAGGTGATGGTTTCGATTTGGGAAATGCCTCAAGAATGGCACAGGAATAAAAGCATGAACCCTCCTTCTGAGATGAAGTCCTGATTCAAGTCTCTCCCTTCCCACTCATCCACATGGTTGCTACAAATTTGATCTCAGATCTCCAGAATTATGTGTGGTTTGTCTCTAATCTGTAGCCCTTTTGGTGAACATGTGAGGGCTTAAACCGTGTAGGAGGTGCATAGGCACTCATCTTGGTTTCATTCCCAATCTTCCCAAGTGTATTCATCCTGCACCTTCTTCTCTTTACCTACACACCTTCAGTGTGGAGATCTGAAGGATAATTAGATGTTCTGTTGAATGGGGTTAGAATCCTTCTCACGTGGTTCAAGGTTTCCAATCAAAGGGAGGATTGTAACTATTCAGCTGAACATAGGATCACACCAGAGATCTTAATGCTCAACTTGTGAAGGCCAGAAGATGGGGCAGCTTGGAGTACATGGAGACCAGTAACAGACTTTGGGCGCTCAAATTTCAGTGGCACCCTGTATGATGCTAAAATTTGGTCCCCTTACCTCTCACACTCTGTTCTACCGCATTGTTGTGGTGTGGCACCCAATGTGGCCGAACTGGCTGTGTTACCCTAAAACCATCTCTGTGGAGATATTGGGGATAAAAGTGGTGGGGTCAGTACTCCTACAGCCCCTATTTAGTTTCAGCCCCCACATGTTCACCCAAACACCTGAATACAGTTACAATGACACGGATACTGCTTCTGTTGTAGCACAGCTAGTTTTAATGACTGCAGCCTGCAAACAACTGATATGCTAACACCACTTCTACATGCTTGTAAAGGTTTTGATCAAATTAATGAAGCCTCATGTTTATTGAAACTGTATTCACTAGTTCCATCTTTGAATAACTTTTACACAGCTCTTGCCTTCTAATCACAAACTGATCAGGGAAATTAATTTAAAGAATGGAAAACAGCCTTCATGAACATTTCAAAATGAAGCTGAATGGAGGCATATTGTTGCAGATTCCATGAAGAGTGGAACATCTTCTTGCAAGAAGCTCCATTAATCAGCTGCTCAAGGTGGAAAAGGTTTCATTTAGTTCAATTTTAAGTTGTATCATTCTGAGGGATTTGGATTGTCAATGTGAACGTAAATCAAAAGCCAGGTATAAAAATCATCAAAATTATTACTAAATTGTAGAATAGCATAATCTTCAAGATAGATAATTCCCTTATTCATGCATAACTTAGATTATAATGCTGTGGCTAGATTGTTGGTGGGGTCAGACTACTGCCAGTACCGTGTTTCCGTAAAATAAGACACCATCTTATATTTTTTTTCCCCTCAACAAAACACAGTATGGCTTATTTTCAGGGGATGTCTTATTTTAACTGTGTTGAATCGGTACGCTGCATAGCCACGCCTCTCCAGGCTGTTTTAATGGGAGGTGCCACGTCACTATGGCATCTTTTTGGGGTATGGCTTATTTTCGGGGAACGGCTTATATTTCGCAAATGCATAGAAATCCTGCTATGGCTTATTTTATGGTTATGTCTTATTTTAGGAGAAACACAGTATCTAACACTAGTGCTTAACAGCTTGCACTGGCTGTTCATATGTTACCAGTCCAACTTCAAGGTTCTTGTAGTAATTTACAAGGCCCTCAAAAACTTGGCAAAAACTTAATATCCGTGCCCAAACAAAGAGATCTTAGGGTCCCCTAAATGCAGATTGGACAACCTACACCCACCAGAAGCTATTCATTCAGTATTGTGGGCCCAATTCTGTGGAACTTTCTCCCAGCTGAAATCAGGCCCGCTCCCTGTTAAATTTCCAACACCTGATTAAGACCTTTCTTTTAAAGCACACATTTTAAAGAAGTTTTCATTCTTTTATGATTAATTTTAATTGATTTTATCCATGGCATGGGTTTTATTATTTTTATGTACACCGACTGACTGGAATCTTTGGTACTTAAGTGGTATATAAATACCTTAAATAGATACATGATAGACAGATAGATAGACAGATAGATAGATAGATAGATAGATAGATAGATAGTGTGGTGTAGTGGTTAAGAGCAGTAGACTCGTAATCTGGGGAACTGGGTTTGCGTCTCCACTCCTCCACATACAGCTGCTGGGTGACCTTGGGCTAGTCACACTTCTCAGAAGTCTCTCAGCCCCACTCACCTCACAGAGTGTTTGTTGTGGGGGAGGAAGGGAAAGGAGAATGTTAGCCACTTTGAGACTCCACAGGGTAGTGATAAAGCGGGATATCAAATCCAAACTCCTCCTCCTCCTCCTCCTTCTCCTTCTTCTTCTTCATAGATAGACACAGGCAGACAGGCAGACAGACATAATGAATGTAGGAATTCTAATCTGGAAAGAACTCCTAGTGCATGAGCAGTTGCTAACATATGAGGATCTGCATGATCAGGACAATTGTGAAGTTAACTTACTCATGCCAGCAGTTCTTTCCACTGAGGGATTTATTTGTAGACAGCTATATGAAACATCTAGTGGTGGAGGAAGAGTGATGAGATGTTTCAGACAGGGTTGAAGGTTTGTTCCGTTTCCAGGTGAAATATAACAACGGCCTACATCAGGGTGAAGTATGAGGCCATGCATGCTATTCCTGTCCCCATTGTTACTGAAGGTATCTGAAGAAGTGTGCATGCACACGAAAGCTCATACCAAGAACAAACTTAGTAGGTCTCTAAGGTGCCACTGGAAGGAATTTTTTATTTTATTTTGTTTTGACTATGGCAGACCAACACGGCTACCTACCTGTAACTGGACCCATTGTAACTGTGAGCACTGGTCCCACCTATACCACCCCAACCTTCTTGTATTGAGTTGGAAGGTCTGAAGTGGGGTTCTAAATGCATTCAGATAAGTGATCTTAGAAGTGTCCCCATGATTGGGAACTCCACATCCTTTTCACACTTTATTTCCTTGTGATTTGGAAGAATGCCTGAATAGGACTATTTGTATTGAAATTTTTGCAGTAAGCAACTTGTATTCCGTCAGTGTGGCTTGTTATCTCATGATGGGAAAGTCAGTTTGAACATTGTGAATTAACCTTGGATAATTATGTAAATACAAAACATCCAAAGGATGTAGGCTTAAAGCACCTAATAATTAACTCAGGATGTGGGGGGGGGGAGAGGAAAGATAGTGCCTTCAGGCCTTTGTGTTAGGCCCAGGTCCTGCTTGCAGGTTTCCCTTCCTATAAGACCTTCCTGTCCAATTCCTCCTGCTCCTTATCACATCTAGTGGGTCACTATAGAAGGGAAGAGGGGACTGAGAAGGATGGTGGTGGGTTTGTTTGTTTTTTTCCCTTTTCGGGGGGGGGGGCATTTTTTGCCTACTCCATACTGTATTGCCTGTAGGAGCAGTTAGTAATGGGAGCTGAATAATTAGGTTGGTTGGTAGTAGTCGGCTGGCATGTGTGTGCAGAAAAGAGGAGAGCATGACAAAGAGTACACCAAGGCACTTTTCAGGTGAATAGCAAGTCTGTTGCTTGTATGAAGCAGGATGAAGCAATTTCTCTTCCTGCCCACCCCTTGCCCCCACTATTTCACCACTGCCAGTCACTCCAGTTTGCCCATGCCCATGTCACTGCTGCAGCTGCCACGGTGCCCTTGCCCTCTCCACTAATTCTGCACCACTGCTGCCACCACTGTATCAGGGGGGCATCAACAGCGCACTTGCAAGTGAAGGTGTGGTTGTGGTATGACTGGCAGCAGCGCAAGTGTGTGGAGGGGGCTTGGGTCTGCAGTGTGGTGGTGTGGGAGCTAGGGCTGTGGCGGCAGGGCATTTTGCCTGCAGTGGCAAAATGTCCCAGGCGCCCCTGGTGAACTGGGATTACAGAAACTTGCACACAGTGCTGTGGGACCCATGTGGCAGGTTAAACTGTGTCACTCAGTTGGACAGGTGGGGTTCTGAAGGGATGTGAGTCATGATGGACTGCCACCATCACTTGAAGTGGTGTGTCAGGGGGAAAGAGATGGAATCAAAACCAGACTGAGTCACTTCAGGGTAGGGCTCACACATTGATGACAGGCTTAGGTGCCTGGTAGTTGAATTGCGTATTTACTAAACATGGTCTCTTTCCCCCTATGCAGTTCAAAAGATTTCAAGTTATAATTAATATAGTGGCCCCAGGTAAACCCCAAACCTTGCAACTGCATTTCCCTGGCCATTGGCCATTAGCCATGCTGGAGCTGACGGAGTCTTGCAACATCTGGATGGCCACAGGTACCTTGCTCTTCTCGGAAAACACCTGACATTCTCACTCCCCAACATACACCCCTCCCTAGATATGTTTTGCCTTAGCTGGTGAAACTTGGGGGATATCTGATTTATGCCACTGTTAAAGCACAAAATATGACTCTTCCATTATATAGATCAAATTACTGTTCATGGTCACACAGGAATTTAAGCCAAGTAACTCCTGTGTGTGTTATATTCCTCCTTGTAGCCCCTAACAGGTTCCTTTGTAGAGAAACTCTCAAACATATGACCTTCTGATTGCCTTTTTGATTGAAAATGTCAACAGAGACCACAGCAGTACATCCAGTAATAAGATTCCTCCCTTAAAAAATCTTATTGCCTGCACTGTAGGAGAGTTAAAGCATGACAGAAATCTCATCGATGTCAGTCAAAAAGATACTGATAGCCAGGATCAGTGGGTGTTGCTTTAAATCATGCAATTTTTTTTTTACAGCTTTCAAACAGAAATATAACAATGGGAAAAGTGAAAGTGAGGGGAAGGTAAACTAATTGGTAATTCTATCCCTAGTAAAAGATAAGATACCAACATTCAGTATTACACAGCAAACTGACTGGAATTTGCAAACTGCCTGCCATAGGAAGGGAGTTGTTGCAGAGGGTGCATATATATTTGGGCATCATTTGAGCAACGTTGAAATAGCTTTGGATTGCTACAGGTTACATTGCATGGCTCAGAGTGATCTGAGGCTGCCAGAGTGTGGAGTGTTGGAAGGAGAGACAGGTGTGGATGGGAAGAAGGAGAATCTGCAAAAGGGAGGGACAACATAGGAATGGGGTTGGGTGCCTTCCCTACCAGACCTCACCTTAATGAAAATTCATCAGCATTTGAGTGTAAAGCTCTTCTAATAAACATATTTCTGTGCAGATATAACTAATGTGCACCTTTTTGCAAGCAACCTTCACAAAACAATGCATTTTTATGTTATTTTCACTAATATCTTCATTTTTATGCAAACTTTTCCCTGATATATATCTTTTTGTAAACATGATTTGCTTGGGGAACTGCATCACCAAATTCAGGAAAGGGTGAATTTCAAAGGATAGGTTTTTCACTTTACGTATTGTTTCAGAAAATGAACATTTGATAGATTCAGCTTTAAATGCATACTGAATCCAATTTCCATCATCCCTACCTGCACTTCTCCCCAAAGGAGCCCAGGAAGGGATCAAAGAAACTCTTGTCTGAAACCATGGCTGGTTGCTGCCAATCAGTGTGGACAATACTGATCTAGATAGGGCAATAGTACAACCAGCTTCTGATGTATCTAACCCTTGGTCATCTCATATTTAAAATAAGATTGAATTTTTCAGTACTTCCCTCTTCCCCCAAGGAGTTCTCCAATTGTCTCAGGATGTTTTCATTTTACCTTCCTAAAGTCAACATAATTTGTCTGGCTTAAAAAAGTTGTCTATATCTAATTGAAACAACAGTAGGAAGGTTACAATAAAACAACTATTCACAGTGGAACTTGATGGACACAATTCATCACTGCATTAGGTGCCTTTCCAGCCAATGAAATCATTTTGAGTACGTTGCATCATGGCTAGAGTTTATCTGTAAAATGAAAATCTATTGTCAGAAAATGATATGCTACTCAGCTAGCTGACTGACAAACATTTGCAGGTATTATACCAGCCCAAGAAAGTATAGAGCCCCACCTCCAAAGTATTAATTTTCCATCTTAGAGAGCCTTCAATAATGGGCAAAATGCCTTAGAAAATTGAAGCTTTGTGTGAAGAAAAGAAAGAGCATTCACCATGCTTTGGGTCCGCTTTCATAATGTTGCAGGTGTCATTAGTCGCAGACCTGGTATTGATGGAATGAAGAGGTAGGAGTCTTTCCAAAATCCATGGTTTAGATAAGCTGGATGCATATTATTTCTGCATTTGTACACTATTTGTGCATGATAATATTCTGGCTTTGTGAAAGGTGGAAACCAATTTAGCTTGCTGCATAATTCACCATGATGGGTTTTGTAATCACACTGCAAAATGAGTCGAGCTGTTCTATTATACGATACCGATAGAGGCTGGAGTGCTGGAGAACTAGGCCTACTCCAAACACTGGCATAGGATTCTCAATGAGAAATTATAAAAGCATTGACAGTTGCTTTTGTGGAACTGCAACTAAGACATCTTCCAAACGGCTTAATAAAGGCAAACTGAACCATTCAGCGTCTGGCAGCAGCTTGGGAAATGGGCTCATTAACATTTCAGTCCATCCATTCCTAAGGCTGCTTTCACTAGTGATCATAAAAGGGGCTCCCTCCACCCCCGCCTACGCTATATCATGGCAGGGCTTAACTTGCGAATATAGCTAATGCTGCATGTTGTATGGGAAATTGCCCCCTTTCTTCTTTTTAAAGAACACTGAGCATTAGAAATGTGACTATTTTATTCACATGACCAGCTAATACTGGGTTATAGCCAACTAGTATGTTTCACTTAGGACAGACACACTAAAATTAATGGTCTTAAGTTAGTCATGTCCATTAATTTCAATAGATTTACTCTAAGTATGACTAACATTGAATACCACCCACTGTCCTCCATGTCCCCATTGCTGTGAATATATATGGCATTAAATATATGCACACACACCAAAACAAAACAAACAAAACAAAAACACCTAAAGCTCAGGGCTGGCCCTAGCATTAGGTGGCAGTGTCAGGTGGTAGATGCTGGTAGTGGTTGCAGCCAAGCAGTTGTTCCTGAGTCCCGTGGCCATACTGTTCTCTTGGAGGACAGAACTGTTTGTGCATGGTAACCCCTGCTTTCATCATCACCATCACCACCATCATCATAATTTATTATTTAGACCCCACTCATCCAGCTGGGTTTCCCCAGCCACTCTGGGCGGCTTCCAGCAAAATATTAAAATACAATAATTCAGCTTCATGGTTGAGTGGAGTTTTGAAACTGGGTCTCTCAGGTCTTAGTCCAGCACTCTAAATACCACACCACACTAGTAAGACAGAAACATGTTAACACGGCACCTCCAGTGCATTGGAAGTAAACTCAGTTGAACTAAAAACAACAACAACAACTTACCTTTGAGTAGGGATGGAAGGATCTGTCAGTTTCCATTCTTGCAGTTTCTCATTTTTATCAGTCTTAAATTCAGTACTCCACATTTCTGCAGTGATCTGTATTTAAAAACAATAACAACAAAATGTGAAATTTCAAGGATTTTCACTGTAGTTAAATGCAGAATTATCCCAATAAACACATTGTCATAGGCATATGCAGTTTTGACTAATGTACACATTGTGTGGTATTTTCACTAATGTGTTTATTTTTATGGTATTGCTTTGTTAGAGAACTGCCTTGCAAAATTCAGGTAACTTTAGAATGTGCAGATTAGTTGTGTTTCAGTTCTCATATCATTTCAGAATTTGTGAATTCGATAAATTCACCTGAATGTAATTTCTCCCCCATCTCTGCTTCTGTGTTAACCTACATAGGATTGTTCTGCAGAAGTCCTGGTGGGGTGGAGGTGGGGAGGACCCCTGATTTGGGTAGGGAGAGGTAACCTCGTGACTTCATTTTTCTTCTTTTTTCTTCCAATGAGTCCGGGGGGGGGGGGTTAAAACCTAACAAATGGCCTTTAAATGTATTTGTGGAAAGGGGATTATTGGGTTTTTTGTGTTTTATTTCATATTAAGCATTCTCATTTTGTGCTTCACTGTTGTGAACCATATTGTGATCTTTGGATAAAGGGTAGTATATTCTCTCTCTCTCTCTCTCTCTCTCTATATATATATATAGTCACCAGATCTTCAATTGGATTCTTTATGGTTGGTGAAATACATTCCTGTGTACCCAAGACCAAACCCAGAAAATAATGTTACCTTTGATTTGCTGACTAAGTTCCCCAAACGTTTGGGCCTTGGTATCCTTAGAGAGTTTTGGGGCATGTTTGTTGCAATCCCAAACACAGTTACGAAAAAGTAAGCCCCACTGGACACATAGGGGGGCTTACTTCTCAATAAGCATGCATAGGATCATTCTGGTTTAGAGCTAATATCCTCTTGGGTTGCCCATTGTCCAAACTGCACAAAGATAGCATTCCTACACCTAGAACAGTGTTCTTCAAGCTTGGGTCCCCTGATGTTGTTCGAGTACAATTCCCATCACTCCTGACGATTGGCTAAATTTTCCTACACATAGCACTCTGGAGGCAGGAGAGGGTCCATTGTAGCAAGCAGTAGTTCAGAAATAAGCTTGTCTGACATTGCTCATCTCATCCAGGCCCTCCTGCTAAAAATTTGGAAAAAATCCCAAATGTTTACATCAGTTATTGAAACAAAATTTTGTTCCCACATATTAAAAATATTTGAGTTAATTATGCCATAATTAAGACAGTGTTTAATATTTTATTCTTTTTGATTATTGAGATGGAAGTAGCAAATTTGGGTGGGGGGGGGACTGCCTGGAAATATTTTGATGTTGGGAACACCCACAATTTTTCAGTCCTGCTTCCCTCATCCACTTCCTATATCTTGCTTCTTCTTTGTCACATAGGAAATCCCAACCAATCAGGAATCTCACCAGACTCTTCAGACAGCACAATCTCTATAATCTCTGAACATGTGTAAGGGCAGGAGGATGTTATCTGCTAGCCACCTCTCTCATCTCTCCCCTGCCCACCACAGTTGCATTTAACACAATTCCTGGACAGAATACATGTGCACATGCACACTTTATATATGGTGGGTATTTGCTATGGCTTGCCCCTCTGCGCTAATCCAGGGCCCCATCTGGCACTTCATTCTTTGAAGTGCTGCTCTTTCATTGTCAGTCTGAGTTGTGTTGCTTTGTATTGTTTTGAGTATTGCTGGTAGGGATGCAAGATACAACTTCTTTGAATGTACGAATAAATAAGCATTAATAGGAAGGGCCAGCCATTTTGGGGAGTGTTCTTGAAACCCAAATATCTCTACATAACGGTGGTTGACTTAAAACCATAACCCCACGATTACATGTGGAGGTATTACTGCAGACCTCATTAATGATATCAGATATATCACTGAAGCCATTCCATATTTCATACAAGTGAGCTTTTATGTTAAGGTTGCAAAAAGTAAAATAAAATGGAGCTAGAAGTATAGATGCCTCAAAGGTGTACCAATTTGAGAAGAAAGACTCCAGGGTTGTAAAAGGCAATATGGAATTGGATTTATAAGTCTGCATATGACTATGTTTCATAAATGACACCGAAGAGATTTTGGGACTTCTTTTCATAATAAAATGTGAAATTACTTGACATTAATAATATCTTTAAAAGCAAGCACAGAGGATGCTTGAAAAAAGGAAGATTCTTTATCTGCATAAAGGGTGCTCTACTAAGGCCCCTCAACAACAATGAAAAGATGACTTACAGTGGTAGAAAAGGATGGCATTTTTGAAAAAAAAATTAAGAGACTTTACCATTCTTTTATTTCTCATTGTATTTCGGTCACAATAAAAGATGGTTATTTTTGGATTGAACTGAAATCAGAAGTATTTTTCATGAAAGTTGTGAAAAGTATCCTTTCCCTTTTGTGTAACGCTTTGGGCATAGGCTGTGATTATTGCTAGTATCTGCACATTCCCTTCCTTAAATCCAAGCTTTAGGAATGTGGCCCTCAGGTTCAAGAAGGTTCTCCACACCTGATATTAACAATACTAGTCTAGATGGACCACTGGTCTGACTCTGCATATGACAACTTCCTATATTCTGAACGTTATCCAGATCTTCTGTATTTTGACCCCGAAAAACATGAAAAAATAAAGGCTTGTTTACTTAACAGGTATAATTTAAGTTAATTATAAAATAGTTGTTTGATATTCAAAACAATTGGTGAGTGCACTGTGTAGTGCAAGCACAGCATTTTACTAGGTGTAGGTAAGTGGGTCTATTCTTTCTTCTTGTTTAGGTTTCTTAATCATTCTTTCATTTAGAATTCTCTGAAGAGAATTGGGTTTTAAATTATAATGCCTCTGAAAATGAATTGTAATGGATTGCCCTATTCAATAGAGATTCCTTGGCTAAAGAGATGCACTGGATGAAGAGGGAATGACTTTTTGTGATTAAGGAAAGAAGAGAATCAGGGTTCTGTGGTCTTTAAATTGCACAAGAGTTACTTAATGATTAAACACCCACACACTCAACAGATACTCAGATTCTTTAGATCCATTTTGTGCAGTGCATCTGAGCTTGTTCTGACTTGTTTTCAATATTAGTATGACTTTGGAATAAAGAGAGAGGTGAAAACTAAAAATAAACCTAATTCCTTTACACAAAAAGCTTCCTCTGCCAAGTTTGTGTCTCCTTTTACAAATTGGTGCCATATGTATGTGTGTCTTTATCAACTCAATGAAAGACAAGTACATTTTAAATTATAAAGTCTCTGAAAACAAATTAAAATAGAGCATTCAAGTCAATTAATGTCTGCCGCCTGTCTCATCAATAAAGACATATGTGGAATGTTTTGGGGTTGTCCCCCCCCCCCCGCACAGTGTCTTGAAGTTAAACAAAGGCTCTCCTACATATTAAAGAAAGAAGCGACGTGAGCACCTTAGAAAATAAGACTTATACTCACAAATGATGGTTTCTTGATGTATTTCTCCTCACATGATAAAAATGCATGTTCATGAACTTTTTTTATAGAACAGGAGGATAGAAGATGCAAGATAAAGTGGAATGATCATCAGATTTTGTTGGGTAGACCAGGGGTGAGCAACCTATGGCCCTAGGCCTGATTTGATGGGGTGGTTGGCCTAATTTCAAAAGCCCTCTGTAAATAATCAGTTCAGACCTCTAGCAAGAGCAATCAGTTTCTCCCCTGGCAGCCTAATGGAGAGAGAGAGAGAGAGAGAGAGAGAGAGAGAGAGGTGGAAGAGAGTGTTAGACACAGTGTGTGGTTCCCCCACCATCAGCAGTATACAAGCAGGAATGTAATGCAGCAGTAATCTCTGTTCTTGTGATTTCTCGCAGATGATATTCAGGAGCATACTGCCTCTGATAGTGGAGGTAAACCATGGCTGGCAGGGGTGACACATCTCATTTTGCCACTTGAAGTGAAATGGGAAGTACCACCTTGCCTTGCCACTGTGGCCTTTTTGCTGTGCTATTCGCCCTGCCACTGCTGTTGGAGAAGTGGTCCTCATGTCAGTGCCAATTACCAGCAAAATCTCACGAGGCCTTGCACACTCCACAATATCTTGCCAGACATCAGCACTGATGATGGCACCACTTTTCCACGGGCAGCACAGGTGCTGGGATGGGCAGGGAGTCCATGGGGGCACCTCCCCAGAGGTTTCTACCACCTGAGGCAGCAGCTTCAACCCACTTCATGGGTGGGTCACGCTGGATGGCTGGAGGAGAATCACTGCAACCATAGCATAAGAGTGGCAAAACAGTTTTTAAAAGCAAGTAAGGGGAGGAGGACTTGGAAAGGAGATACCTCTGACTCCATGCCTGCCTCTGACTGCTAAAAAAAACAGAAGACTGAAATTGATCTGAATACTTTATCAAGCCCACCCACGACTGTGAAGACAATGACTTCCAACCTTGGCAACCAGAGAATGTGAAAGGCCCTTAGACTTAGTCAGTGAAGTCAGTGAATTTCAAAAGCTTTGGGATCAGGCTTTCTTGAAGCTTCATCCTCTGTGTAATTGAGAATAGTGTCCCCCCTGCGATCACCACCAGACTCCTTTCATGCCAGTATCCTGAGCCCAAAAGATTGTTCTTGTTCCCCGTTGCCTGGATCTCAACCTTCATGATTCTGTTCAAGGATACACATGGTAAGAATATCTGTTTCATGTCCCTTTTAAAAATCTATATTTCTGACAACTTCACATCATCTATATGTGTGGGTGAGTGGGTGTAAAAAGCTAAAGGACCCCTGTGTGGGTAAATCCAGTCAAAGGCAACTATGGGGTGTGGCACTCATCTCACTTCAGGTCAAGGGAGCCACCGTTTGTCCATGGACAGCTTTCCAGGTCATGTGACCAGCATGATGTAACCGCTTCTGGCACAATAGAACACCATGACCGAAGCCAGAGCACACGGAAATGCAATTTACCTTCCTACTGCAGCGGTACCTATTTACAGTGGTACCTCGGGTTATAGACACTTCAGGTTACAGAAGCCTCAGGTTACAGACTCTGCTAACCCAGAAATACTAAGAACTTTGCTTCAGGGTGAGAACAGAAATTGTGCGGTGGCGGTGGCGTGGTGGCAGCAGGAGGCCCCATTTGCTAAAGTGGTACCTCAGGTTAAGAACAGTTTCAGGTTAAGAATGGACCTCCAGAGCGAATTAAGTTCTTAACCCGAAGTACCACTGTATCTACTTGCACTAATGTGCTTTCAAACTGTTAGGTTGGAAGAAGCTGGGACAGAGCAACGGGAGCTCGCCCTGTCACAAGGATTCAAACTGCCAACCTTCCAATTGGCAAGTCCAAGAGGCTTAGTGGTTTAGACCACAGTGCTACCTGTGTCTCCATATAATTCATTTATTTACTTAATTTATATACGGCCCTATACCCGGAGGTCTTGGGGTGGTTCACAAAAAAGATCACAATATATAAGATAAAAACAAAAACAACAATCCAATAATACCTAGAATGTGCCCAATAACCATAATGTTCTTTAACCTAGTCACCCTATTTGTGACTTTTTGTCAACAGTCATTCTCCCTTCCCAATTCTCCAAATATATGCATTGTTCATTTACCTAAACACCCCATCTGCCTCCTTCTATGCATTTTAAGAGATAACAAAGGCTATCAATCAACTGGAACCATGCTGATGTTTCCATGGCAGTTTCGTAATTAAGTTTGCTCACCAGAGGTTGAGATGGGCCCGATAAACGCTTTCTGCACAATGCTTTCAGACAGAACACTACTCCATGTTGCCAGGCTACAACTAAAGCACAACTTGTCAAATCCAAGAAGCTCATTCTCTTCTGAATAAGCAATAGTTAGTGTCTTTCATAACTCTAATCTGCTAAGGTTTATGCATAGGAATCTTCTCTCCAATACTGTACTCCCAACAGGAGAAGGAAACTGCATATCACTATTATTCACAGCATAATAAATCAGTGTGCCTGATTTGCTTCTTCAAGTGCCTCCACTTAATTTGAGCTGATCCCTCTGTAGGTCACCTGGATCAGTGCTCACAGCCTTAATTCTGTTTCCCTAGCCCCATGGCTTTGATAAAGAAGAAGAGCACTGGTGGATCAAACCAAAACACCATCTAGTGCAACATTATGTTTTTACAGTGTCCAACCAGATGGGGCACCCGTATAGTAAATCGATCACAGCTCAACAGCAGACCCATCCCACTCACTAAAGTTCCATTTGCAGATATAATGTACAAAGTGCTACCTTCAAGCAAATATCTCTAGGATATATGATAAAAATCAATAATCTTCAATTAGCTTTTAAGTTATTGTATACCAGCTTTACCCAATATGATGCTCTCCACTTGTTTCCATGAGCTTCACTCAGCATGGACAATGGTCAAGGATGATGGGAACTACAACCAAAAACATCTAGAGGAAATCATGTTGGGGGTGACTGGTTTAATTATATGTGTAAGGGGTGGAGACCTCTATTTTTATTGGCCTGGTTTATGAATTGGGATTAGAAGAGGTTAAAAGTTTTGCTGCTGCTATTATTATTATTAATGTATATTTTATTGCTTACATTGTTTTATATGATACAAAACTACTCTGGGGGAAAGTGTTCATTTTCAATGGCAGCATGTAGGTTCATAAAATGAAATAATCAGCAAGAATAATATGGCATAAGCGATATTCAGGATGATAAATTAAATGGAGAGCTAATTATATAGCAACCTCAGTGTGCATCACACTTTACACACAAGGAGACAGATCCCTGCCTCAAGAAACATAAAATCTAAAATAGGAAATGGGTGAGATGGAAAAGGAATGGAGGAATGGAGACAGGGCTAAATGGAAGGGGGATGTGCAATTATTTCAGTTGTAATTCCGTCTTCCATTCACATGTGGTATTCACATTTACATTTAGCATGTTTGTGGTCTATGCACACAATAGTTGAGTTGCACAAAGGAAGAGGAGTGCACTCTTTTGCACATACGTGTGTAGAGACACCTTGTACCCATTGCGTGTAAAGCCTGTACTTAGGCTTGGGTGATGTAGGGGGATAAGGATTATGGGGTAGTCCCAGCAGCTTCATTGATAATGTAGGCTTTGGGGGAGGATTTGGAGTGAGCAAGAGAGCTGTCAGCAAATGTCTTCATGAGACATGAAAGGTGGAAAGCACTGAGCTGTTTGATAGAGCAAGATACCACTTGCTAGACCACCTGCTTGAAATGCAGCAATGTGACCAACAGGCGGTCTATTTAAACAGCAGGGGAAGCTTATGGGGTAGAGAGGTGAATTCCAATCCAGTCCTTCTATGAAAAAGAAATAGTGAGATTCATGGTACTTAGTATTGGGAAGCACAACTTGTTAATGGCATGGAACTGCTGGCCAACCTAAGATATGCACGTCATCGGGATGCTAAGGAGGAAATTGCAAAGATGACCTGGAAATTGCTTTTAACATAATTGCTTTGCCATCAACCGAGGCATCTCTGTAGAGATTTTCAGAGATGCCAAGAGAGGAAAAGGCACTAGTGGAAATTGGCAACCTTGCAGAGAGGGGTCAGGCCAGAAAGAAATGGAGGAAGTAGGTGAAATTACCCTTCTGACACTGCTAAAGGGATGATAGATGGGTCGTCTCCATTTGAATGCAGACACCTGACAAATCTTCAAAGCATTTCTTCCTGGAATTGTCATCATAATCACTGCCATTATTTCCACTCTCCCCTTTGGAATATGATGAGAATACTTTTGGGTACCTCCTCAAAAGCTTTCTTTCTTTCTTGAATATTCACATATGTGTGAATATGTGGGCACACCTGCATGTATGCCCATGTATAGATTAATCTTAATATTTCTGCTTGATAAGTAGGAATGAAGAAAGGAACTGGTTCAGTTGTGAATATACCTAATGTGCACTTCCTGAAACAACACATGAACCAAAATCTTCCTTTGGAATTCACAGTTCTATGAATTTTGTGATACAGCTCGCTAAGGCAAATGCATAAAATGCATATATGATGAAAAATGATGCACAAAAGTGTTTGGGGAAATGGCATGCAAAAATGTGCATATTAGGAAAAATGCACACTACTCCTTACCTTAGCCTTTTCTTCTCCCAAAGATATTCCCAGAGTGGCTGGGGCAATGCAGTCGGATGGGTGGCATATAAATTTATTATTATTATTATTATTATTATTATTATTATTATTATTATTATTGCTGCTGCTGCAAGCTAGTGGTTTTCCTTTTCCTAGATGGGCTACTTTCTCGGATTGACAAGCCCTGGGAAATGTTCCTTATTTCCCTCTACAGCACGTGCAGAAACCTCCTTCCTGACCATTGGACCCACTATTGGTCTCATCTGCTCAATCCACCAGAGCCTGTCTTCACATGCAGGGAAGTCCCTAACTCACAGAGGGTTCGAGACCCATCGGCTACCCTCACCTGGTTTAGCTGACCAGTAGAAAGTGTTCCTGGGGTGTGACTGCTGTCACATGCTGACAGCCTCCTGAGCCACAGGTGAGTGCAGAGTGGGAGCAAAAGAAGGACAAACTACCCCAGAAGAAGCATAATGTGTCTCCCACCAGAGACACTACCCCTCCCCTAACAACCCATATACCCCAATAGTTAACTGGCCTTAAGTGCGTGAGAACTGCTGCACAAGGGTTTGTGCTTGGCGATTCCCCAAGTACTAAACATATGGCTAGCAAAATTCTCTTTCTTCCCTCTCTATGGCTTTGCTGAGGACAAAGAAGCCAATATGTTGCAAGTATTGCTCCTTGCCAGAGAGGTCCCCTGGAAAAAGCAGGTTTCTTCACCTTGTATTTTGCAGATCGGCAGAGAGAAGGACATTTCTCACACATAGTGCGTGTAAAATAAAAGGCGACACTGGTTGAAAAGCCATTCTTTCTCCCTGCACAAATGCACAGCAGCCAACATGAAGGGTGGGTGGAGAAAAAGAGAGCAAAGGGCTAAGAAGAATGAGTGGAAAGTGAGGCCATGCATTCTTTCAAGGGGCATGCTTATAAAAGTGGTTTTCTCCTTCAGTCATGCTTTTTGCAGACTGTCTGAGAAAGTAGAGGGTAGGGGTAGAGCATATTGCAGAGCATGGGGAGAAGACAGAAACAGTAAATGGCTAAGATGAGAGGGTGGGGAGTAAGGGTGCCTTTATTTTAAAAGGGGGATATGATCTGCTTTTTTGCAGATCAGCTGTGGGCGTTCCTTCTTGCGCTTCTTAGTCCTTTGCTCTTTCTCTGCTGTTTCTCCAGTGAATGGAGAAAGGAGCAGGGAAGAAGGATGGAGCAACAGCTATATAGCTCCAAGGGCATTCTTAGAAACAAGCTCAGTGGATTGAAGCTCTGGCATGAAACTCAAAAGCACATGCAGGAAAATTCTTTTCAAAAGCCATGACTGAGTTCAACCTTTAGCCACAAGAAGTTCATCGATGACCTGATGGTGTCATGGAAAGTCACAGTAAGGCATCAATGAAAGGGGGGGGGGTGCCAGGTGGCATCACCTGATTGTCAGGTGGGCATGGTTTGGGGGCAAACAGACTTGTGGGCCAAATTGGACCCCCTGGTGGGTCAAGACTGGTTTAGGCTGGAGGTTCCCCACCCCTGCTATGCACCTAAAAGTTTCCCTCACCATTCATATTGAACCCAATTGAACACTGCACTCTGCTGATATTATCTTATCAGGTGGGTCTTTAGTGTGGTGCAACTACTAGTGTGGTAGTTTGGAATTCTATTTTATTACAAATATTAGAAAGGTGCTGTTTTTTAATTTTAAATGCCTATTTAACACCTTCCTTTTTCAGCAACTTTTTAGGAGGAGATCTTTATACCAATCTACATCTATACTGGACCTATGTGAAACTGTGTTTATACCTGGAATTGTTTTTAAACATTTGTATTGCTTTTGTATATTGGATTATTTTATATATGTGGCTGTTCTTAAGTGTGTTGTAATTGTATGTTTTATTGTTGTAACCCTCCTGGGACATTAAGTAAAGAAATTTATTAACTAA
Source organism: Lacerta bilineata (assembly GCA_900245895.1). Classification (NCBI taxonomy): domain Eukaryota; kingdom Metazoa; phylum Chordata; class Lepidosauria; order Squamata; family Lacertidae; genus Lacerta; species Lacerta bilineata. Next base: position 32,817 of record OFHV01002799.1, on the reverse strand, counting down.
ACATAGAGGACAAGACCCCCTAGGAAACCAAATTATTTGAGCTCTGATACGTAGGTTTATATGGCTATGGGTGAAAGAAAGCAGAATATTTTCTTACTGATCACCCCTCCCTACAGCTTCCAATAACCTGACAGAATCCAGTTTCAAGAAGCCCCAGGAAAATATTGGCTTGTTGACAATTCTGCAACAAATCAACTGGTGAAAAACATCCCTGAAAACTTTGAGCCATGGAAAATGGACACTTTGCATTGCCATGGAGATTTTGAAAACCTCACTCTTCTTTCCCTGCTTAAAGACCTAAATGGAATGGCTATTTTCGCCATTCAGAAGAATATCACTCTGATTAGTATAGTGAACAGTTATTAACATGGGGCATCTTTCATCCACCCACAGTCTATAATTGCTCAGGGGATGTAGCGATGTTAAATCCACTGTTTCTTCCTGGTACAGTGGTACCTCAGGTTAAGAACTTAATTCATTCTGGAGACCCATTCATAACCTGAAACTGTTCTTAACCTGAAGCACCACTTTAGCAAATGGCATCTCCCACTGCCGCTGTGCTGCCAGAGCACAATTTCCGTTCTTATCCTGAAGTGTAATTCTTAACCTGAAGCGTTATTTCTTAACCTGAAGCGTATGTAACCTGAAGCATATGTAACCTGAGGTACCACTGTATATGCTATGTTTAGTATGGACTGATTGCCTCCAAGTTACTGCAACTTAAGCTTTACATGAAGCACCATGGAATCAGAAGACCACTTCTGAATATGTATTGTTTAATACCCCCTTTTAGGAAGTCATTTTTAAATTGTTTACATAGGCAGGTTTGAGGTTTGTAGTGTCTCCTTCATATTTTATAGTTTAGTAGAGCACCAAGATTCACCAAGAAGAGGTGAGTGCAAAAGATGCTCATTTAGAATTAAGGAACACATTTCTGAGCATATATTCAGCACAGTAATTTGGATTCAGTAGCAGAACTGAAGAGTAGGTTGGAAGTGGAGATGAAAGAAATCTGATCAGACAAGCAGAGAGAAACATACTCTTGCATGCTTACTATGCTTTGGGAGAAGCATAGTAGGCATTATCTAGATGGGAGAGGGGGGAAATGGAGAAAGACAAATAGTTCTCCTTCTTTCATAACACTGTAACTCAAGAGTCATCCAGTGAAAGCTAAGCTAGGCTACATGCCCCTTTAGTTTAATCCAATAGGACTCTTCCTACGTTCTTTACAGTCTTCTGAAAAAATTCCAGGCCAATTTCCAGGTGTTAACCAAGATGCAGTGTGTGACGTAACACAACCCTTTCCAGGACTGAACTACACTTTTATTTTCAATATGCCTCTAAGTACCAGTTTCTGGGGAACATCAGCAGGAATTGACTATTGTGCTCATGCCCTGCTTGTCGGCTTCCAGGGGTATCTGATAAGCACCAATATGGGAGCATCAGGTTGACCCACTGTGAGGTGACTTGGGGATCACCTCACCCTGGATCCATTTCTGAATAAGTTCAGCCCCTTTCCTTCCTCCCCAATAGCTGTTCTGCTCTGCAAGTGGCTTTGCTCTGAATCACCCACCTCCTCTCAACCCTGTCTGCTTCTCTTTCTTACTTGATGCCCCACTCTGTGAGAGCAACAAATCAATATGGACCATACAACTTGACACATACTTATCTATCTGAACCCAACTCATCTGACATACAAGTCCCTCTGAACAGCCAGTTTCCATCAGGCCTCTTTGGGGTCCAAAGCTCTAGAGGAAAACTGGGTGGTAAACTAAGTGGGCCTGCAAGAATCTTCTTGTGTTCTTAAGAAGAAAATAGGAGCAACCAATCTCCTTCAGTACAATCGGAATAATGACTATACACATCTTGACCCTCTCATCTCCACCAATTCCTCTTTGTTTTAAATGTCAATTTTCTGAAAGGCAGCGGGGAATGATATCCTCGAGGAAGCAATGGGAGATTCTGCCTGCCTGACCTTTAAGGTCAATTGTTTCATTAGCTTCCCTAAGTGAATGATATTCATAGAAGAGGGACTTGGAAGCTGTTAAGCTAAACAGCAAATTACATTGTCCATGAGCCCATTGTCACCCAATAGAAATTCCCCTTGGGTGACAAACTGACACCCATCACAGAGAAGTTCCCATGGAGTTAATGCAGCCTCTTGTTTTGCCAGCAATAGCCTTATAGGAAATAATCCCTGTTCTTATTATGACAGAAGCCTCTTTGCCATCGGGCTACACAGCTGCAGTCACAGAATGAGAATCCAGCAGTCACAATCTGCAAGCTTCACTTCTAATGAATGCTCACAAGCATTCTCTTTTATCTCCGCTAATTGTTTCAATTGGATTTTAAAATACCACAAATGGAGAAGTGGCCCTGTAGTGCACTTGCTTTCTCCATTAACAAGCCACTTTTATTAAATAAAAAGCAATTCAGAGCATCTCAGAAAGGTTTATTATTTTGTATACATTTCTGCTCCACGCTGAATCATGAGGAATCATTCTGGCTATAATTACGACCAAATTGTTGTTCCATGGAAACCAATAAGATGATTGGCACAGGAGGCAACCTGAAAGAGCTACAGTAGACAAATGACATGGAAAGTTCATCGAAGAGTAGAAGTCGGCTGAAATTTCTTGGACAAGGTATTTCTGACACTATTTTGAGAATTTTCAGTTTCTCACCTGCCCTAGAAAATGAAAGCCATTTTACAGAACATTCTTCAAATACCCCCACCTTTTTTTTTCTCACAGTTTATGAGACTAGGTCTAGGGCAAGATGCTAAATGGTGGCTTGGCTGCCTGCACAGCTGCCACTGAAACCTTACAGGGAAATGAAAGAACCTGTGCCTCTGCTGCTGCTAATGATGAGCCCTAACCTCAAGAACATGGGTAGGCAAACTAAGGCCCAGGATCCGGAGCCAGCCCAATCGCCTTCTAAATCCAGCCCACGGATGGTCTAGGAATCAGCTTGTTTTTACATGAGTAGAATGTGTCCTTTTATTTAAAATGCATCTCTGGGCTATTTGTGGGGCATAGGAATTTGTTCATTCCCCCCCCTTCAAAATATAGTCCGGCCCCCCACAAGGTCTGAAGGACAGTGGGCCGGCCCCCTGCTGAAAAAGTTTGCTGACCCCTGCTCAAAAACATACTGGAGAATTTCTCCTCCCCCTGGAGAGTATTTGACAAAGTATCACCCTCAGTTTCCCACTCTAGAAATAGAATGGTGAATGGTTGGAAGTCCATTTTTTGCCCAACTCTGGTGTAGATGTCCCATTTAAACATGTTGTCTCACCTCTTATATACCCAATCTATCACTGTATTCTGCAAGACCACGCCTCCTGAAGATACCATCTTATCAAGAGGTTGGCTCCATGCAATATAGAAATCAGGCCTTTCACATTGTGACACCTAATTTTTCAAACAATCTCACAACACAAACATTAGAGAGGGCCATGTTGATGAATTCCCTTTTTAATAAACCTTTTAAGAAGCATTTTTTTTTATTCCAGTCTGGATCTGTTTTCTTGTGTGGCTTTGCTTTTTTTTTTACATATTGAAGTGTGTGGGTTTTAAAAATTGTTTTTATAAATAGAATTGGGCAATTATTTTAACTGTGAAATCACTTCAATGTATTTTATGAGAAAGGATTTATAAATTTCAATTAATAAATGGTGGAAAGTTTTTAATCATCTGTAGAGGAGAGGATGAGAAAGACGGACACAATATGCTTTATGAGCATCCCACACAAATATGAATTCAGCAAAAAGTGGTACTACCACTTTTGCTGCAACTTTTCATTTATATCTGATGTAATTCTTTCCTTCACCACACCTTGCTCACTTGAAAGTAATTTCAGCACTATCATTCCATCCAGTCTGCATTCCCTTTAATAATTTCAGATAAGATTTGTTCATCCATTCATTTACACATATGCAAGTGTGTGTGCACACCAAATTATGAACAGATACACTGTATTCATCATTCGCTATTCTCAGTGCTTTTAATCAACAGAAACATGACTATATCTGACCAATCTAAGTCATACCTGCAATATTGGCATGGCAGTTTCCTCTCACTCTTCTATACCAAAGAAAGCAATTTGCTGGAACCCTAAACTGTCCCTGCCTACTCTTGAACAACAGCAGATTTTGCAATGGTAATTTGCAGTAAACTCACACACCAAAATTGCCCCATGTGGTTCTGTGATGGTAGAATCCACACATACTTAACCAAGGAGCACTTAACTGACTTCTGATTGGCCATGTTGCTGCTGCTCACCAGGAGGTAAAAGGGGGATGGCAAGGTGGTGACCTCTCTTGGATCTCATTCTTCTTCCTTCTAGTAAAGAGCAGCAACACAATTAATGCTGTCTGCTACGCACAGGAGTAAGCTCAACTGAAAACAGTAGGACTTTCCCTCCAATAAATATGCATAGGGTTTCACGCTGCACTTTGATGCAACTCTATATTCAGAGAAACATAGTGCTTTTCGAAAACAAACAAACAAAAAACCAATACTTCACAATTCACCACAGTCCCTTTTGTGTATGTGTAATCTCAGTTTCGCTACCCCATCTCTCTCTCTGTCTCTGTCTTTCTCTCTCTCCCTAAAGTGCACTCTCTTCTATTATACCCAGTCGATACTTGGAAGATTTACTTATGAACCACAAGAAATCCTTTATGTGCAGCGTGTTGCAACCTTTCATGTTGCAGCATACTGTCCACGTTTAGCTTAGTTTATTTTAAGCACAATCAATAACACCTGCTGCCTTCAGTGCTGTTTTCCAGATGCTTGCTGGAATTACAGCTTATGAAAGAAGTACCCAATCACAGCAGAGTCCTCCATGTCTCCATTAGCAGCAATTCAAGAGCAAAATCAGCTTATATACACTTTTTCCCCCAGTAGGTGAGTGCCTAATTATTTTACGAGTCTCTCAGAGAAAGATTACATGAATAATAACACATTAAGGGCTGTTTTATATTTGTGCTCTGTATTTTTAACCTCGCGTCCTCTGTTTTGAGAGTTCATTTCTGTACATATCTCCTTTGAATTTCATTGACAGGCTGGCTTCTCTCGTCTTTGAAATCCCTCCGGAGGACACTTGCTGCTTTCACTTTGAAAAGATATTCTGAAAACAACTCTGTTATGAGGCCCCGTGTTTATCAATGATTGTACATCAAATGAGTTCATCTGAAGAGCACGGACGAAAGAAGAGAAATGGGTCTCTTAACTGCTAATGTGACAGACTCGCTCAGTACTTGGATAGCTGGACCAGTTCCTTACCATCCTTGGTATTACCCAGGTAATAAAAATTCTGCAGCCCAAATTGATCCACCGTGACACTTGAAACACCTATTTGTTTTCTTCACAATAGCACAGATGTAACAGCCAGGAGCTTTAGTAAACCATGTTGCTGATTATCTGCAAGAAGTAACAAATCCACACTTTCTCTGCTGCCCCCCCTCCCCACTTGTGGATATGAGGTCTGTGTAAAGGGTAGGAAAAAATAGTCATTGGTTTTCTATCACGGTTCAGCCCTACCTGGGGATGGAACTTTGAATCACCTTGGAGAAGGAGCAAGGGGGAAATATATCCATGTTTCCAGGAAATTTAAAAAAAGCCAATGGATTCAGGTATTCCTGGCTCAGGACTGGAAGTATCCACACCAGTTGTCTGGGCTCATTTGTGAAGCAACATCTCCAAGCTCCAGTGGAAATCATTGGAAAAAGGACATTCTCAAAGCATGAAGCAGGCTTCCTTAAGATAATGCAGCTGCGGTCAGGAGAGATGCCTCTCCTCTCCACTGCACTGTTGTTGTTGTTGTTGTTGTTGTTGTTGTTGTTGTTGTTGTTGTTGTTGTTGTTGTTGTTGTTAATTGAATTTATATACCACCCTATACCTGGAGGTCTCAGGGCAACTCACAGAATAAAATCATAATATAAAACAACAAAATACATAATCAAACTAAAAACAACAACCCAATAACACCCCCTCCAAAAAAACCAAACATTTTAAAAGGACATAGGGTTAAATCAGATCAACCAAAGGCTTGGTCAAAAAGGAACATTTTTGCCTGGCACCTAAAGGTGTATAATGAAGGCGCCAGGTAAACTTCCCTGGAGAGAGCATTCCACAGATGGGGAGCCACTGCTGAGAAGGCCCGCTCTTATGTTGCCACCCTCTGGACCTCTTGACCACTCACTCCAGAACCTTGCTCAGGAAAGGGAGATTAGCAACTGGCTGGTAGTTAGTTAGGTTTTCCAAATCTAGGGAAGGTTTCTTAAGGAGTGGTTTTACCACTTCCTCCTTCAAACAGGCAGGGACCACCCCCTCTTGTAAAGAGGCATTGATCACCTCCCTGGCCCAAGATGCACAAGGGTCTAGAGCGCAAGTGGTCGTCCTGACTGATATGAGCACCTTGTCCACATCCTCGAGCTTTACCAACTGAAACTCATCCAATACAACAGCACTAGACTGTGCTCTGGACAACCCATGATATTCATCTGCAGAGTCAAAGTCTTGGTGGATGCAAGCAATTTTATCCTCAAACTGCTTTGCAAACAAGTCACAGCAAGCTACCATTGGTTCTCCCACCTCCTTTGGGCCAGTCTGTAAAAGGCTTAATCCAACCCAGAAAATCTCTGCTGGACAACATAATGAGGATGCAATGGAGGCAGCAAAGTATGCCTTCTTTGCTGCCTTCACTGTCACTAAGGCAGCTCAATAATGAGCCCTTACCAGTGTTCAGTTGCAATCATTCAGATCTTTTCTCCACTTGCGTTCAAGCCGTCTCGCAACTTGTTTCCTTGCCCTAAACTCTGGAGTATACTGGGGGGGGGGGCAAACGGGTTCCACCAAGTAGGAGAGGGCACTCAGGGACGATCATGTCAATAGTCTGAGCCATTCAAGTGTTCAAGAGGTTGGCCAGGGCTTCACATGGGTGGCAGTTGTATCAGCCAGGAATACCCCCCCCCTGATTCATTTGGAATCCCACTGGATCCATCAGCCTATGAAGGTGGACATTCCTAATAAGTCCCCACCTCTGTGGAGGGGGAAAGGTGCTGACAGCCAAAATCTCAACAGGGGGTGAACTGACCATGACAAGGGACTGATGCCAATGTCCCCCACCTTCAAAGCACCCTCTTCCTGCCCAGTCAAGAAAACAAGGTCCAGAGTGTGGCCTGCCATGTGCATTGGGCCCATGACATGTTGGAACAGCCCTATGGTTGTCATGGTGGCCATCTAGTTCTGAGCTGCTCCAGCACCAGCTGCCTTGGCATGGATGTTGACGTCTCCCAGAACCAGCACTCCGGGAGTCCTGAACACCACCTATGTGACCAGCTCTGTCAGCTCAGGCAGGGAGACTACTGGGCAGTGAGGCAGGCAGAATCCTTAATCTGTCCCTAATCTGTCTTTGTAATGTCACAAGGTTGCCACCAGGAATGTTTGCCTAGAGAAGAGGGCAATCTGTATGGCAAGGTAATTCAAATAATTGCCATGGAACACCCATCTCATAGAGGCAGCAATTGCTAGCCACTAAGTGGCAAAAAAAATGTTCTTAATCTGAACAATGGAGAGCTACTTTTTTTCCAAACACAAGATGGTCCACACACAGCCTCATGGGGAGCATAGAAGGAATCTCTGCTTAGGTAGATATGGATTGACCACAGCTTGAAAAAAGTGATACCAACCCTGTGGAAATCAATGAAACTCTGTGCAAACTGAGACTGATAGATCGACTTGCTCTCAAAGCAACTGTGTGAGAACTGCTGTTTTGTGTGAATTGGTCCTTAGTTACTTGGGAGGATTCTCAGATCATGGGGTTTTTGTGAGAAACAGAGAGGTTCATTAACTGAGTTTTAGAATTCTTGGAGGAAGGGACTATTAGAAGCTAAAGTTCTGGGATTCATTGTCAGGTTTCAATATCACTCTTTAATATATAGAAATGCTAATGGTCACATGAAGGCACAGTACCCATGAGCAGAGGAATCCAACATCTCAAGAAACCTCTTTCTTCTGGTTTCTTCCCTCCCTGCTCTCTCAGACAAACTACACACATGACTAGCTAAACTTGACCCGGAGTCATACTTGAAATGCAAATTACAGTTTAAGAAAGCAGGTTTTTTTGGTCAAGTTCTTTCTCTACATATTTTTTTGGGGGTAGGGAAAGAAAGACTTTGGTTTCTTCTATACACCCAACATGGTCATGTGATTGCTCCATCTCACTTGTATCTCTTTACATATTGTATCTCTTTACATATTGTGCATGTTAATGCAGTTAATGGTGAAAATCGTGTCTGTGCAGAATTTCTGAAATGTGGCTAAAACGTCAAGGAAAACCAGAGCGTATTGCAGCCCAATGGGCCTTCTCCTATGAGGGGCAAGAGAAGCAATACACCAAGCAGTAGATTTTTTTTAAGACACCTCCCACCTCTCTGTGGTTTCTTTATCATGGTGGACTTCCTTGTTGGAACTGCAGGTAAGAGCTGCCTAATCTTCTGTAGCAGCAAACTGTTTTTGACCTTAAACTGTGTGGTGACTGGAACTGGGGACCACTTCCACTATGTGGGTATCTCAACTCAGATCCTCAAAATGTTGGTGGCAATCACTGCCTGCTGTCATGAACTGGCAGGACACCAAGGAAGGGGAAGAGGAGCCAGGCAAGGGGTGTAGCCACAACTGATACATGCCAGGACAAGCTGAAGATGGAGAATGGGAGGTTAGGGACTTAGGAGGTGCTCACAGGACATCAGAAGACATTGAAGGGGGAGCTGACAGTTCACAGGAGCCAGGGAAAGGGGACACATTACCAGAACAAGAGGTGCCCCCATCTCCATGGACACAGCAGGGTCTGAGGTGTTGTGAACAGTGAGAAGCATACATCTAGGAAACTGAGACAGACAAGGGAACACAGCCCAGCTCATTAGTTGACCAGGTGGAGATCATGGGGCTTGTAGGTCTGAGGTTTGTGATCACTCAGCTAGATTAAGCTCAGGGCAAGTGAGGTTCACATAATTCATCAAGTGGAGAGACACAGCATTTCAGTTGCAGCAATCCTGGTGCATCAATCAAGATTGGAAGGTATAAAAGGGAAGCAAGACCGAACCTCTGTCTGTTTAATTAACTTAGTTGGTGGCCCATGTCTTGGTTGCTTTGGGAACTCCAATGGACTGTGACTTTGGGACAGGTCCCAAGTTTTCCCACCCTGGATCTTCTGCAGAGGTAGGAACCTGGCCTTATGGTTTGACTTCAAACCTTGCTGTTTGTATCGGAATTGGGTCTGTATTTGATCATTTGGACTGTATGGATACTCTCTAGCATTGCCCTTGGGACTGTGTGCACTATTGGAACTTGCCTCTGGGTACGCCAGGGTTTGGGACACCTCTTGTGGGAGTGAGTTCCATAGTTTAATTATGTGTTGTATAAAGTTTCCCAAAAGGTCTTCTGTTGTTGCTTACTGGAAGGGAGGGGTAAGGCAGCAGGGAGATTGGTGAAAACTGGTGCTTCTGCTGGTGCATTTGCACTGTGCTGACCTCCTCACCACCTCTCCCTTTGAGTATGCAACAACAATTTACCTGCCAGTGTAGCAGATCCACTCCTGCCCTGCAATCCAGTTCTGGTATCAAAATATGCTTTGCATGCAGAAGGTCTCAAGCTCAGACCTGTTCTCAAGCTCAGTTCTTTTGCTTGACACATCCCTGATATATTACTAAATATTTTTAATATAGACCAGAGTGTATTACTATTGGAATGAGTTCTTACATTTTTTTCTTTAATAACTACATTAGATGAATATGTTGGACCCATTTTACATATGTAATTCCATTGTTCTTTGAAAGATAGCGGTTTGTAAATCCCTTTTCCAATTTCCTCTTATATGTATCATCATAGGATGAGGTTTCCATTACAGTATTATAAATTTTTGAAAGGAAGCCCTTACATAATGAAAGCATGGTTAATATTAATTGTTTAAATTCAATCAAATTCTTCATTATTTCAGAACCTCTTTGTACTGTAATCTGTAGATACTGAAAAAAGAAGGGTTTTCTTGTATTCAATCTTTCCCTTCATTATAAGTTACAAACTCCAGTGAAACAATCAGTCAGTCTTATTAGGATAGCTTGTTCCTGCTCATTAAAAGTCACTCACTATTTTAGCTGTAGAACACTCCTTATTATAAATTACTTTTTATTTTCACCTGGTAAAAATCAACCCCAAATTGATAGATCTCATGAACAATGTCCCCTACAGCGCTCCTGAACTCAACTGATTTTTATACTCTGAATGGAAGTTTTAATTCATTTACCCTAGTTGTTGTTCAACTAAGTCTTCTCACATTAAAACTAGCCTCCTGATTAAATGGAGACTCTCAAAGTAGGAGAAACCAATATTCAAACTAGAAGAGACATGCAATTGCTTGTATATTAGATGTGATCTGCAATTGCATACAGACTGCTGGTTCAGATGGGTCATTGGCCTGATCCATCTAATGCAGCAGTCCATTTGCAATTGCATGGGGAAGAGAGAGAGCACTTTCATTGCAAAATTGTTGGTCTGATCATGGCTCTCACAGAATCACATCTAATTTGGCCCTAGATATTGTCAACAAGCAACTCACTCTCTAAATGCAAAGAAAAGCATTACTCACATGCCTTTCATGTGCACATTGTTACCAGGATGTCTTGGGGACAGGGTTGGTCCATAGTCATTCTCAAACATGTCTTTATTTTAAGCCTGTTCCATCCTGTTTTGGAGTTAATATACTTTTCTTCTTCTAAAAAGGCAGTATGTAAGAGCCACTAGCCCATCTAGTTCAAGCATCACAGTGGCCAACCAGATGCTGATGGGAAGACCTGAGTGCATAATGCCTCAGTGACGCTACAGCTTATCTTTCAGGGCTGGTATGAAAATGTGCATTTAAATAGCACTTAAATGTATTTTTATCATAATATATTATGAATATATATATTAATACTTTAAATGAATTTTTGTTCAATGTACACATTTCTGAACTATTTTATCTTAAAATACAGATTTAAATTGCATACAGGTACAGTCTTTTGAGATAAGAACACTATCAAAAAATTCAGAAAAGTGTGAAATTTGAAGAATAATTATATTCTGATCCATGAATTAATTTGAGAGTTCAGATTGCTTAAAAATGTAGAGCAAATAAATTTATTCTCCATCCCTGCATGGAGAAGAGCTGCTCTCTCAATCTTGCTCTTCTTTCCTCAAGCAGTTGTGTGGTTGCCTGCAGTGATTTGAAGTGAAACTTCAGTATATAGCCTCCTCTTCAAATGTACGGCCTCCATGCAACTGATGTTTAGAGTGTGGAACAAGAACATAAGTGAGTAAACCACGTTCAAATATCTAGATATTTGAAGGTCCTCAGTGGTGGTTTGCTAAAAATTCCCAGGTTCAATCCTGCGCATCTCCAGGTGCATCTTAGAAAGAAAGAAAAACCCTACCTTAGCAGCTGCCAATCCATGTAGCAGGACATGTGCTGGGCTGGAGGGACCAATGATATGCCTTAGTATAAAACAACTTTCAATGTCAATCTTCAACAGAATTTGTATCAAAAACAAGGGGAAATGGAGCCCATAGTTTCCCCAGGCTTCCCAGTCTATGAGAATCTATTTTTGTTACTGTCTTTTACCAAACCTGGCACAAAACAAGTAGTCCTTAATTAAGATGGGGAAGAGTTGGTGAGAAGCACCAGTCACTCTGCTTGAATACTAAAATGTGTGTTTCCCCTTTTCTTCCTTGCCAGAATGAAGTAGTAAATATTCCCATCTGTCCCCATGTTAATTAGCTGATCCCAATGTATCTACAAAATTATCTGTTTGTTATTACTGCTTAGGCCCCATTACTTCACTAAAAAGAAAAGAAAGTCTACCTGTAATGAAACAAAACTCTGGGAACAGCTCACAAATCAATGAGCCACAGAAGTATAGCATTAGTGGAAGGCTTTTCCCCTTTATCTCCTGGACTTTTAGACTTGAGGAACATCCATACCAATTTATGGCATAAGATACCACCAAGCCCTATTCCAAGGATATTGCAATCAAATGTTTTAACAGTGGTGCCAGGATAGAGAGAGGATAGAGAGAGGCGAGGGGCTTTAAAAAAAAAAAAAAAACCCGAGGGCCACACTGCATTTCAAGATGACCTTCTGAGGGCTGATAGTGGGCAAGGCCAAATACAAAAGCAGGTGGGAGAATGAATGTACACAGTGTCTCACACCCCTCTCTATCATGTGAGTCCAGGTCTACTTTCCACATACCACAGCCGAGGTCTAACTCAAAACAGTCTCCATAACCAGGAGTGGGGGACTTGTGGTCCTCCAAATATTGTTGAATTTTAACTCTCATCAGCCCCAGTCAGCGTGGCCAATGGTAAGCTGTGGCTCAGCAATATCCGGAGGACCATAGGTTCCCCATGCCTGTTCCACACTGTCCCTTCCTCCATTTTTATTTATTCAAATCAGTTAAACAAATCTTGTCAAAGTCCAAAAGCTCTGTGACATTCTCTCCAACAAGCAGCTCTAGCTTTAAATCCTTGTCCACAACAGTATTTTCACAATTGGCTAAACTCAGCAAGTGCCCTCTGGTCTTCATTTCAAATTTATGAGGGCAAAAGTCATACCACTTTCAATCACTTTTTTTTTTCTTTCTGTGGTGCCAGATTAATTTAAAGCAGGTCCAACTGATAAAATCATAGATCAAGGGGTCATGGCAAAAAGAGAAAAGTAAATCAATAACTTGCAAATTCAAGAATAGCTTTTCAAATATGTCTTTACATCCTCAGCTTCCTTTCACTCTCTTGGCTGGTAATCAAAATTATTTCTTCCTTTAATAAAAAAATAACTCCGATGCAACAGAATCTCTGTAACACAGCATGGGGATATATTTTTGACTTGGCTTGAAGAGCGTTGTTGCTGTTGGTTGCAATTAAATAGTTACAGTATATATTGTTTTTTAAATAATTTTTATTGAACAAATTTAAACAGAGCATATCATCAGTCAATATAACCAATTACACCCCCGCCCTTTCCCCCTCCTATCCCTCCCTCTCCCACCCTCCAAAGACTTCCCTCAGCTCCCCTCTCTGTTTGTTTATACATATTATTCTCTGCATGTTGTGAAATTGTACATATCATTACCTTATCTATATGTTCTACTAATAATTATGTAGTTGTTTATTCAAAACCTGCTAAGGAGTTAAAATCCTTTTGTTGGTTTTTTAAATAGTTTGTAAAGAGTTCCCGTTCTTCCTTGAAGTCCCGGTTGTCCTTCTCACATGGTGTGTATGTTAACTTTGCCAGTTCTGCATAGCTCATCAGTTTTTCTTGCCGTTGTTCTTTTGTTGGGGTTTCCTCATTCTTCCATCCTTGTGCTAACAAGACTCTTGCCGCTGTTGTAGCATACATGAATAAATTCTTTGTTTTCTTTGGCAGGTCTTGTCCTAAAATCCCTAACAAAAATGCTTCTGGGTTTGTTTGTTTTTACAAATGTCATTTAAAACATTTTTTTCAATTCATTATATATCATCTCCCCTTTTTTTACTTCTCTGCATTCCCACTACACATGATACAAAGTACCTTCTTTTTGTTTACATTTCCAACATGTATTTGACCCAGTTTTGTACATTTTTGCCATTTTTACTGGTGTGATATACCATCTGTACATCATTTTCATATAGTTTTCCTTCAAAAGAGAACAATCTGTAAATTTCAAATCTACCCTCCACAGTTTTCCCCAGTCCTCAAATTGTATATTATGTCCTATATCTTGTGCCCATTTGATCATAACTGATTTAACCTCCTCGTCTTTCGTTTCCCATTCTAGCAGAATACTATGTTTTCTTCAATAGCTTCACATCATCTTCTATAAAATAGTTACAGTATAAATATCCAAACAAAAGGCATATAGTGACAGCAACCAAAATAAAGCAGCATAAATACCTATGTGGGAGTGACTGGAATCTATAAGAACATAAGAAGAGAAAACACTGCAAGATCAGGCCAATCTAGTCCAGTATCTTGTTTTCACAGTGTCCAAGTAGATGTCTTTGGGAAACTCAAAAGCAGGGCCTGAATGAAACAGCACTTTCTCCACTTGCAATTCCCCATAACTGGTATTCAGAGGTGTTGGAAGTCGCAAACGGTTCCTATTTCTCCCATATTTTTCTTCTCCTGGCTTAGTTAAGCCAGAAGTTATTCAACAGGACAGCAGCAGCAGATGTGGAGTGTTAACAGAGACAAGCACAGCAGCCGCATGAAAGGCAGGATAATGGAGTGTCAGAAAGAGGCCCCAAAGAACTTACAGGATGTGGAAGGAGACTAAAGAAAAAAAGGTTTGCAATTTATGGGAGAGTGAGTGGTTTGGTCACACTGGGCACCGAGCCTTGGGGGGCACTGCAGGGGATGCTGCAAACATGATATAGAGTGGAGCATGAGAGCTGTGGGGTGCCGAATTTTGCCATCACGTAGGGTTCCACTGAAATTTGAGAACCCAAGGTCCACCACTGGTGAGGAATAGAGAATGAGAGGCTGCAAGGGAAGCGAGAAAGTGAAGAGAGAGTAAGAAATATGCATTGGTGGGGACTTCCGGTGGGGCAAGATGGCGATCGGCACGCAGCCGCGGAGCTCCTAAGGGCGACAAGCGCCAACGGAGCTCCTCCGGCTGGCTTCTACATAGCCGAAATCGCCACTGCCGCTTCCGCCGACGCGTGACCACCGACAGCTACCCAGGGAGGTCGCCGGAACACCGGGGGGGCGGAGAGACCGGGGATACCCGGCCGGACAGGGCCCAGAACTCCGAGGCCTAGCGGCCTGTGAGTGTTTTGGGGCAGCCCGCCCCGTGGAGCGTCGGCGTCCCAGAAGCCGAGAGGGGACGCCGCGCTGCTGCTGCCGCTGCCGCCGCTGTTGCAAGTGGAGCCCCGGGGACCAGTGACCCGGGAGCGGCCCAGAGCAGCCCGCCCCGCGGGGCGCCGACGCCCCGGAGGCCAGGCAGGGACGCCGCGCTCCAGCGGCCGCTGCGACTGCCGTCGAGCCCCGGGCCCCGAGACCTAGCGGCCCAGATCAGACAGCCCCGCGGAGCGCTGACACTCCGGGGGCGAAGAACGCCCCGCTGCCGCTGCCGCCGCCCTCCCCACTCAGGAAAGAGGTAGGAGGGAGAGGACCCTACCTGTCCCCACCGCAGTACACCGGGAAAAGGAGCCCTAGGCCCCGAGGCCTAGCGGCTCGAGAGGACCTGCCTCGCGGAGCGCCGGAGCTCCGGAGGCCGAAGAAGGACGCCCCAATCCCACCGGCACTTCCACCGCCGCTGCAGCTGCCCCCCAGGAGAGAGGTAGAAGGGAGAGGACGCTCCCTATCCCCATAGCCCCCAAAACAGGGGAAAGAAGAGGGACCCCCGGGAGGGGAGAAGTGCCAGCCCACCGCCATCGTCGCCATCGCCCCCAGTGGAGACATCGTTGGTTTTTCTTTCTTTTTCTTTCTTTTTTACTACATACACTTGGGGAGGTCTCCCCTCTCTCCCCCTCTTATTTTTACACTCTTTTGCTGTTGGGTTTTTTGTTGTCGTTGTTTCTTTTGTTGTTGTTTGTTGTTGTTGTTGTTGTTGATTGCCGCTGTTATTAATTTTTTTTCCATTTTTGCTTAATCCTTATTTTCCCCTCCCCACCCCATCTTTTAGAATACCCTTGAGGAGGAGGGGGGAGAGAAAGAGGAAGAAGGGAAGAAGAAAAGGAAGACTCCCCCCTTTTTTCTCTTTTTTCTTTTTTAAATATATAGAGGGGAGAGGAGAAGGCAAGGAGAAAGGGATTTTCTATTCCTCCCTCCTCCTGCTCCTGTTTTCATCACAAGCTTTTGTTTGCTTTTTAAATCACTACTTTTTGTCTTTTCTTGTTGTTTTTTATTATTATTACTATTATTTTTTATTTTATTTCCCCCTCCTCCCCCCAATCCAATTTGCTCTCACTGTTTACCCATCTGCCCCTTCAGCCCCCCCCATCCTTTTCTTTAGTGTCCCTTCTCACCCTCTCTTCTTAAACTATTTTTTCTCCTTTCTCTTTCCCCTCCCCTCCCCCTCCCTGAATTCATCTTTGTTCTTACTGTTTGTCTATGTGTTTGCTTGCTTACTCAACCCCATACTCTTTCTCCTTTCCCTTCCCTTATTCCCCTCTCCTCTTTAAGTAAAGGGAGGGGCAAAATAAATAAATAAATAAATAAAAGCCACCCCCACCTCCCTACACCTCTAACCCCCCTTCCCCCTTCTTTCTTCAACCAAAACCAAAAACAATCTTCCTTCACCCCCTCCTTACCCACACCTCCCATCCCACCCTCTACTTCCCAGCCTCACCCCTGTGCTCCAACCTCCTTTTCTTTCCCTCTCCCCTTTTCTTCTCCACTCTCCTTAAATCAACCCCCCCAGACTGTATTTCAGCCTGTCTTTAAGAGGGGAGTCTCGTCTCCCCCCAATCCCCCTAAGATAAAAACCCTTCCTCTATAGTAGTCACAACCCCCCCAAAACCCTAACCACTGAACTCCCCCACCCTCCTGCGAACCCCTCGTCTGTTGGCCTACCCATTTGTCTATCTACCTGCCCCCCGAAACGACGCCACCCTGAGGTGAATACAGAAACCCCAGAGAATTTCTTAAGACACAGCTAAGAAGCCACACAAATGGCCGCCTAACCTGAACGCTCTGCCAAAGCCACCAATCAACAACGCCCGATCAGCTCAACAACCCAGCAATACCCAGGAACCACCAACACCACAACTCCTAACCGCAACACGCCATACTCCAAGAGGACACGAAGCAGACCTCAAAGCAAAACCACCAG
The DNA here is from genome assembly GCA_900245895.1 of Lacerta bilineata. NCBI lineage: Eukaryota > Metazoa > Chordata > Lepidosauria > Squamata > Lacertidae > Lacerta > Lacerta bilineata. Next base: position 15,968 of record OFHV01002799.1, on the reverse strand, counting down.
GGAGACTAAGATGGCACCAACCAGAGAGACAGCAAACAATGCTGAGACCACAACAACACCCCTCCGAGATGACAACAACCTAATAACGAAACAAGATCTAAGGGAAATGGAAGCGAGACTAGCAGAAAAATTAGCAGAAAAAATGGAGGCCGCAATGGCTCCCCTAAAGGGACTAATCAACGATCTAACCTCTAAAGTGAAAGCCCTAGAAAACAAGAACCAAATGCAAGAAAGAACAATAACACAATACCAGGAAAAGTACACACAGATGGAAAAGAAAATAAACGAACTGGAAAGAGAAAACACAGAATTGAGAATCAAGCAAGCAGACCTCGAAGACCGAAACAGACGCAGCAACATCAGATTCCGCAATTTCCCTGAGAATACAGAGGAGAAAAGCCCAGCAGAACTAATTGTAAGCTGGCTGAAAAAAACAATCCCAGGCCTGAAGCTTGAGACAGACGATCTGGAGAGGGCACACAGAGCCCTAAGAGCTAAGCCGAAACCCAACGCCCCCCCGAGGGACATCATCGTGTGCTTTGCACGCTACAAAAAGAAAGAAGAGATATGGAACAACCTCAGAAACTCAACCAACCTCCGATACAAAGACAACCGCATATTTGTCTTTCAGGACCTATCCCAGGATACCCTAAACCGGAGAAAAAACCTACGCCCATGCACCCAACGTCTCCAACAAGAAGGGATCGAGTACAGATGGGGCTTCCCCTTCCGCCTCATTGTAACAACCAACACAGCACAATACATGGCTACCAACAAGATTGAAGCTCAACAACTAATGGAAAACCTCGGACTCGATCTTCCACCAGAATGGCAACAGGAAGACCCGCCAAGCAACAGCCACAACCATGATGATGAAACAACAGAAAACGAATGGACAACAGTTAAGAAGAAAAAGAAGCAAGAGAAGCGGAACAACAATAAGTATCGATACAAACAACTGCCGACATACACAGAATCATCCCACCGAAGACTCAGCACAAGAACCCGGACCAAGACCAACCAAACCAACACTTCACAGCGGAATGACCCTACAACAACAGCAGCAACGACTGAATGAAGTAACCGGAAAACAACCCAAACTGCAGGACTGGTGATTCTCCCCCCCTCCCCCCTAAGCCATAAACGCTGCTAACACCATCAACACCCCCCAAAACCACACCCCACAGAAACCCCCACCCCAACACCAGTCCAGACAACCCCAACCACACACCCCATCACCCAACAACTTACAACCCACACCTTCATCAACCCCCCACCCTACAATAGGGGGGAGGAAAACAATAACAACAACTCCTCCAACCCCCATAACACAACCCAAATCCAGACTAAAATCTGATACCTAATCAGCACAATGGTGGCATCAGAGCGTACCAATACACACCCACCCACCCTAACACACCAACAATGTTGCTACCAATACTGGTAGCACTGCTTCTGAACCTTATACACAACATTGGCGTCACAAAGACGCTCCATACCGTCTCACTGGACACCCCTTATCGCAAACGACAAGGGGGACGGCCTGTCCCTGAACATGGCCCTCCACACCAGCTGAGACCCAGGACCAACCGGCTAAACGCCAAAGAGTCCAAAATACCCCAAACGAACACCTATATGACTACATATAGGAAACCCTCTTCAACCTATCCCCCACTCTTTAACCCAAACCTACTTCTAAGCCCACTAGCCCTCCCCCCACCACACCCTAGGTCAGCGCAACCCCACAGGTTCACTAAACAACACAAAGTGAGAGACACAGGACAACCCAGACGGGTTGGCAAGGAATCTATACACAACAGAGAAGCAAGATGGCTAACTTAAAAGCAATTACATTAAACGTGAGGGGGTTGGGAAACCCCATCAAAAGAAAACGCATCACCTCATACATAAATACCATGAGACCACACATCACCTTTCTACAAGAAATACACAACCCACCCAAAGGGAGCAAACTCCTGAGCGACCCCCGCTTCAATCAACAGTGGGTGGCAAATGGCTCAGGAAAAGCCCGTGGCGTAGCAATAATACTCAGCAGAGACCTGAACTTCAACGCCACAACAGTCCTAAAAGACAAAAAAGGCAGATTCGTCTTCATCAAAGGAACATTAGATGGCAAAACTAAATTGACAATTGGCTCTATATACGCCCCAAACTCAAAACAATTAGAATTCCTCCAAAAAACGCTAAACAAGTTCCTCTCCTTCTCTGAAGGGGAAGCAATCCTAGGGGCGACCTCAATCTAAATTTGAAGGGCATATCCCTAAAAAACACCCACCCCACAACCTCATGGACAGCCTTCCTCAAAAAAACCCCCCCAACAATTAGGGACTCTTACAAATTACTGAAAATGTTAAAAAACAGGGGTCTTTACGACATCTGGAGTGAGCAAAATCCAAGAGATAATAGCCATACATTCCAATCTGGACGCCATGGTACAGCATCCAGATTGGACAGCATCCTGCTCACACAGGGTCTGATCCCTCTAGTGGAATCAACAAATATAGGCAACATCAAAATCACTGACCATGCCCCAGTAGAAGTCACCATTAAAATAGGAGAAGAAACACAAACCACCCCATCATGGTCCTTCAGTCCCATCCTAACTACAAACAAACAAATTAGAGAGAGTCTCACAAAAACCCTCCAAAACTACTTCAAGGAAAACGATGTAGACAACATAAAAACACCCCTCCTGTGGGACGCAATGAAAGCAGTCACCAGAGGAGCTTGCATAAAAGAGAAAGCACTCCTTAAAAAACAAACCACCTCTAAAATTAACAACTTAGAACAAGACATCACTAATCTTTCATCACGCTACAAACAAACAGGATCTAAAAAACTCCTTCAACTTATAGAACAAAAAAGAAGAGAAATAGACTCCCTAGAAATCAACAAAACAATGATCAACATTCTATACTTAAAACAGCGCTTCTATGAATACGGAGGGAAAAACTCCAGACTATTAGCAAATAGATGTAGGAAAAAAACACTTAAAACAAGAATACACTGCATCACCAAAAAAGGTGGCAACACGACATTTTCCCCCAAAGAAATACTTGCAGAATTTGCAAAATTCTACTCTGATCTATACACCTCCCGTAACCCACCTGAGAAGGAAATCAAAGCATTCCTAACAGAGATGAACATACCTACTCTAACTAATGAGGAACAAGAATATATGGACAGTCCCATCACCCCAGAGGAAATAGACACAATCCTCAAAAACTTAAAACCACACAAAGCTCCAGGCCCAGATGGCTTCACAGCAGAATTCTACAAGAAATTCAAAGAACCCCTGATGCCCTACATGACACGTCTCTTTAATGACATCATGAAAGGAGGGCCCATCCCCAAAACCTGGACCCTCTCCAAAATAGTCTCCATCCCAAAACCAATGAAGGACAGCCTCAAGGTAGAATCATACCGCCCAATTTCATTAATAAACCAAGACTACAAAATATTCACATCAATCTTGGCCAACCGCCTGAAAAAATTCTTATCCAAGCTAATAGCTCCAGACCAAACTGGCTTCGTCCCTGGTCGCAATATTACAGACCCCATCAGGAAACTACTGAACCTAATTGAACACAGCAAGGCAACTAAACTCCCATTAACAATTATGTCCCTAGACATCCTCAAAGCTTTTGATTGCCTAGAATGGAAATACCTATCAGCAGTACTAACTAGCATGAAATTTGGCCCCTACTTCCTACAAACCATCAACCAAATATACTCCCAAGCCTCAGCAAAATGCAGAATTAATAATATGGACTCAAATACCATAACAATCCAAAGAGGCACAAAACAAGGGTGCCCACTATCTCCCTTCCTATTTATCCTGGCGCTGGAACCCCTAGCAATCCGAATCCGAGCAGCCACAGACATCAAAGGGGTGGAAATAAAAGGCAGAACCTATAAACTAGGACTCTTTGCAGATGACCTAATGGTCACAACACCAGATCCCTCAAACACAGCACCCTCCCTGATCAGAGAACTCAACACATTTGCAACGGTTTCAGGCCTACAAGTAAACTTTGAAAAATCGGAAGCCATGTGCTTCAACACCCCACCTTACATCCAAAGAGAACTCACTAACACCACCAAGATAAAACTCTGCCACACCAAGTTCAGATACCTAGGAGTACAAATAACCAAAAACCTTAACAAATTATACCTCCACAACTACAAACCCCTATGGCAACAAATAAACAAAGACTTAAAGAGATGGAACAACATGAAGTTCACTCTCTCAGACAAAATAGCCATGATCAAAATGATCATCCTTCCAAAACTAACCTATCTATTCCAAACCCTCCCAATCTGGATCCCCCCAACCCAACTTCACAAATGGCAAAGAAAACTACAATCCTTCATCTTCTCACACAAAAAACCAAGAATATACACCAAATACCTACACCTCCCCACCGCAGAAGGAGGATGGGGAATCCCCAATATAGAAGCATACTACAGAGCCAACCAAATACGCCATATAATCCCATACATATTAGAAGACGAGACAAAACAATGGATACACCTAGAAAGGGACACAATTGAGAATATCTGCACCACAGCATACCCATTCCTCCCAAACAAACTAAGAAAAATCCCCACAACACTTAATAGATACACACAAACCATGTTCAAAGCATGGAAAGCAGAAACAGGCAAACTATCCCCAACCCCATCCCCACTAATTCCCCTGACCTACCACCCACTATTCCACAAAGCAGCACAAAACCTCCAAACCAAAACCTGGCAATCCAAAGGACTATATCGCCTAATAGACTTTTATAAAAACAACAAACCTCTGTCAACACAAGAAATACAGGACAAATTAGAAGACACCCAAATGCCCTGGTTAACACAACACCAACTACATGCCATATTAAACAATCCAACAGTAAAATCAGCAGCAACCAGACCCCTGACAACCTTCGAAAATCTCATCCTAATGACAAAGGGAAGCGATAGAGGGCTGGTATCCGCAATTTATAAAATACTACTCAAAAATTCCACGAACTCCCTAGACACAATCAAAAAACAATGGGAGGATGACATAGGATACGAAATCAACCCCACCCAATGGACCAGAATGTGGTCTAAACCCCCCTTTAAATCCATATCAACAAAAAGAAGAGAACTCACCCTAAAACTAACCTACAGATGGTATCTAACGCCTAGAAAATTAGCGCTAATACGCCCAGGAACCTCACCAAAATGCTGGAGAGGGTGCACCTCCACAGGCACATACTTCCACATGTGGTGGGAGTGCCCCAAAATCCAAACATTCTGGACAACAACCACACGAGAAATATGTAAAATAACCGAGCAAGTGTTAGAAATCACCCCAGAATTGATCTTACTAAACATCTTCCAAGACAATAATGCCCACCTACAACACAAAGAACTCATAATCCATCTACTCTCAGCATCCAGAAACATCATAACCAGACACTGGAAAGACCTGTCAGGAGTAAACATGGACCAATGGTACCAAGCAGTATGGGAAACAGCCCTACTAGAAAAACTAACCAGTAAACTGAAACTGACACGGGGACAAACTGAAGAAGACACCTTCACCCCAGTATGGTTCCCCTTCATCACATACACAGCCCAACGAGACAATGACAAAAATTTACCAACAGCATATAAATCAATATGGCTAACCTGACCCAAAATACCCACCAACCCCACTCACACAGGAAACCAAGATCACCACAGCCAACCACAAACGAACAACCACATCCCAAGCCAACTCCGACCTCTCTCACCGCCAAACGAGCACAAGCAAACAACAGAGAACCTACATAAACAATGCTGACACCAAACATCACTACTCGATATCAAGTAAAAAACAAACACAGATCCCCCACCCCCCCCCCCCTTCACCCCCTTCCCCCCCTCCCTTTTCTAATGTCTCACCAACACTGACTTATAAAAATGTTAATGGAAAAACTTGAGAGAGACATTGTACTACCTTAAAATCTTTAATAAAAGGAAATTTGGAAAGCAATAACCAGGTTTGAAAGGTGCAAGTGGTGGGTTTTCCGTGCGCTGCTCTGGTTTGCCAGAAGCGGCTTAGTCATGCTGGCCACATGACCTGGAAGCTGTACTCCCTCGGCCTATAGAGCGAGATGAGCGCCACAACCCAAGAGTCGTCTGTGATTGGACCTAATGGTCAGGGGGCCCTTTACCTTTACCTTTAAGCCAATGAAGGCGCCGTTGAATCACTGTGAAAATAACAATCCCGTAGCTTGGTTCCTGCTCCCACAAAAGAGTTTGAAAGCCCTCTTTGCAAGAAGACAAATATCCACCTGGCAGGAGGTCACAGCGTCCGTGGGCCCTGGTTCGCTGAAGCGGATGTCTGAAAAAGAGGACCCGGAAGCTGTACGTTGTTTTTAGCGTTAACTCCTTCAAGATGCCGGAATTTCAATACCTGGACCTATAATCAGGGGTCTTTAGTTTTTAAGCAAGGAAAGCTCTCCACAATTTGGCCTGCACATTATTTCTGGTTGCCCTCCCACCTCTGATTTCTATCACAGTCCAAAAAACAGCTCTCTCTGTGACAACCGGGGCACATAAATGCAACATTTCAGTGTTTTCAGACCAGAAGCTGTAAAACAAATGGCTGCATTCAAGGGAGAAGGAGGAAGCCTCTCTGACAGTAGAGTGCAGCATTCTTCTGGGACTATCTTGTGAGGAAAGCTGCAGGCCAAAGCGATGACATATGTGATAGAATATGGGGAGTGGAAAGAGAAGGGATGTGGGGAATTAAAGGGGGGAAATGAACTTTTCTTCTAAAATAAGATTTGTTGGTGACAGAAGGAAATATGTGTCAGTTTCATTTGTGAGTGGGGGAGGGAAATAAAGAGACCAGACAATACTTGCTGGAAGTAAAATAGGGCCATTTTTTAAACATCAGGAAGAACCTTCTGACAGTAAGAGCTGTTCAACAGTGGAACAGACTCCCTCAGAAGGTAGTGGACTCTCCTTTATTGGAGGTTTTTAAGCAGAGATTTCATGGCCATCTGTCACAGATGCTTTGGTTGAGATTCCTGCACTGCAGGGGCTTGGACTAGATGACGCCCGGGGTTCCTTCCAACTTTACAATTCTGTAATCCTGTGTGGAAATATAATTTTATAACAAGCTACTAAGCTTGACATTCTGGGCACGCCACCCATCTTGCTGAAGATGAGGTGTATACTGTATTAGTCTAACTTTCCCAACTTCCCCACTCTTCAAGTGAGAATGTGGGTCTTCCAGACTTAGGTCCCCTCAGTGCCCCAGAACTCCAAGTCTGTTTTAGGTCATACCAAACAGTGGTCTTGATCCTTCCAATATGTTCCAAAATGCACTCTTCCAAAGAGGCTAGGGAAATGAGTTTTCTTAAATATCCATCATGGAGAAAAGACAATGTTGATCATTTGGATCTTCTGTGGGACCTTTCGTACAAGAAAACAACACAGAAATAATCCATTTCTTTTTTTGAGGGTGAAAAAAGAAGTCTTACTATGAAAAATCTTGCTGCCTGGCAGTGTGAGAAGCTATAATATGCTAGTGCTACTCTTGCGCCAATTCATTCTTATTAACGTTTGTGCTCTCTATGTATTCTCTTAGCTCTCTGGAAATGATAATTGCCACGTATTCTCGCGACTAAAGAGTTGTATGCTCCTACAGTAGAGCTCCGTGATATTTGGAAATATGAGGTACTCAGGAAATTGGTTAAGATTTGGTTCCCATCTAAGCGTAGTAATTGTTGAGCAGCAGGCCTACCTGGTTAGTTTGCTAGTGTTAGTATATAACATATAGAAAAATTACACTATTCTGTTCTTTTCTGTATATGAATTGTAAAGTAGTCTGCCATTTATGTGTTGCAACTAAGTTTGTTCTAGGATTGGTATTGAGTTCTCTCTAATGTGTTGTCCATTGCTACACTTTCACATTTATATTATATGCCGTAAGAGTTGTGTTCGACATGATATATGAGTCTATAATCGAATAGTAGAACAATACAATAAGTTATGCTAGATTTTCTTAAATGTCTAGTGCTACGAAATGTCTTATTTTGTTGGTAGAGCATTTATTCCAAGAAAGTAAGCTGGAGGCAGAACCTACCAGTTTCTAGTCTTCAGGAGGCAGTCCCGGATGTTTCATTCTGATAAGTGAAATCTCCGAGTCTATTTTGAAAAGTTACTTTAGAGTTTGGTTATAAGGGTGAAGGCCAGTTGTCTCTTGCTCGAGGAAAAAGGCAAGGCAATCCACAGTACAAATAAATAAACTTAAACCTTGATTGGGACATTGCTAAAAATGTAGTGTATTTACGAACACACCGTATTTATGGACCCCACTCCGCTGGTTTACCTTAGGGCCATGTTTCTGGAATACATTTTTTTATTCTGTATCCCAATGCGAAACACGGTTGGCATTATGATGATGCCTATGCTCCCACAAAATCCTGCCTCCCATGTTCCCCTCAGCTAAAGATGCGGCTTGTCCTGTTTCTTTTTTTTCTTTCTTAACATAGCTCATAATGTGCTGTTCATCTATGTTTTCATACTCCCCTTTTCTTGCCTATTCTTCTATGGAGAGCGCTCGTCTCCTCCCTTTTCTAAATATATTCTCTCCTTTTGACATGTTTTTACAACTTTTTCCATTCATCAGTTCTTTTCTAGGTCACCGCGTTCGAGAGTTGCTTGAAATACCATAGTATGCCCATGCTCAGCACACATATCTCCTTTTATCTACTTGTACAGGTCTTTTAAAGAAATCGATGTATTTTTTAGATTACTTGGCACTACACATTTATTTTGCATACTGCAATTCATGCTGCATGCGTTACATGAAATTACCTGCATGGCCTAGGGGGGTGCCCACAAAGTGCTGATCTCATCTAGGGATGTAGCATTCTGGTACTGGGAAGCCATGCTGTGATTACACGGACAACCGAAGTGATCGTCTGGATGACATTCCTTTTAGCCTGTATTGCTAGGCCCAAGAGGGAAATCACACTGGCTCCCCTCTGGCTTCACAGCTGAGCCCCGATGAGAATGAAAGAGAAGAAGTAAGCCACTGTGCTGGACTATAGTGCAGATTTTTTTCGTCCCCATCTTGGCAATTCTGTTCACTGAAATGAGTTGTCTGTAGAATTGATATTAGGTGTCGTTGAAGGTGTGTTGAAGCTTTTGCCTTCACGTAACTGCAGATTGTCATGTCCAATGTTTCAAACAGTGGTTAACAACCAAGGGTGATTGTCAACAACCCAACTTCAAGTCATGGGGGTTATGACACAGACCTGGTTTGCATGTCACACTAAACCAAACTATGACTTTGGGTATGTGTGGGCTTCCAAATAGGAGATCATGATCACTTTGCTCTTCTCTAGTTGCTATCCTGTTGTGCTGAGCTTAGTCACAATTTGGTTTCGCATATTGTCTGAACCTGGGCATGGGGTCTAGCTCTTCCCAAACTAACCATGAGCTGAACCAAGGTTTGTCCTGTGGCTTAAAATGTATAGTTTGACCAAGATAATTAAACCTTGAACCTTGGTTCATCTGACAAGGATAGACTTATTTACCTTGGTTCATCTGACAAGGTAAGATAGACTTATTTATGTTGCACAAAACTTTGGTTTAGTTTGACATCCAGATGCAGCACACTATTACATTCAGTGCTTCTAGTCTTGTTAGACATTCCTTCTTAATCTTCTCTCATGGTTAGGATGAGTAGGTGTGATGTTTCGCTGTGATGTTGTTTGTTTGGTGTTAGTGACCTATAGTAGGTACATATATGGGTATCAGTTTGTCGTGTGCAATGATGGTTTCTTATTGTTCATTCCTATCTCAACTCAATATGCATGGTGAGGAATAGTATACTTCACAAAAATGTGTGGTAGTAGGCATAGATCTTAAATTGTCTCTTGCTCTCCTCTCGCCCCATTGGTGTGCTCGTCTCATTAACGTAGTTTCTCTGTCCCAGCAGGCGCTTTCCTTCGATCATCGTCTTTGTCATCTGGTTTTGCTGGATGAAGCCAGGTTGTCGTGGTAGGAACTTAGAAATGAGTTTAAGATGATAGCGTAGATTATTCCACCGCATTGTCAAGCCTAGTCCGGTATTGTTATGTGGATGTGAGACTGATTGCGTATTGTAAGTGTTGGACTTACTCACCACGAGGGCGAGTTTAAGTTGTTTTTCTCGCTGGTATTAAGGTGAAACGATTAGCAGGACGATGGATTTGAAATACTAAACGCACTAGGGGCAGATGGTAGGGTGCAAGTACATGCAACCTATTAATGTTGCTGGTCTATTAGGAACCATGGTATCGTATGAAGAGAGAGCGTTTTAGCAGGGACGACGTGAAACGGAGCTCTCTTTTGTTAGAAGAAAGAGTGGTTAAGTAAATAACGCTGGGCCCTTGTTGTAAACTTATGAGGAGTTTTTAAGTCTATCTAGTGTTAATTTTTCTATATTCCCATGTTCCTCCACTCGCTCTCTCTAGGATCCTTACACATGACGCCGTTTGATTGATTCTTTCGTTGTCTTTTCCTTTTCTTTTTTTAAACAACCCCCTCATGGCATCCGCCGGAACCTCTATTGATCAATGTTGTGTGGCTGTATGAAAATTAATTCACATAACGCACAAGATGTGGTTACACTAGATGGCGGTGTTGCACTTTTAAGTGCCCCCTAGCGATTGGTAGCCTGTAAATCACGCATGGGGAGCAATATCCTGCCATTTACAAAGATAACAGACGTGCTGTGAAGCATCAAAGCTTAGATTCCAATGGAGGAAAAGTGCTCAAAGTGGGCTGTGTCTCTAAAACTATCTTTTTTATACATTTCTTACTAAGCCTACGCCTATTAGTGTGAGAGACTTTTTAAAGAGTCGGCAGGCTATCTATTGCATTTGCTATTCTGTTCTTCTCAGATATATTACTGTCTATAAAAAACTTGAGGAAATACCGAAGCCCTCAAAAATAAGTGTTACCCATACGTACTTTCCACATCATGCATTTCTCAGTGCTTTTCGCAACTCTCAGATTATCGCATAAATACTTTAACTGTGTAGACAAATTCCATAGCATTTAAAGTTCCTTTTAATTCTCAATTTGTTAAGAAAAGGCTATATAGAGTGATCCTGTTTTGATTTTTGTTCTCTCTCTCTCATAAAATATTATTTGCTGAACTCTTACTTGGTCAGTCCTTGACGGTCTGCGGGTACATCTCTCTGCGTCACTGCTTGCTTTACTCACATGGATTAAGCCAGTTGCATTCAGGATCAAGACTTTCCTGACAGGTGGGGTAAAGCTGCTCCTGCTTATACATGGAAGAGCAGTAAGTTATACTATATAGGAAACTGCAGTTCTCTTTCTGACAAGCACTCACAGAGAAATACACAATGCAAATAGGAATTGACAAATCTGTCAATTCTTCTGTCTGTTTCACATTTTTCAGTTCTCAACATTAATTTGCAAAGTTTTGTTTAAAAAAGTCCTTGTGAAATTTCATCAGCTTTAATGCTGATTTCTCCTAATGTACAAATCATTGTATGCAATTTTGCCCAATATACCACATTTTTGCAAAGTATACAGGTGGTGACCATTTCTCATGGGGGTTCCATTTCCAGTCCCCGTGCACATCGATAGAGTGTGCACATGCATCCCCCACCCTACCCCACCCCTGGTCCGCCCTCTTTCTGGTCCAAAAGGACCCATGTCTTAGCAATCACATATCAATTGGATGCACCTAAAATGATTGTCACCTGTAATGCAAATCTGGAGAAGTGCAAATTTCAAAAGAATTGCAAATTAGGTTGACTCACCTTTAACTGTGAACTGAATCAATTTTCTCTGCCATTCCTAAATGTAACTATATCTTGAATTCCAAGCTACATTCAGGATTTACACTCTCCATAACAGGTTGTATCCGAGTTCTACCCGGAATAAATGTATTGAAATTAATGTACCTAAGTTAATTATGTCCATTGACTTCAATGTGTACTCTGAGGAGGATTAGCACTGGGTACAACCCATCTTCTCATGCAGCCTTATTAGTTTTAAAGTGTGCAATGAAGAATTTCTACATGCAACTATTAGTTGCAACTCCTACCCATTTGCAAAGTCACAATCCTCCTAACCGCTGCTGCAAATTTCCCCCTCTTGCATTCTGAGGTTGGTTCAAGTACGTGCAACAGGAAAACTTACACTTCTTTCCATTATTTGGCTTATGAGGCTCTGCTTCTCCTTGCCTGAGATACCAGGTGGTATTTTGAATAGTGTTGCCATATGTCCGAAATTTTTAATTTTTAATTTTAGATTTTGCCAATAAGCCCAGTACCGTAAGGCGTGTGAAATGCAATGGGTTGTATTCCCACATAAGCATGGATTGGCTTGGGCTAGTGCTGTTCAGTGTCAGGTTTACAGAATTTCTTAGTAATCCAGGTGTTTGGGATCATATCTAATATCAGATTTCTGTATGTTGTGGAGATACTTTTTGAGAGAGTCAGTGGGACCAAGCGGGACCAAGCATCTCCTCCTCCCTCTTGAACCATCACTTCCTCCATTTCTGATGCTCAGGCTGTGAGTGTCATCGCTTATATAGGTCAAACAGCACACCTCATGCTCCAGAGTGTTAGAATGCTCAAGGATACAGAAGTTGAAATAAAAAATTAGGAGAAAATGCTAAAGCGAGACACCTGCCCCTCAAAAAAAAGAAACTGGAGTATTTGTGAGGGGCAGAAAACCAGATGGAGAAATCTAATGTATAGATTTCACTTGTTTTATTCACTTGGTACTGATCCCACTTCTTATGTATCTACCTACCTCTCTTAACTGTAGTTCAGCAACCTGCCCAGGATCACATAAGCAGTTTCCACTAACACAATAGAATGTTTGGTTTTCTTTGAACGAGGAGGTGGGGAACCTGAGGTCCCCCAGAAGTTTTTGAACTAAAACTCACATTGTCCTTAACCATTGGCCATGCTGGTTGGGGCAGCTGGGAGCTGGAGTCCAATAGCATCTGGAGGGCAAAACGTCTGCCAAATGGATGCTATACATGCCATATCACAAGATTATTTTTAATATTCCTTCAGCTTCAAAAGCATGTAGCGCAATAGGCAGTGAGGGGAGCCTGTTTTGTGGAACTTGCTCTTTGGGCACTTTTTTTTTTTTAAGTTCAGCAAAGAAGAGACCCTGTTCTTTAGGAAATGCAAGGCATGCTTATAATCCAAGGCTGGAGGTTATGCCTAACAAACTTGTCACTTTGGTGATATGAATTATGCATCTTTGACTCTCTTTCTTTTAAATAACTGATGAGAGCTGTGCAAAACTCCCTATGGCAGTTCCTGAAGCTAATGAGGGAGAAAAAAAACCCCCACAACTAAAGCCTTCTAATGACAGAACCTTTCAACTCACCCTTAGTCTTTGCCAGGAGACATTTTCCTTGGTGGCATTTGAATTGCTGGATTATAGTTCCTTGACCTGATTGGAAGTGCCTTAGGATTCCATGTACATATCAGAGCCCTTGCTTGAACACCACAGAGGTGGTTGTGGTTTCTATGCATGACTATGTGTGTGATCACACAAGGAAGACAAAGAGGCCAGGTTTAATTTGCTTCATTTGGGATTACTCTAGCATTTGATTAAAGGTAAAGGTAAAGGGCCCCCTGACCATTAGGTCCAATCACAGACGACTCTTGGGTTGTGGCGCTCATCTCGCTCTATAGGCCGAGGGAGCTGGTGTTTGTCCACAGACAGCTTCCAGGTCATGTGGCCAGCAGGACTAACCCACTTCTGGCAAACCAGAGCAGTGCACGGAAACACCATTTACCTTCCCCTCAGAGCAGACCTATTTTTCTACTTGCGCTTTGATGTGCTTTCAAACTGCTAGGTTGGCAGCAGCTGGGACCAAACAACGGGAGCTCACCCCGTCACAGGGATTCAAACCTCTGACCTTCTGATTAGCAAGCCCTAGGCTCTGTGGTTTAGACCACAGACCACAGCCGCATCCCACCATGATTACTGAGGCCGCATAAACTTGACCATTTGATTACTGAGGCCTATAAACTTGATTTTGGAAGCTGAAAAATGCATTCATTTTGTAAAGTTCATTGTTTGCTTTCCAATTTCACAAATGCTGGTGTTGCTTGGGACTCCAACTGCTTGCCACTCTGAATTAATTATGTCCATTGATTTCAATGTGTCTACCACCCTGTTTCATAGAGTTGGAAATCACATGTGTATGAAGAGGGACTTGTACAGTATTTCCATTGACAACCTCAACTGACGTGGATTACACACACACACACACACACACACACACTGTATTTTATTTATGTGCAATTTCAGTTTCAAAGGGGCTTATGCCTTTACTTTGATGTTGTTGTTTCCATCTATAGCAATTTTAGGTTTGAGCATTTGATTTTATGTGAATGATTATTCTAGTTCCCTATGGATTTTTCTTTTTTAAAAAGTTATTGTCATAGCTGTCAACCCTCCCCTTTTTTTTGCCTTCCCTTCTGGGGAGGCTGTCAACCTTCCCAATTCCAGATTATGGCTGCAATAGGGGAATTTCCCGCAAAAAAAGGGAAAGGTTGACAGCTATGGTTATTGTGCACTGGGAAAAGAATGCAGGTGTGAATCTAACCAAACTCATGGAAGCGTCACAATTTCCTTCAGTAACATATTTGCTGGAGTAACACTGCTAACCCTTATTGGTCACTACAGCAAAGCAACGTTTTAATGTATCACAAAATATTAAAGGTGAAAGGTGAAATCTTAAGAGCACAGACTTAAAATGCTTCCACAATTTGTATGTATGTCTATGCACATGCATACCTTTGATGTGTCTGTAATACACAATGCATCTGTATTTTGCACCAGTTGATTATTGGCACTAAATAGCCCCATTTCTCAGATGGCACTGTGAGAACATATTTTGCCTAGTGAGAACAGGAAAGAGGGGAGGGAAATCTGGATGATTACTCTGGCAGAACTAATTATCCCCATTGGGATATGAATACTGCTCAGACATTGTAAGCTGGATCTCACTTTTAACTTTCTTCTTGACAAGTTGATTCTTATGGATGATTAGCTTGCAGCTTACTGACTGGCAATGTTATATATCTATTTTCTTCCAATGGAAGAGAGCACCAACCCTCAAATCGCTGAATGCAAACTAAATTTTTGAATGAGAAGGTTGATACAAAAAAGGCTTATGCTTAAGGAGAACTACATTTTTGTTTGCAAATATGCCACAGGTGTCTGAAATTTTAAACCACATTATATTAAAGTATATCATACCGAAAGCTGTCTTGCAAGTAATGGAAAACATATATCCCATTATTAAACCCATTAAATCAGTGGTAACTTAAGACAGCAAATTTCTATGTATAGTAACTCTTGACAGATCATTTTTATTAATAACAACAACATGATAATGGTTCAATACAGTCCAACTAGATGTAGATTAGAGAACTCCTTATAATTGAATAAATTTTATTCAGTTCACATTCAAAGGCAAATTTGCATTTTAAAGGCAAAGTGCACCTAATTTGTGCTCTGGGGAACAATATATGGCTGTTCTTCAAATTTTGCATTTCTCAGAATTTTGCAAAACACTTCCCCAGTTAATTAATATGTACAAAAGTGCCTAAAGCTAGGGTAAAGTGTGCACTAAAATGCATATGAGTGAAAATAACATGCAAACATGCATTTTGTTGGGAGACATAAGCTTTTCAAAAATGAGTATAGCAAGATTGCGTACAAATATTATGAGAAATTCACACTAAAATGCTGGTGATTTTTCAAGAGGTCTTATAAATAAAATGATCTCAAACTGATCTGGAAATGTGGCAAGGACTGAATTTAAGATTAGTGGTGGGCATGAGAAGCTGAGAGAAGAGAAAGGTGCTTATTTGTATACATAGTTAATTCCGAATTGTCGTCCTGCA
>OFHV01002798.1:0-54215 GCA_900245895.1 Lacerta bilineata | reverse complement strand
TTTTTCTCCCATACTCTAAGCATCTGCACAATACTTTCAAGCCTTACCCTTGCTGCTGCAGTCAAACCCCTTGGGGTTTCTCATCTTCCACCAAGAGGAAGCTAACCTCAGTGCCTCAGCTACCAAATCCAAAAACATGCAGCTTCCCATCCCATTCACTGTTGTGCAACATGCCTTAGACTAGTCAGATCATCCTATTAGATGGCACTGGCCAAGTCATAGCTGTCAATGAAATCCTTCAGCATGCATTCATAGTGGTTCCCAATCCTTCTCAAGTTGGCCCGTAGTGCTGCTTCCATTGCCTCCTCCATGCATGGCTTCGTTTCCAACAGCATGGCACTCACCACTGCAAAGTTGAGGAGGACTCGCTGATAGGCCTGCAGGAAAGCGCAAAGTGTTCTGTCAGGCAAGAGCGCCAGTGATCTGAAGATACATTTCTGAAGACTGCCACTCTACACCAGTTCTACCTCACTTATCTACTGGGCTGGTCACATTCAGCCCAGAGTCCTGGCACACCAAAAACCCAGATTGTAAGAAAACAATTTTGGATGTTCACTAATTTTTCTAAGGAATTATTTATTTGATGCTGTAGTGGGGAGATGGTACAGCATCTGCTTTGCATGCAGAATATCCTGGGTTCAATCCCTAGCATCTCCTGGTAGGGCTGGGAATGCCCAGCCTTAAACTCTGGAAAGCTGCTGATGGTGTAGATAACACTGAGATAAATGGGCTAATGATCTGACCAAGTATAAAGTCGCTTCCTATGGTGTTGCCCTGTGTATGAGGACCAAGAGATGTGCTTGCAGCTTTGTTTCATTTTAAATGTCAGTTTAAAATTTGAGGTGCAACAAAGCAGTAAGTATACACTTCACAAACTTGCTGTCAGCGGTGTGAACATTTTTTGAGTCTGGGGACCATGTTTCTTTATAGACGCCCCACTGGGAACCACGTGACTTAAGCAAATATGGCTGGAAGATAGGACTACTCCCCTAAAACAGCCTTTGCCAACCTGGTTCCCTCCAGATGTTTTGGACTACAACTCCTATTAATCTGCAACAGGCCCCTTTATACTTGGCCTTGCACAAGCCTTTTGTGTCAGATACAGGAGAGAAAATAGCATGTGACCTTCACAATAATTGTGCTTGAGATCTCCCAATTCATACTGACATGCCGAAGAGGCTCATTTACCTGCTCTATCTCTTCCTTTCTTGCTAGTACAGCTGCAGAACGGTCCTCAGAAGTCCTTGAGGATGATGAAAAGCCATCTTTGTCTCCAACACACAGGGGATGAGTGGGGTCTGCGTTCTCACTGCAGGTTGCAGCCTGGATCTATAGAGATTTCCCCAAAGGGATAAGGTGTTAACACGGCCTAAAATGAAACTAGGGGTGTGTCAAAAATAGTTTTTGCTCTTGCACAAGCAAGACAAGATCACTGGCTCACAACAGAATGAAATTAAGTATTTTTCTGGTGAGGCTGCTGACACTAATCCTAGAGTGAAACCTGGGGGGGGGGCTGCTTTCAGGTGTCACAACTAAGATCTAGGTATCACACAATGATGTTTCATTAAGCCAGATGCTTCTATGGGCTGTGGAAATGATTCCATAATCTTTTGCATCTATTCTTGGCCTTTACAGTTGGAGGGATATCTGTCTATCTGGTGCTCAGAACCCTTTCCAAGCCACACTTCCTCACTGCTCTGCACCCCCATAGTTAAAGGAGGTCACTCCCCAGTTTGTCCCCAGGTAGGAATCAGTTTAAATAATAGACAAGGTGCAGGATACCAAGCAAGGCACTCAGTAGGTACCGGTATCCCTTTTATTTACTGCTGCAGCAGGACAGCACCCTCAGAGCAAGTCTGAAGGGAACGCCACTGAGCAAAGGGTTTTTACAGCTAATATACATTTCCATAACAAGCAAAATAAAGCAAGGCACATGCACACATCAGTTCTCTTTGTACTTGTTACATAGCATCCCTCTCCTGATGTCTGGCCTTCAATTGTGTATGTGCCACAAAGTACTTCATTGTGTACAATACAAGCTAGCAACCTCTACTCAGTGACATTAAACAGAAAGTTAAAAATTAATCAAAAACCACACAGGAAACTTTCCAACATTCTTTCCACAAAACCAAGCGCTTTTGCCTGTGGAATGTGTCCTACTCATTTTGGAACATGTCCTTGAGCTCTGATTACTCCCCTCTTGCTTGTCTGGATGGAGGATAGAGAGGGGCATTTGAGTGTGTAGAGAAACTAAGAGGGGGGAAACACATTCATTGCTCCACCCACTCTGGCCTCTGCCCTTCCAACCTTGGCTTGTGACCCTCAAGGTTATGCAGAAGGGAATGTGGCCCCCAGGCTGAAAACTGTTCCCAGTCCCTGTTCTGCAGCAAATGACTTGTATAGCCAGCAGAACTCAGAAATAAATGCATCAGTTACAAATACCAACATGTGGAAATCAGTGAAGAGAGGGCTAAGGGGAAAGACACTCTTGCTAGTCCAGGCCAAAGACCAGCCACTGCAAGACTGAATCCTCCTTCCTAACGCGCAAAGGAGTAAATTTGTGCTTTCCACTGGGAAACGGGGTAACTTTTGTGCAGTCTCTGATGAGATTGGTGCATCACTGCAAACAGATCAAGATGAATACAGTATCTTGAAAAGTCGGCCAGAAGCACCCTTTCACAACCAAATACTGTACACTGAAGTCTTTAAAAAGAAGGCTCCTGTAAAGTACAGTATTAGCACTTCAGGTCCTGCTTTTAAACGCATCACATTCATTTCATCCAAGACAGGAAACACATATTAACACTTATTTGTGCAACCCAGGGTAATCTCACCGCCTAGCAGAACTGCTGCTCCAATGCCAGATTTGTAAGCAGTGAGATTTTATTTTTCTTTAACTAGTACCTTCCTGCAGAGATGCAAAAACTAGTCTCCTTCCATGCTTTGGAGAGAGAGTTAAAACATGAAACCAAAAAAAGAAAGAAAACCAACCAACCAATAAAAAGACCAGGCCAAGGTCAGTTGTCCAGCCAAGGGGCATGGTGGCCATTTTGTTGTGTAGCCAATGTGTTTTTTTTGTGTAGTTGCAGTGTTCATGGAATTGCACTGCCATCTCCATCCCACTTGGGTTTAGAATATTTACTGCTCTGTTGATCTCCTCAGGTTCACCTTAATTTCAACCCTGCTCCTACATCTCTTTTATTTTCAGTTGTTCGTCAACAATAAGAGATGGCAGTTGCAGAGCCAAGGAGATATATATACTGTTTAATATGTCATGCTAGAAGGTGTTCATTTCAGGTAGCTGAACTACCACCTCATTTTCCATGATTTCCTCACAGTCCATGATAACTGGTGAGTGGGCGAAGCAATGGCCTTTTAGGAAGGCCAGTGTCGATCTGTTAGTGAGTTCTGTGCTGCGTGTGTCTCACCCACTGTATTCCACTAACAACATAACCTTTTCCTAAGTCCCTGCTAACATCCATCTTCAACAATCTGGCACCAGCGAGCATGTCTGTGCCCAGGTCAACATGCCCATCTATGAAAACAGGCCGCCTCCAAGTTTTGAGGGGTTGTGTAATTTGTAACGATTGAAGGGATTGTGTAAAGTGCAGAAGGCTTTGTAACTTTAGTGTGTGTTGTTTCTAATATCCCCTTCAACCCTCCGAACCACCCATTTAAGTGGTGCCGTCCTCTGAAGATCACCTCCACTCCCCCTTTTGAAGCCTGTTTTAATATTGATGTATTTGACCAAACAGTACTCTTTGTCTGTTAATAAAGAAGAGATCTCTATATTTCAAATGTGTTGCTTTTCATTGTCTTTGCTTTGGGCTGCAGTGAAGTAGGGGTACTTGACTGAGAAACATACAAAAAAATCCTGCTGTGTAATGATTTGTGAAGAATTGCTTCTGGTTGGCACCAGCGCCTTTACTGCTGGGGTTCTCAAGGCTGCATAAGAGGCCATTTCATTCCATTAAAGCCAAGAGGTCATTATTATTCCCTATTATACCCAGGTGAGAGTCATAGACTGGTAGTTGAGGGGAAACTGGCCACTTTTCATTTGAATTTGATCTACTGAAACGTATACATGCTTTAGGTGGTTCTTTGCCTGAACAACTAAACACACAGGTAAATAAGCGAATAAAAACTGTCAAAGAAGCCCAGGCCACCTCCAGCTTTTGAGACCCTTACCTATAACATAAATTGAAATGACATCACCCAAATATAAAATAAGACACCCCGAATAGAGCGAGTCACATGCAAGCACAGACATGCACACACACACACACACACACACACACAAATACTTTTCTAGTTGAGGGTGTGTGTCACATTTTGGTCTGGTGTGCATAAAAACAAGTTGTGAAACTTATCAAATTCCAGAAAATGCACAAGTGTCTAGTCCCTTTTGAGCCTGAGACCCTAGGCTTAATGGCCCTGCAGACCACCACCACTCCTGGCTGGCTCCTGGTGTAGGTTAGAAGAGGAATAGCCAGTGCTTTATTTTCTTTAAAAATGTTTAGGGGCACTCTCATTTTCCTACTCATATTGAAATCCTGCCCCTCAATGAGGCCAAACTTAGATTCACAAAATGTTTAGGGGTATGTGTACCCCTGCGTCCCCCCCCCAAAAAAAGCACTGGGAATAGTTAATTCAGACCCTTCAAGTGTCCCTAGTTTCCATGGACAGCCCTGGATTTACAGAAGCCGCCCCAGTTTCTGATTTGATCCCGGAATGTTGCGTTTTTCTTTATGACATCCTTATTTTCATCAGAGAAATGTTGGAGGGTATGCTAATTTCATTGGTTTCATTAGTTATTCCTGTGTTGCACTGGACTCAATGCATCCCTGCTTTTTGCTGGGCCTGAGACTTGATCTTTTGCCAGAAGGAACAGAGCAACAACAGACTTTGTTTCCAAAGCGGCTGCAAGAACACTTAATCTGTCAAGTTATTTATTGTGCACAGAGACTTCCCAATTTAACAGTAATCCCAGCCTGAGGTAAAAGTACATGCAAAGCAAGTTAGAGCCACCTGCCAGAACAGCCTGCGTAGGAACCCAGGGGACAGACCTGCCGACCCCATACCGCCCAGGCTGCTGCATTAAATATCTTTTGGCCTCAGCAAATCCCTCCCAATCCCAGAGTAAAAAGGGGCTTTATGTTACAGGGATAAAAAAGCTCTTTCATTCCTGGAGATTTAATTTGTTTGAGACAATTAGAGGGAGGAACAAAATAGAATCGGAAAGGAGGGGAAATGGGATGCATGAGGATCAAATGATGGGCAAGGGATGGGAGAGTGGGGGCAGATGGGTAAAATGACAAATGTAGTTTAGACTGATCCATCATGATGGAGTGGCTGGACTCCATAGGTATGGGGAACCTTTGGCTCTGTCTGGACACTGTTGGACTCCCCCCCCCCCCCCCCTTTTGGCCAAAGTTGTTGAGATTTTTCGGCAAAATTGTTTCTGAGTTATTTTTCATGGAGAAACAGCAAAAACGACATGGGCTGCCATATGTCAGGATTTTCCTGGACATTTGCTCAATTCCCACCCGAATGCTTCCAACAAGTGAACCTCTTCCTAGCTTGAAGATACAGTGATGAAAGAAGCTTCAACTTCTAGATATTTGCCAGCGCTGTATATGTTACCTAATAAATGTTTATGAGGCTTCTAGTGGAATGTGATAATAGACAATAGTGGACAAAATGGAGAGCAGCCACTGAGCTCCGGCAATGGCAGTGGAAGACAAAGAGCTGGAGAATAGGGGTTGGGAGGTTCATGGGGAAAGGCATTGGATTGCAGTGCTTCTGGGGCTTATAAAATCTGTAAAAAGTATTTATTGCCACTAATACTGATTGTTGCCATCAGGATAGTGAAATGGTTTTATTATCAGCAATGGTTCGATATCCATGTGGCCCTCCATATATTGTTGTTTATATCCTACATATGTTCCATTTCAGGATTGATGTATGCTGTATTTGTTTCCGATGACATTGTTACAGCGTAGCGTCTTCCAAAATAAATATTTTAAAGCTCTGTTTTGGCATTGAGGGTCGCTTTTGCAGACTGGCGTGCTCCTGTGCCAATGTTCCATCAGCAGCTTGATTTGCAAGACATCTGCTTTTGCTATATGCAACCCATTCCCGGGAGTTTTATACTTAAGACTTAAGCCAGGAACCATAATGACTCAGGAACTTCAAGTGGGTAATAACGTTAAAGGCGCAGAGGCAGACCAGGGTAGGTTTTTCCACTCAAACCCAGGAAAATGCGGGCCTGGCATTTTGCCCGCGTCGCTGCAGGCCTCGTTGCCACGGAGACAGCGTCTCCGGCCGCCCGGGACCTACTCCGCCACCTCCCCGCCCTCGCTCACACATTGGCTGCCAGCAGGTCAGCAGCACGACCGATTGAACGGGGGCCTTGTCCGTCACGGCAACGCGAGGAGGAGTGGGGGCGGGACTTCTCGAGGGCAGGTAAAGCGTGGTAGTTTCCCAGGGGCTGCGAAGGAAAGAGGGAGGCATTTCCAGAGCGGGGTGGCTGGAAGGAAGGCTGAGACCAAGTGGGGCGGCGGCTCCGTTTTTGGGAAGGGAAGTTTAAAAATGTGCGGGAAGAGGGTTGAATTCATCCTTATGGAACCGAAGGGAATCGGGCTACGTGGGGTGTGTTTGTGTTGCGTTTGCGGGAAGTGAGGTTGCGAGGGCCGAGCGAGGTTTAGGTACAAGCCCAGCGGTGGCGGAGGTGGATTTGCGTGTGAAGTAAGTTGGAGATTAAGCTCGCGGTGACTATTGGTGCCAAAGAGTTAATGGATGCATCCCTATGGATAAGGGGAAACCCTGTGCGCCCCCAAATAGAAATGATGTTGGACTCCCATTGCCTCTGACCTTCGGTCTCGCTGACCGAGGCTGATGGCAGTTGGGGGGGTCCAACAAAACAGCAGGAGAGCTGCAGGTCCGCTCCCCCCCCCCCGCTGTGAACATTGGGATGACATCCTCCTGCACACTCCAGACTCCTTTATTTTTCCTGTAATTCCCACCCCCAACTCTGGTGTGGCTTATAGGGACAGAGGAGACTGTGTTCTACTCACATCACAATCCCTATACATGTCTACTAAGGAGTAAGCCCTGTTTAATGCAAGGGGGCTTACTCCCAAGGAAGTGGTTATAGGATTGAAGACGGCCAAAGGTTCCCGTCTAGCCCAGTATGGTTAATCCTAGGTGGGCAGTGGGCCACCAAAGGTTTAAGGTAGAAATATGTGAGCCCCCCCCCCTTGCTGCCAGTCTGTGGTTTTTAACTGAAGAGGCTAAAGTTTGAACACGGGGCCTTTTGTGTGCTCTTACCACTGAGCAGTGTGGGAGCAGGGATGGGATAGATTTATATAGCCTGGGGAAATTGCACAAGGCCAGTGCAACAACAAAATTAGGTTTTCCACACCTATCAGCAACAAAACAAGTTTTCCACACCTGTCAGCCCATCACCCATTCCCACCACCCTTCTGAGTAATACCCCTCCCCACTCTCTCACTATATATTTGGGTTGGTGACTTCTGTTTCAGTGTATCATGCATGCACACGAAAGCTCATACCAAGAACAAACTTAGTTGGTCTCTTAAGGTGCTACTGGAAGGATTTATTTTATTTTTTATTTTGTTTTTGACTATGGCAGACCAACACGGCTACCTACCTGTAACTGGAACAAAATTAGAGCCACACCACTCCTGGCAACTTCTGTTCTTGTAAAAATAAAATGTGAGGGTCCAGTTACAGATCTCATATCTGTTCTGACCTCCCATACCTACAAAATAGATTTGGAGAATGGATGGAGCTGCCTTCCCCAACCCGACACCTTTCAGGTGTGGAATTGTAGTCCGAAACATCTGAAGTGCACCAGGTTGGGGAAGGCTGGAAGAGAGGCATTGGTCATCTAAGGAATGCAAAGTGAGACCATTGGTCTGTCTAGTTTGCAGTGATTTGCAACTGGATCTCCAGGGTTTTAGGCAGGAGTTTTCCCCAGCTCTACCTAGAGATGCTGGTGATTGAACCTGGGACCTTTTGCATGCAAAGCTCAGAACCCTACCACTGAGCTATGGTTCCTCGCCTAGTCTCACATGGGTACTGAATACCTTTTTAGTAACAGCAATAGAGGAGAAAGGAATGTAGGCAGGGATTCGTTTCTTTTTCTTATACTCTGGACAAATCAATCAATTTATGTGTGGTTTTTTAATTGCAGTAGCTCATTGCCTGTGGGGTTTTTTTTTTTTTAAATTACATATCCCAAATTAAGATTCTGCCAAGAGAGAGCTGAATTCTGTAAGATCGTCTTGAACAGGTCACCATGCAAAAGTTATTCAGTTATTCAGCTGAATAAATAATGTAGTTGTGTTTATTAGGTTGTTATAGGCACACCTTGTTTGTACCTAATAAAGCCAACAGCAGGCTGGCTTATTTGAGCTGTTGACATTCATGCTGAGTTAAGTGAACTTGCTTCAAGTCCAAATTAGTGCAGTCATATAGTGGGAGCAGGAATGGGGCTTGTGGAATATATGCATGATCACTCAGTAGGAGCTTTGCAAATGAGGGTTGACCTATGAATATGCCCCTTCATTGGCCATTTGGAGCCTTTCAGGACTTTTTAAAGGCAACATGTCTAAGGCAATACAGCACAATCATGTGTGCCCGGTGGGCTTCTTCTCCACATCCATCTTTGAACAGTAATGGCCTCACTGCAATAGTACCTGCTTCTTAATTTAAAGAACAGTTTGTGATGCAGAACAGAAAGTTGTGGTGTTTAAATAAAAATTAAGAGTCTTACCAGCCATGTGCGAAGTCTGTGATCCTTGGCGATTGTAATCCATCCCTGCCTTAGCTTAGCCCTTGAAGCTTGCATTATTTGAATCACAAAAGCTGAGAGTGTGGGAATCGATTTGGTTTTTTTTTGTTTAACTTTTATTTATACATAAATTTCTGAAATACTAAATCAAGAAAAATCTCAACTTCTTGTAAATATAATTAAAGGTCAAAACACAAAAAGGCAGAGATCAGAAGGACATAAAATGTACCAGATGCCATGGTGGAAGCCAGAGTTCAGTTTGGACCATGATTGTGCCTATTCAGTTAGCTAAGCCCCTTCCTTATTTGCTGGATTGAACCAAATAAAGAGTTTGTTAGAAAGTGAAAGGATGATCCCTTCTTCACCAGAAGTCATGATGGGGATTGGACCTGGCATATGGAGTTTGATACCTTCTTTCAGATCATGGAGTATCCTGAGCCCTGCTTGAGTGGCATAATGCTCCACAGCAACACAGGCGGGTCCCTCCTGCTAATCTTGATGCTTCCTGGTGCAGTTCATTCTCCATGTGATGCAGATTCCTTTCTACCTTTTCCTTGCTCCTCACCAAGTAGCTTAAGGGATGGGTCTGTCCCCCCTGCTCTTGTATTTCTTGTTGTGCCAGTAATGTATCATCTGGAGTGAATTGCTTAGATTTGGGAGCACAAATCCTGTGAAATGTGGGGAGGGGGGCAAGCAGGTGAGGAATAGAGGGGAGCCTTTTGAAAGTAGGCTTAGCACACATTTTGGAACATTTGTCATGCCCCCAAGGTTTTAAGAGACAGAAATAAATTTCCAAAGGTCATCCCTTGAGCAGGTCAGGCTATTTTGCATGGGCAGAAGAATGTATGAGATATCTATTTTAATGTTTGGTGACATTAGCATTTTGCCCTATAAAGCAGCATAGTGCTTTATTATAGTGCTTTGATTGTTCAAAGTGCTGCACATACTTATTGTAATCCATAACATAATCTTAAGGTAGGCCAGTATTATTAATGCAGGGGTTGGGGCTGGCCTAAAGCCATTTTGTTGATGCCATGGCAAAGGCAAGAATTGTTCCAAGGGACTTCCTGGTCCATTAGCCTCTTAGCCTGCCACACTTTGGCATCTTTATCACTCCAAATTAAACTGCAGCAGTGATATGTGAAGAGAAGGGGTATGGAGGATAAGGTATGTATGAGAATTTGAGAAAGAAAGTGAGATAGCAGCAGAGAGAGTAAGCGAGGTCTGGTGGGATCCCCTTGAATCCTGGTGGTCTTAAATAGCGTGTGTATGTGTATCTTACTATGTCTTCCTTGTGCTTTCTATGCAGCCATGACAGCAGCAGGAAGCGGCGATGGTTTTGGCACCACAGCCTGGTGGGGCTTTTCTCCAGCACTTGACCTACAGGCCACATGTAGGTACCACTTCTTCCACAAATATGCCCCCTGCAACTTTGCTTGCCTGCTTTGTTTGTTTTTTTAAAGCAATATTTATTATTATTATTATTATTATTAGTTTGCTTTATTGTGAAATGGGATCTTATCGTTTCACAGGTTGCATGAGGAGTTTGAAACTGCTTCAGCTGATCAAATGCACCCTGTTTTGTTGTAGGCTCAATATTGAGACACAGGTGCCTTCTGAGAGTAGAAGCATCTCTCAATCCAGTGATACCTTCCCGGCTGGTTGGGGGCTTTCAACAGCACCTCTGTGCAGCTGCCAAAAAGGCTTATTATTTCCCTGCTAGGGAGATTTGGTTTAAACAGAAAACTTTTAGCCGATGGTGAAATATATATCCAAGGTGTCCCTTCTGTGATCCTGTTGAAATTTGGTGCAGAATCTGAGCTCCTGAGAATGGCAGCTTCTAGCTGAACTTTTTAAAAAAGCTGAGTTTCTTGATTTCTGGGTGTAAAGCTACATTTGAAAACATTCAGGCAGACAAAAATACTCTAGCTGGGCTTTCTGTGACTTTTCTAGGCTCTCTCCTCATAGCTTGCAGCTTTGTTCTTCTGCTTCAGGTGCTTTCAGACATGCATAATTCTAGTGATGAGACTGCTCTGGGAAGTGCAATTATCACATTTCAGACACACGTACCGTCTTGTTCACTGGATCAAGTTCAGGGAAAAGCCATTTTTCTTTTTTTGCAGCTGATGCTGAATTTGCACAGCTCTGGTTTGTAGGCCCTTGCATCAGGCATGAACCCACAGAGCTTTGTTTCTTATCAGCAGAGGTTTAGTGTAGGAAGTCCTTTAAAAATGGAAAAACAAACAGCGTCCCTGAAGCATTCAGAACCATGTCACTTATCAAAGGGGCAATGAAGGCTTGGGGGGGGGGAGCAGAGCTTGCCTAACAACCAAAAAGCCCATTGTTATCTTCATATCCTGATTTCCCGACAGGATTGGTTCCCATGGTCACTTTCAGTTAAACTTTGTACATATGAACAATATACTAGGATATGGTCCAACCTCTGAAAGCCCTTCATAGAAATGGATTCTGTATTGGCTGATTGTAAAGATGTCAACCCACAGAAATAGCTCTCCTGCAGAGCTTTCTAGCTGTTTTCCTTCCCATCAGCCATCTCCCATGTTCCTTGCGACAAATTCCAAAGTTTGTAAAAACAAGACGTCAGTGCCAGGTTCTAGGGAACACTAATAAATTCTGCACGTATATTTTGCACTTTTTAAACAAAATATTTCTGGTAGGAAAATAGGATTTACCATGGCTGTGCAACATGTAGAGCCATTTCACTTTCCCAACAGGTCTGGAGGCCTCTATGGAACATCTGCAGCTGTCCCAGGATGGTATTCCCGAACTGAACATCCTGCTAGTGGGATCAGTAGACAGCCGTCATATCCTCAAGACAATGAGTCAGGCGCACCGGTGGCCACGGCGGAAAATCAATGTGTGTAACTTGCCTCCTGCCACAGATTTCCATGTTGTCTTGAGCTGCTGTTAACTGGACAGCCCTTCCCTGTGCTTAGCCGAGCTTTGTGTGTCTCTTGCCTAGATAGATCTTACTTAAAACCTTAAAATTAAATTCTCATTATCTATGCTTGTTTGACACCAGGACAGCAGAATGGGGCAGATTCCAAAGGCTGTGAGTCGGGTGGGAAAACAGGCTTCTCTGCATTTCCTGCTTGAGCATCATCACTGCAAATGCAGAATCCGATGTCTGTATCTATTTGCTACAATTATATACCACCTACCTGCCAAATTTCTCAAGGTGATTTAGATTTTTATAATAATATAACTTCCAAACGAAGAGATGCAATACAAAAGGATACAGCGGCAACCTTGCTGAAGCTATGCAGGCCTAGGTTGTGGTTAGTGTCTGTGCAGGGAGACTAACAGGGAAGCCTGTGCGTATTGTGCCTTGGTTTCTGTGATGGAGGAAAGGCAACTTATCAAGGGTAATAAATAAATGTACTTTTTTGGGGGGGGGGTAAATGGATTTCAAAACTGGTGGGACCACCAGGGTTGGATTCAGTTTGGGGGACAGGGCACCTCTTGTCCATTGCTGCTGTGTTGTTGTTGTTCTTATTTATACATGCGTGTTGTTGACCCTGGAAGGGCAGAATCATCTCTGTGGGGAAGGACCTGGTCTCTCTTCCAGCAACTGCCTCCCTAAAGAGCCCAACCTCAGACACTGCAATGAAGCAAAGGGCCTGGGAAGAATTTCCCTTTTTTCCACCTTTCTTCGCTTTGCAGAAGGAGAGGTTTCTCTGTTGAGCAGGGTCGGAGGAGCTGGCACTCTTGGGTTCCTTTTCCAACGGTGACTCAGGCTGCCCATGTGATGAAGTGATGCTGGCGCTCTGCCCCCTTTCCCAGAAACGCGTGGCGACATTAATTCATTCCTGTCAGTGTGAGGAGCCTGGGAGGGACGCGTTGGCAGCTGCCCATCAACGAGAGCCCCTCAGCTCAGCATGGTCAGCTCCGATGTCCCATGAAGGCCATGGACTGACACGTGTGAGGGAGGTGTGAAGTTCAGGAAGAGCGTGGCGGTGTGTGTGGGGGGGGGGAGGAGATGACAGTTCACAGAAGCAGCATCAATTCAGCCCCTTCCCCTGTAGCAACTCCTACCAGACAACATTCACCAGCACCTTCCCCTTGCGACCTTCCTTCATCACGAGGAGATGAATCAGCGGCAATGTGTCTCACAGCCAGCATTTTGGAGTGTCACTTCATAACAAGAGGACTTTTTTTGTCATGAAGGAGAGAGGAAGGAATGGGAGTAGGGCCGGGAAAGAAAGTGGAGGAGGGAATCAAATTTTCAGTTTGGGGCTCAGAATTTCTAGGAGCTTTTCTGGCACTCTTGGGTTCCTTGGGATAGCCAGGAGGTGCAGGCTAGGGAGATGGAAGAACTCCTGCAATCTTTGCAAGGTGAGCCAATTCATTTCAAGCTAGGATGTGGGAAATTCAGGAAGTTGAGCCTGCTGGGATAGAGAAGATCTACTGAGAGAATAATGTACTGTATTGAGTTAGAGCTGGATAGTCGGAACCACGACACATCACTATTTATCTGTTAGACGATTCCAGTGTGCTTCCAGGGACAGTTCTGCCAGTTTCCTTGGGATGAGAGCATGCTGGAGATCTACAATACCTTTGTGCAATTTCCTTTATTTACAAATATGCGGGCAGAACGATCAGTGGCCCACAGGGGAGCAGATCTGCTTCCCTGCATCACATCCTGCTAAGAATGAAGTTGGCAGAACTGTTTCTTCAGTCAGCTCAGCTATCTCTTGCCCACAGGGCTGCCAGCAGATCTCACACATACCTGCCCTTACCCTCCAACCCTGATAGATATCATGACATCACAGAGAGATTCCCCACCTAAGAATGAGAGTTGCACTCCAAAGTTTCTTCAGTCAGCTCCCAGCTATCTCTTGCTGTTCTGTTAAATGCTGCCATTTTCTATTTCTCACACATACCTGCCCTTACCCTCCAACCCTGATAGATACTGGAGTCTCATGACAAACCACAGAGAGTATACATTCCCCACCTATCAAGAGACCTAACCTTCTGATCGTTGGCCCCCATTGATTTCTTGAGAGTAATCTTAACCAGCCATTCTGGACTGTGGTCAGCAATCTGCCAAACAGAAGACTGGAGGACTGGCAGGAGTAACATTACGACATGTATATATACGCTCTAAGTTGGTCTAGGAAGGACAGGACGATAAACTTCCTTATTTCTTGAGAGTGTTTTGGTTAGCTAGCCGGACGGAGAGTCAGTACCGGTACTTTGAACTTGAAAGCTCATTTCATTTTCATTGTGACACATTTTGGGTGGCTCTAGAAAATTGGAAAATCCAGAACTTGAATGACGAAAATTGCCCTGCTGTTACTGTTGGATTTGATGTGGATACGAGACTTTCCTGACTCATAGTAAGTTTTCACTCACATTTGGAATATTAGACAAAGCCTTGTCAAGGGTTGAAAGAAAGCATGGGGAAAATTGCAGGCAGAACTTGAATGACGAGGTTAAAGCATATTCAAGACAGGGCACCAAAGATGTCC
The DNA here is from genome assembly GCA_900245895.1 of Lacerta bilineata. NCBI lineage: Eukaryota > Metazoa > Chordata > Lepidosauria > Squamata > Lacertidae > Lacerta > Lacerta bilineata. The sequence continues at coordinate 39,905 of OFHV01002798.1, read as the reverse complement.
TTGTCTTCTGTGCAGCTCCTGCTACGAGCACATTCTGCTATAGTTAGGTAGTTTTTGCAGGAAGTGTCCTAGCCTGTCCCACCCCTAGATCAAAATCAGGTATGCGCACAGGGATGGATCCCAGCATGCATTGCAGGCAGAAGTTCCCTGTAAGGTTCTGCTGCAGCAGTGGCAGGGACAGAAAAGATGTAGTTTGACTTGAGACTGGAGATTGGCTGCTAGTCAGACAAGTTACTAGGATTCTAGATGGTGCAATAGTCCGACTCATAATTTAGATGGCAGCATCTTAGATTCATTTTCACAGGACACCTATGGAACTTCAGATTGTTAAGGGTGCCAGGAATTGTAGCTCCACGAGGGGCCAACTACAGTTCCCAGGATTCTTAAACTGGATGGCTGCTATGTGTTTTAGATGTCTGGTATCGCTGTGACCTTGAGGAGAGCTTGTTTAAACTAAAGCTTGCCCTCCTACTTGTTTGTCTCCTTTGCTCAGTTCTATGTGCTGGAGAACAATCTGGAAGCCCTGGGTCGGCAGCTGCTGTTTCTGAGTCTGGCTGTGGAGCCTCTAGAGAAGATAGGGCTGCAACAGGTGAAGGCAGATGAAATGCTCCCTCACCATCTCCTTTCCTTCCCTGGGTTCCCAGGGCTTCTGTCCCCTTGTTTACTGGGCCACCTGTCTCCGGGAGGCTGAAGCCACCTGAATGGTAACAAGCCCTGTCTCCTTTTTTTCCCCTACCACCAACCAAGTGAGACAAAAGCTGAGTGAGACATTCTTGGAGCTGATGGGAAACACACTGCTCCGAGGCCAGACGGCTGCTTATCTGCAGGACAAGGCAAACCTCTTCATCCGCTATGTCACGGACCCTGATTTCCAGCAAGCTCATCTGCCCCTCGTTGACTTGTCTGCCCTCAAGGTAAAATGCAAGTTAATTCAGCAGGAGAGCGATGGAGCCATGATTGATGTGCTGTCGTTGCCATTTTGGGCTCAGCAGGACTCCAGTTATATTGTTAACTGCTTTTCCAGAGGATCCTGGAATTATGGCTCCAGTTATTCACTTGCTTTTCCTCTTTGCTTGACAGTTCAAGGAGAGGGACCAGTTGGAGGCCATCTTCAAGTTCTGGCGGAATCCCGACCCGCAGACTTTCCAGATCAGGCAGCTCTGGGACCTGCGACTCCGGCATGACTACCTGGGGGCCCGCTATGACTCGCATATGCCAAGCTGCATGAACATGGGTGTGCGACTGGGACCTTAATATGAAGCTGCATGAACATGGGGTGCGTAACTGAAATGAAGGTGGCTGTGTTGGGCATGCAAATCCCTCTGGCTCAGCTTGGGGCTGCTGGGCTACAGAGATGGGCTCCGGGGAATTACCGCCTTTCTACAGTTGTGGCATTTCTTCCCCCTCCTAGGCCAATGTGATAAACTTCCGTGAGTTTTACCGGTGGCGGGACACAGGTATGGCCTTTGAAATGCGGGAAGCCCCCTACGACATCCCCAACAAGACCTTGGCATCTGGCCGCCTCCTCAGACATGTGAGCCACCCCACTTTCTTGAGATTGGTTGTGCTAGGCCAGGAACTTGGAGGACTATCCTGTCATCCCTGACTAAATTAGCTGAAGCTGATGCAAGTTAGAGTCCAGCACGCTGGCTTCACTTTGGTCTATTTTTGTGGGGTGGTGGGAGAATATAAGCCTATGCTTAGACAGGGTTACCACCCCTTCTGTGGCCCCCTTTTATTACCATTTTTAATAATTCCCTTTTTCCTTTAAGGAGCTCAAGTCAGTACAGGATGATTCCCCTTTCCCCTTTATTTTCACAGCAACCCTGTGAGATAGATTAGACTGAGAGAGAATGACTGTCTCAGATTCGCAAAGCAAGGTTGATGGCTAGGCAGTGATTTGAACCCAAGCGCTGACCACTGTACTGCACTGCCTCCTGTTAACCTCAGCAGCATGGGGGAGCCATACTGTAGCTTCTGACATCCTTTTGCAATAGCATGAGAAGCAGAGAGGTGTGTGTCCAATCTGCAACTACCCATTCAGGATTTCTTGAAATGATTTGGTTATTTTAATCTGCTGTTGCAGGTAGGTCTTGGGATGCAGGTTCTAGTTGCAGCAGGTGCAGTCCTACTAAGGGAGTAGATCAGGTTTTTAGACTGTTCTTTCCTTCTAGGACTACCACAAAATAAATGTTTTTAGTCCTCCTGGATTCTGTGTCCTTTTTCCTCTCCCATCCAGTTTGTGAGCACTGTCATGCAGGATGAAAATCCACCCTTAATTCTGGCAGTCTGCAGCCATCCTCTGATGAAGTGTTGATTCTTGGGATCCCAATAACAGTTTCCACCTCTTGTCTGCAGTTACCGGTTCTCACGCTGCTGAGAACAGAGCTTCATCTTAATGAGCGAAATACCAGTTCCATGTTTGGGAAAGCTAACCAAGGGAGAATTAGTGGATAGGAAAAGGGGGGCTAGCCCTTCTGTCTGCCAATTCTTCCCTTTAAATCCTGCCCCCCTTCCTGGGAATCTTTGTAATTGCTTTTCCCCAGCAGGACTCTTAAACTGGTGGGCTACCAGCTGTGGGCAAAAATGACGTATATACTAATCCAGACTTTTTGCCTCTCAGAAAGGGGAACGAATACCAGCACGGGGATATTGGGGAGACGTAGCCACAGGCCCCTACATCATTTTTGGGATTGAGGCAGAAGATCCCAACCTGCTGAAAACGACCAATGGCATCCCCAGTAAGGTGAGTGTAGCTGCCTTTTTGCCAGGCACCAGAAAAGCAGCTGTGGTTTTGCAAGGAGAAGAGGGTTGATAAACAAGAAGATGGTAGCTTTCCGAAAGCTGGAATGAAAACAGATTTCTCTGCTGCCTCCTTCAGCCTTCACTCCTCGTTGGATGCCCTTGCAGCCTTCCTATTGAACACTGCCCTTTCTGCCTCTTCCTCATGCCTTAAGAGGTTCATCCACCCCTTTTTCATATACAAACACTGTATATGTTGATCTGCTTAGATGTTTGTTTAGTGCGCCATTTAACCTGGATTTTCCTTTTCTGCGGAAAATCCAGCAAATTGAAAGGCTTTGAAAACTGTTCCTAGAAAGTGGGGGAAGTAGCTTTGTGACTGACAGAAATACTGGCCAATTGGCACTGCACAAAGCATGTTTCTCCAGAACTAGCTCATGGAGAGGAGGTTGTTTGTCTATCCCAGGGGTAGTCAACCTTTTTTATACCTACCTCTCACTAATGCAACTTTCTTGATGGTAAAATTTCCTTACCACCCACCAGTGCTCAATGGAAGGAGGGTTAAGCTTGTGCCGTAGAACCCCCTACCGCCCACCTAGAATCCCGAAACGCCCACTAGGGACCAGGTTGACAACCCCATGTCTATCAAAAAAAATGCAGAGCATGGATGGCATAAGGAGGATGTAGAGAAGCTAAAAATAAAATGAGGTTCAAGGGACTTGAATTCAAAGAGGGGGAAAGAGGGACTCAAATAAAAACAGATTCCAGTCTTCTTCTTTCTCTCCACAGAGTGCCCAGGAAATCTCCTTGCACAATGTCACTGCCCTGTTGTATGAACTCAGCTGTAACACCCGCTATGACCCATCAGCATCCGCTGACGAGGAGGGAATTAGTGGCAACTTGCAGGGGGCTGGTGACCATTCCAAGCTGGGTGTTAACGGTGGTGAGTAGTCAAGAGGTTGATTGCACATCATGCTATAAACCTTGGTCAAGTCAGACATGCATTAGCAGGAAAGGGCCACAGACTTGCACAGCTAGTTTGTAGCAGACATTTAGAAAGCTCCCCCCTCCCCCCCGAATCCTGGCTTGTCATGTTGTCTGGAGCAAGAATCATGGCTTCTTAAGCTGGCTTATTAAACCAGAGTTATAAATCACAACCCCTTGCCTGGGTGCCTTGGCCAGCTGAGTTCTGGGGAAAGTGAAACTTTAAAAACTGCTGAAGTAAAAAAGGGGAGGGGGCACGTGAGCCTGAGGCTTGTGGTGGTTTGTTCCTGCCCTGTGCATGTCTCTCCAAAACATGGTTTCATCTGACATACAAACTGGCTCAGGCAGTGCTCTCTGTTTAAGGGACCTTGAAGGGTCTTTTCCGTTACTCTCTTGGGCCAGAGGGTTCCGCAATACGCCAGTGAGTGATGGCTTGTTGGCTTGACTCGATTTTGATCTTCCCTCCGCCCCAAGAGTTCAGGGCTAGTTACAAAATGTTTATACAATTCACTGACCCTTAAAAGCCTCGCAGTCTTGCAGCATCAGATTAATAGGCCCAGGGGAGAGGAGCGGGTGAGCAAACAGATTAATATAACATAAACTGTCGAGGGAGATCCTTTCCAGATGATCCAGTGGCAGGCCTCATCTACGCCAGTTCTTTGGAGCAAGAGCAGTTTGAGCAGACACTTGGGAGTAAGAGGGTCAACATCAGTGGGATTAGAACTTTCCCCTTCCAATTCCTCATGCAGCACTTTAAACCATAGACATACAGTATGCGGTTTCACAACCCTTCTTGTTTTCTGAGGAGGCGGCCGTAGTTCAGTGGCTGAATGTATGTTTTGCATATAGAAACTCCCAGATTCAGTCCCGGGCATCTGCGGTGGAAATGCTATCAGATAGCTGAGCTAAGAAGACTTTTCTGAGTCTTTGGAGAGCCACTGCCCATCAGAATAGGCAGTGCTGAGTTAGATGGACCAGTGGCCTGACTCTACAAAGCAAGTTCATATGGGCTTGTGCCTACATATCTCTACATCACTGATTTTTTTAAAAAATGGAAGATTGTGTGTGTGTGTGTGTGTGTGTGTAGATATTCTAGATACAGTGGTACCTCGGGTTAAGCACTTAATTCATTCTGGAGGTCCGTTCTGAACCTGAAACTGTTCTTAACCTGAGGTACCACTTTAGCTAATGGGGCCTCCTGCTACTGCCACTGCGCGATTTCCGTTTTCATCCTGAAGCAAAGTTCCTAACCCGAGGTACTATTTCTGGGTTAACGGAGTCTGTAACCTGAAGCATTTGTAACCTGAGGTACCACTGTAGATCAAAATAATAAATGCATTTTGAGACTATTACCCTCCAAATTCTTGGACCGCTTGTCTCTATTTCTATACTCTGCTGAGTTGCAGGAAAAAATTATCTGTTTGTAGCCATATTCCCTGTCCGAAAAATATATATCTGCTCCTTTCCCTGCCTTCTGTTACGTTGGCCCTGTTGTTCCTCAGCCCGGCTTTTTCTTTCTTCCCTGTGCGGTGTGTTTCCTATGCCACAGGCCCTCCTTCCGTAGAAGATGCCAGAGTCTGCTTCTTGCCTCTCAACTGCCTCCCTGAGCTCCACCACAAAGGCAAATACCAACAGCTCTTCAATCTCATATTTGTCTCTTGCAGGTAGGAATGGGTTGAGGGCATGGGGAAGAGAATATTGCAGGAGTCTGGACCATAGCTGTCAACTTTCCCCTTTTCTTGCGAGGAATCCTATTCGGAATAAGGGAATTTCCCTTTAAAAAGGGGGGGGGGAGTTGACAGCTATGGTCTGGACTCTTGGGTTTCCTGCCAAGAAGTAGGAAGCAGCTAATTGGGTTGGTAGGCAGGACATGGTTTATCTAGTTGCAAGGAGGTTGGCCTATCTAGACAGGTGACATCATCACCTCACATAATTCCCTCACTTTGAATACAAGCCTGTCCAGCTCATAGGGTTGTTTGCCATCACTAGACAGAGGGCAGTTTGCCATCACTAGACTGGACAGCAGAGTTGGTGGGTCCTCAGTCTCTTATCTCTACGGTCACCACTTCCTCCTTTCCTTGCTTGTCTTTTGTAGCATGGTGCACGTCCTAAAACCAAATGTGAATCTGATTGCAGCCCCGAAAGCCACTCTTATTGTTGAGCTGACAAAGTGAGTGTTATTTTCTGCATCCTCTCTTGGGAAGCTGGCCCACTATGGATGTGTGCACATTTCTTCATTATAGCACATTGGAAGTCACAGTTTTTCCTGGTGCTATATCTTCCCCTAGCTGTTCACATCAGCACAGCTTCACTAGTGTCAGATTCATTTCAGTGTGTGTGCACACCAGGAGGTGTTAATAGGGGTTGCTAGCCAATAGGGAGATTTGGGAGTACAAAAATAAATTGCCGAGAGTGATCCAGTTGGGTGAATTGGTTCCTTCTGAATGGAGCAGGCTGGGTACAGACGAGCCATTACCACCTTAGGAGGGCTGTGGGGCCTAATTAAACAGAGCAGCTCATTAGCCAGGGTGTTTAATGGGATCCAGGACTCCTGGGTTCCCCACACCCCCTTACTCATCTGTCCACTTGTTCTTTTCACAGCTTCCTGCCTGACCTCCACAAGGAGCAGGTCTCTGTGTTCTCCTCTCGAGTAGCCAAACAAGTGGCTGAGGCAGGATTTGTTCCAGTCCAAGCAGCAGACAAAAAACCCTTCTCCTTGTTCCAGCTTGGGGATCAGGAGGCTGGAGAGATCTGTAATGAGTTCCCTGCGCTCGAGATGACAGTACCTGGTCCCTGAGGTTCCCCCCTGTACCCTAGTTTCCTTTATAACCATAATTTTAAAAAGAAAAATAATTAGTTTCAGACGGGAGTTTCTTGTGGAATCGGTACAGCTCAGTCACGCAAACTTTCCTTTTTTTACATTTAACCTTGCTGTGGAAAATCCTAGAAGTAAAAACGACGCATTATGCATGCACAATCACTGCTGATATAGAAGCTCATCAGTGTTTGGGTTTTTTTTTGTGTGTGTGGGCCAGTTGTCATCTGTGTAGTGGCATTTCAGCGGTTGCTCTCGGGGACCCCTGCTTTTGTTTGCTCCTTAGCTGAGCTGTTTTTGTTTCCAGCGACTCCCCAATGCCAGAAAAGTTCATTTCCACCCATTGCTGTGTCCTGGTGGGACTTTTGATATAAAAAATAAATATATATATATTTCTAAAAGGGTTGTCTTGCAGAGGTCCTCTTTATCAGAATTCTGGTATTTTGTCGCTGCTGAGGTCTGTGAGGCTGGGGAGATGCGTTTAAAGATGAAAGTTTAGGAAATAACAATCCTAGGCTGTGAAACTCCCTGGCTGAGGGGAACGGGCATCTCAGTTTTTGTTTCTTTCTGGTCTGCTGGCACCTTTGTTTGTTTGTTTGTTTGTTTGTTTTACCATCACTGGCTTGGTTGTGGAGTCAAGTGGGGAACTGAAGACGCTTGCTTGTGCTACCTTTATTTGTCCTGAAGAGATCACCCTACTTCCAGATATCAAAAATCTTGCAGTGGGGACCAAGGTGCCAGAGATCTGCTGGAATGAGGGGCAAACCCCATCCTCTCCCATTTAATTACTCACAAACAAGGCAACAGAATATTCTTAAAGTAGTGACTGGTGGTGGGCAGCAGGGGACACAGCTGGTGTTTCTCTGCAAACAAGAAAGGAGCCACAAAATATACTCACAAAAAAAGAACAAATAAAACTTTGTAATCTGACGTTCAGGGTTTGTAGGCAGATCTTAGGTAGGCGTGCTTATCTGGAAGTGCTGATGACCAAGTGCATGGAGAATTCTAGGTGCGTTTACTCAGAGTTAAGTGCTGTCAGGGAACCGTCAGTTCCCAGCGGTGAGGGGCAGGGGCTGACGAGGGAACTGTCAGTTCCCAGTGGGGCGGTGCAGGGGCTGTGGAAATAGAGAGCCCCAGCGTTGCAGGGTCAGCAGCAACACCTCCAATGGGGAAAGCGGGACGTCCTCTAGCAGGGAGGAGAGGCAGGAAGCTAGTCAGACAAGGAGGGGGCTTGAGTATGCTGTGGGAATGTTTAGGAGTGTGGATGAGTATATATTATTTATATATCTCAATCCCAGCTTGTGTGAGCAAGCTCCAAACTTAGCAGAGTTTACATTCCCTTTTAAAACACAGCAGAAAAACGTTTGCATAGGCTTGCTTAAGCCAGCTATATTTTATACACATCCCCTTGTTCCCTCTTAAAAGTAAAGATACAAGACAGCACTGATTATTAGATTTAAAAGTGTTTACTCACGGACATCCAAGAGTCACAGTACAGGCTTCAAGGAGGCAGACAAACTTAGATAAATGTATTTACATGCAGTGAAGCTGCTTCCATGAGGGAACAGGCTTCACCTCTGCTTCTCTCAGCTGCAGGCTGAGAGAGAGCATGCTGCTTCTTCAAAGGATGAGGCAAAATGGAGAGTGATCTTTGGGATCTTCCTCCCAGGTAAGACCACACCTACTTCTGGTTCCTGTAACTCAGTCCAGGTAAGCAGGAAGTTAAGCCTGGAGGACTGAGTTACCTTCATGTCCTCTCTAGGAGTGTTGTGTTTGGCTGCTCTGTGTTTACATCCCACAAACCCCTTCTCAGACGAACACAACATACAAAAACATACAACTTTATTCAACCACCCAGAGTCCCAGCTTGACACGTAGATTCTGGAAACTCTCTCTTGGGAGGGGCTTCGTCAGGATGTCCGCAGCCATCTCATTGGTGCAGCAGTACGACAGTTCCACAAGTCCATCCTGGACTGCCTGACGTATATAATGGTACCTCACACCTATATGTTTTGTCCTGGCAAGGAACTTTTCACTCTGAGTCAGTTTTATGCAACTCTGATTGTCCTCCAGCAAACTGACAGCTTGCTTTCTCACCAAACCAAAGTCCTTGATGAGTTCATCGAGCCAGGCAATCTCTCGGCACGCTTCCGATGCAGAAATATATTCAGCTTCTGTGGAAGATAATGCTACACAGTTCTGTTTATAACTGCCCCATACAACAGGTCCATCCCCAAACATAAAAACATGACCACTTGTTGATTTATAGTCAGCATTATCCCCAGCCCAATCTGCATCAGTGTACCCCACCAACTTAGGGTCACTGACAGCTGGCAACCTTAATTTACAGTTCACTGTACCCTTCAGATAACGCACCACCCTCTTCACACCAGCCCAATCATGCTCAGTGGGAGAACTCACTTTCCTGCTAAGAATCCCCACTGCATTGGCTATGTCAGGTCTACATGTGGTAACTAAATACAAAAGTTTACCAATTACCGACCTATATTCACTGTTATCTGGCAACAGCTTCGAATCCTGCTGATTCTTCAGGAAGTCTGTGGCCATGGGCGTTGCAACTGTGTTTGCATCTTGCAACTGCATGCATTCAATCAGTTCATTTATTTTCTGTCGCTGGCTTAGAAGAAACGATCCGTCTTCTTCTCTTTCCACTTGGATTCCTAGGTAGTACTTGACATCTCCTAGTTCTTTGACTCCCACCTCTTTGCTGAGGTGTTTCACAATTTGCACATAGTCTCTGTTATTAGATGTTGCGATAATCAAGTCATCAACGAAAGCCAATATATAAGAAAATTGTCCATTACTTGACTTACTGTACAAGCACTTGTCAGCGTTTCCTTGCTTGTATCCAAGTTGCACCAGCATACTGTGCAATTTCTGATTCCAAGCTCTAGCAGCCTGCCTTAATCCATAAAGTCCTTTTTCTAATTTGCAGACTAGATGAGCCTCATTCGGTTTTATAAAACCCTTAGGCTGTTTCATATAAATCTGTTCTGTAATCTCGCCATGCAAAAACGCAGTCGAAACATCGATGTGACGCACGTCCATTTGCTTAGAGGCTGCTATGCTCAAAAGCATTCTCACACTGCTGTATCTCACAGTTGGTGCAAACGTTTCATCATAATCTTCACCATATTTCTGCGAAAAGCCTTGTGCTACTAGTCTTGCTTTGTAGCGTTGCACTTCCCCTTCTGACCCCTTCTTAACCTTGAAAACCCACTTGCAGCCAATGGCTTTCTTACCCGGAGGTAGTTCTGTGAGGGTCCAAGTCTTATTTTGATGCAGTGCATCCATCTCCTCCTGCGCGGCCTTCTTCCAGAGACTGGCTTCTGCAGTTGGCATCTGCTGAATCTCTTCCCATGTGGAAGGTTCCTGTGGTGACGCCGACCCTGCAAGGTAGGACAACCTTACCGGTGGAACACCTCTGTTGGTTCTGGATGAGCGTCTGACCTCTGGTTCTGGTTCCTGAACCGCATCAGCTTCTTCATCATCCTCCAACGCTGGCATGTCCCCTTCTGGATCCTCTTCGTCTCTGGAGCCGCCAGGATTCTGGTCCTCTGCGTCTTCTGGTGCATCACCTGTAGGGGGCGCTATGACACTAGAAGGCAGATTAGTACTTTGTGGGGTTACAGAAGGAAAGTGTATAAGTTCTTGAGTCCATTCTGACTCCTTGGAACAGTCAATGACAGTCTTCCTTGTGTCAACCTTTGCAGACTGGCTTTCTGAAAGATCAACCTCATAAACATTATTGATTAGCTTTCCTTGGATATACACTTCACCATGCTTGGTTACATTGCATTGTCCATTTTCAAATGTGACCTTGAAACCTTTCTTTTCAAATGTGGATACACTAAGTAAGTTGCAGTTCAATTCTGGTACAAACAGAACATTAGACACTCTGGTTCTAAATGGTTCATTGTCTACATTGAATTCCAAATGCACAGAACCTGCACCTTTTGACTTCAAAATGCGGCCATCTGGTATCTGAATTTCAGATTCTTGATCATTCAACTCATCAAAATACTGCTTATTGAAACAGAAATGGGAGCTCGCTCCAGAATCTAAATACCACTTATTATGCACATTTTCATAATTTTGGACAGCTAAGCTCCTTTCTTGCAGCAGCATGTTGCGCTCATGCTTCCCCCTTTTGTCCCCATCTGGCTTAAAGGGGCGGGGTTTGTTCACTTTAGGAGATTTACAGTCCTTTGCCATGTGACCTCTCCTCTGGCAGTTAAAACAAGTTATTTCTTTGGCCTTTTTAAATTGCTTTGAAGCATAATTACAGTCACTTCTCCTAGAGTTGCGTTCTTGAGAATCCAAGCTTTCTCTGCATTCCTCTCTTAAATGGCTGATTAATTCATTAAAAGTCAGATCTTTTGTGTGATCCATTAGGCTTCTAAATGAAGAAAATGCTGGTCCTAGCGATGCTAGCAAGAAAGTCACCTTAGTCACTTCATTAAGAGCTTCAGGAGTGAGAGCAATTCTTTGCACAATCTCTGAAAAACTCTTAACATGCTCTGTGAACTGCTCTCTGGAGTTCATCTTTAACTTGAGCAATTTATCTAGCAAATGCCTGTAGGAGTTCTGTGTAGATGCTCCATAAATCCGCTCAATGTCTTTTAAAATCTGGGCTGCATCATCCTCAATGTTTATTAAGGATAGATGCTCATCGCGAAGTGCACTTAAAATTATGTGCTTGGCTTCGCTATTCTTCCTTTCCCAGGCTTCAATTTTGGCTAAATCTTCTTCTTTATCTCCTGTAGGCTTTTCATCTTTTATAGCCTGCAGAACGTTCCTTGCACTCAGATATACCATTAAGCGTTGCTTCCAGTGCACAAAATTATGGTCGTTCAGCAGCATATAGTTTGGCCTTGCTTCACTAACAAAAGCTACACTAGCCATCTTAAAATTCAAAAAGTTCAAAAATTTTCAAAAATCCAAAAAATTGTCAAAAATTCCAAAATCAAAATCTAAAAATGCTCAAAAAACACAAAAAACTCAAATAAATCTTCACTGCCTCTGAGTACTGTAAACTCTGAGGGAGGGGAGGGGGGTTAATCCCTTTTCAGCACAGTAACAAAAGAACAAAGACAAAGAAAACATGTGCTCACCAGGAAGTACTTTCAAAAAATCTAACTCAACTCAAAAACACAATCCAATGCAATCCTTCAAAAATACACAAAAATATGCAATACTGGGGCCAATAACCCTTTGTGGGAATGTTTAGGAGTGTGGATGAGTATATATTATTTATATATCTCAATCCCAGCTTGTGTGAGCAAGCTCCAAACTTAGCAGAGTTTACATTCCCTTTTAAAACACAGCAGAAAAACGTTTGCATAGGCTTGCTTAAGCCAGCTATATTCCTGGTATATTCCCCTTGTTCCCTCTTAAAAGTAAAGATACAAGACAGCACTGATTATTAGATTTAAAAGTGTTTACTCACGGACATCCAAGAGTCACAGTACAGGCTTCAAGGAGGCAGACAAACTTAGATAAATGTATTTACATGCAGTGAAGCTGCTTCCATGAGGGAACAGGCTTCACCTCTGCTTCTCTCAGCTGCAGGCTGAGAGAGAGCATGCTGCTTCTTCAAAGGATGAGGCAAAATGGAGAGTGATCTTTGGGATCTTCCTCCCAGGTAAGACCACACCTACTTCTGGTTCCTGTAACTCAGTCCAGGTAAGCAGGAAGTTGAGCCTGGAGGACTGAGTTACCTTCATGTCCTCTCTAGGAGTGTTGTGTTTGGCTGCTCTGTGTTTACATCCCACATATGCTACAGAGCCCCAGCGCTCACCTAGCCAGGCAGGCAAAGAGGAAAGCACGACGCTTCTGTCGCCCCAGTTGCATAGAGGGGTGAAACGCAAAGAGGGGAGGAGGAGGCTTGGGGTGCCGAAGTTCTTTTGCTGGGGGTGCTCCCGAAGAGCTCCACTTCCGGAATCTGGGACTGACTAAGCAGGTCATGGATTTTGGAGCTCTGCATGGTACATATTTGCACTATTAAACTTGTAAATAGAAGGAACGGAGTCCTGCCTCGTTACAAGAAACCACCACCCAAACCTTACAATTGCCACTGAGTTCATTGACACTTAGGCTCATGTTACTCTGTGCAGGATCGCAGCTGTAGATTGTGACTTGCTTTGCGACTTGGCTGTGGAATTAATTCCACCCTTTCCAGTCAATCAGACAGTGAAGGATGGAGGGCAGCAGACAAAGTTGTAATTTGAGGCAGAATTTATATGTGCACCCTTTAGCTTATGCATAGGCATAGAGAGTGTTGTAACCAAGAGAGAGAGAGAGAGCGTTCTCTCAATCTCGGTCTCATCAGCACCCAGAAGAGAGCAGCGCTGTGCCTCTGGTTCCTCTTTCTGCCTACACTTTGTACTAGGTGGGAACTTGTGGTCCTCTGACTGTTGTTCAACTCCCATCAACCCTACCCAGTATGGTAAATGGTGATGGGTTTTGAAGCTGGCAGCTTCTTAAGGGTTCCTGACTGAGAAGAAGACGTTTCCGTGCTCTCTGGCTTCCGCCACGGTTTCCCGTTGCACCAGAAGCAGTTTAGTCATGCTGGCCACATGCCCCGGAAAACTGGTGTGCGGACAAACGCCAGCTTCCTCAGCCTGGAAGCAGAGATGAGTGCCGCACCTCATAGTTGAATTCGACTGCACTTAACAATCCAGGAGTCCTTTACCTTTACCTTTTACCCAGTGAGAAGACCTTCTCTGGTGGATAATGGATGAGCTTTGCAGGAAGACAGGTTGCCCACCACCACTTCCAGTCTTCGCCTACAATGCACAGCCACATAGCAGTTTGGGGTGTTTTCTAAAGAGTGCATTCTTATTTCCCATGGAGTGACAGTGAAGTTTCATCAGATCTGGACCTGGTGATGTGTAAGCAGCTAAGTTACATGCCTTTATAAATACTCCCTAGAATCCCTGCTTATGTTTTGGTAATTGGTTTTGTATTGATCAAAAGGGTTCATTTAATTTTAATGGTTAAAAGCAACAACTACTTCACAGAATCCTTTGCAACATGTCAGAGTTCTGTGGCAGGTAAATCAATACTGGAAAGGTTCACTGGATGCAGAAAGTTTTGTGAAAACACTGCTGTAAGTGGCATGCTAGCATTCTGTTCATTAAATAGTGAAAGGTGTGTCTCCTGCCCACGCATTTAAGATCTTCAACTGAGGCCCTTCTCCAAATGCCATTGCTTGCTAAAGTGCATTACACTTGCAGAGAGAGATAGCCTTTCAGTGGTTGGGCTCCTGACTTTGGAACACCCTAAAGATGTTCAAATAGCATTAACATTATAGTCTTTTTGGCACAGAGTCAAGACTTCCTTGCTTGCCCAGGTGTTTTTAAAAGTTACATGTTTGTGGTTTGCTTTATAGTTTTAGCTGTATGGGTTTGTGTTTCTTTTGTCTTAGGATGTATTATGTTTTGCTTTTATTGTATTTTATTGCTGCTATTGTATGCTGCCTTAGGAACTGACTGGATGGACAATTCATAAATGTTTTTTTTAAAAAAACATCTTAGCCTTCTTGATCTGAAATTCTCAGGCTGGGTTGCAATCTTACTAATTCAATATAATCTTAAAGTCCCAGTTTAAACAAAAGTAATAGAACTATAACAGAGTTGCCCGCTCTAAATGAGTTGTGATGGACAGACTTATTTGAGATATCTTTATCCTTCACCTTTCTCTAAGAAGCTCGGGGCTGTATGTGTTGCCCTCACCATTTATACTCACCATAATTCTGTGTGGTTGTTGTTGTTGTTGTTGTTCAGTCGTTCAGTCGTGTCCGACTCTTCGTGACCCCATGGACCAGAGCACGCCAGGCACGCCTATCCTTCACTGCCTCTCGCAGTTTGGCCAAACTCATGCTAGTAGCTTCAAGAACACTGTCCAACCATCTCATCCTCTGTCGTCCCCTTCTCCTTGTGCCCTCCATCTTTCCCAACATCAGGGTCTTTTCTAGGGAGTCTTCTCTTCTCATGAGGTGGCCAAAGTACTGGAGCCTCAACTTCAGGATCTGTCCTTCTAGTGAGTACTCAGGGCTGATTTCTTTGAGAATGGATAGGTTTGATCTTCTTGCAGTCCATGGGACTCTCAAGAGTCTCCTCCAGCACCATAGAATTGATGCTTTTGAATTCTGTGTGGTAGATTAGGCTAAAAGAGGGGTCACTGGAGCATTTTATCATGCCAGCTGTAAAGAACCAAGTACCGGCTTTTGCAATCTTTCAAAATGGCGCAGCTTCACACACACAGAAGAACTCTTGGCGATCTCTTCCTACATGCTGCCCTGAGCTTTTTGGAGAAAGGTGCAAGATTCCAGACTGTTTGCAGTGTTAAGATGCTGCACAACAGCTATTAACAAAACATGTCTCATTTCTGCTCAGCCTTTAACTCCAGAATTATCTCGTGCACAGGTAAAATTGCTGCTCTGTTAGCAGACTTCCTCACAGAGAGTTCAGGCTTGGCACGAGGAGTCATTCACGCTCCTAGATAAATGCTCACAGTCAACCTGTTCACAAGCACAGCTCTTTGTGATACTGTATTCATCTCTAACGCTTAGATTGCATTCTCTCTTTCACACACACACGATTGTAAGTGTACAGCAGGGGTGGGGAACCTTTTTCACCTTGAGGGCCACATTCTGTTCTGGGCAATGTTCTAAGGGCCACGTAGCAGTGAATGGTCATGGCCAGGGACTGCCAGGAAGCTCTTTGCAAGGTACTTTGCAAATCCTATGTCCAGACCTTCCCAAGCCGAAGTTTATAGGTTGGAGGAAGGATTGAATCTGAGCCAGCCCTTTCCTTGCGGGCTCAGTCTGCCAAAGACGACGACATCCCCTTCCCTGCCCCTTCTCCTGTGAGTGTCTGGTGCCACTTCTTATCAGAGAAATGCATTCCGTTCCCCTTCTTCCCTAAAAGGCTTCGCTGATGCTGAGCTGTCTACTTTATAAAAGGCCACCAGCCATTTTGGTGACTGTACAGTAACTCGAAACCTGTTTCCCCACCGTCTGTGCATCGTCCGGTTCCCAGAGACATCAGGTAAAGGGGGGCAGTTCTGTTTGGGAGGTGGGGAGGAATTAAAAACATGCTTGCCTGTGTGTGTATGTGGGACGGAGGGAGGATGGTATCGTTCTGCGTAAACTGAGAGATACTCCTTTCCTCCATGAAGATAAAAGGAATTGTCCTGAATATTTTCTGATAAAACATTTCCCCCCTTTATAGGGCAATGGGAAGGTCAGTGCAGCTGTCATAAGGTACAATAACGCTGCAATCCTATTCTCACTTATTTAATGCATTATTAAAAGATTTCTGTACTGCTTTTCATTTACAAAAAGCAATACCAAAGCGGTTTCTGAAAATAAAACGCCAAATCCATTAAAAATAAGAAAAAAATCGGGAAGAACAAAAAAATCACAGTAGGCAGTAACACCCCACAGGCATAGCTTGCCTGATCTCGGTGCAGAGGCAATTCCACATGGTAGACACTGTCGCAAAGAAGACTTGTATTGCATTTATATCCTCCAAGGAGCTCAATGTGTACAACAACCCTGTGAGGTAGGCTAGACTGAGAGTGAGTGAGTTGTCCAAGGTCACCCAGAGATCTTTCATAAGTGAGTGGGGATGGGAACCCATAGCCATGGGATTGTCGCAGTCGTAGAATTTGTGCAGGCTTATAAGGCGCATCAGGCTTTATTTTCTTTACAGGGTCACTTTTCAAGACCAGCAGAAACTACAAGTTGAGTAGGTATTCCCAGGACACAGAAGCAAGCACACAGGTAGTATACCTTTCATCTATTTGGCCCCATCCCATCCCAAAGGACCAAGCATAGGTAACACAGAGACCCCCCCCCCAAATGCTAAAACCTTCTAAAAACATCACCCACTGTTCCAAAGCAGTTGAAGCGCATCTGAATAGGACCCTTTTTTAAAAAATTGGAACATATTCACATGAACAGTCATTTCAGTTTAGGACTCACTTTGCATATTATTTGGTTCCACCCCCACCACCACCCCCCGCCAACCAGGGCTTTTCTGCCTGCCTGTGGAGGCTGATCCATTAGGATGAATGGGTGCGCTGCTGCCCCCCCCAACCTCAAAATATTCTTCGGCTGCTTTGTGGGTTTTTCTTTTTCTTTGTGTGCAGTAGTTCTATCGTTTTAGATCGTGGACTTAATGGCCTCACAGGAGAAGGGCCTCTTTAGAAGGTAACATGTATTGCTTTACTACTTTCAAATGCTATTATGGAAACTCTTTAGTGCAGGTGAGTCCATTAGGGTGAATGGAGCGCTAGCCCAACAACCTCACTCTCTCAGACCCCACTTGAATGCTTTCTAATTAAAAACCATCCCATGGCATGGCATTGCCTGTCAGCTTCCTCCATCTTAGTCGCAGTTTTGCCCCTTACAGAACTTGGCAGTTAGGAGGAAGATAGGGGCAAACTAGTAGTAGTTGGTCCTGTCTTTCAATGCCTCGGGCTCCATTCCAGTTGGGATCCCTGCTTTCCACCCTGCCACCCCCAGTGACCACCAGCCACCATTGCTGCCTTCATGGGGACTCTCCAAGCGGCTGACAGTTGAAAACGGAAGACCATAAAATGGCTTCTTAATAGGTGTAAACAGTAGAAGGCAACTAATACTGGTTGCTTAATTGCCCCAAACTTCCAATCCTGTCGTTTCTAAAGTTTCTCTTCTAATTGCTGATGTCCCACTGTTCTTGCTGTGTCTTAAATTGATTTGACTATTGTATTGGTTTAACTTACTAGTAAGCTACCCGACCCTGTAGCTGAAGAAACATATAATTGCCTTGATTGTATTATATGCATTCTTTAAAAACCCCAACAACAACCAAGCTACCAATTTATCTGCAGGAGCTATTCTCTTATGGGAAGCAAATGATGCTGCCTCTTAAAAGAGGGTGTAGATGAGGCGATCCTTCCTGACCTAGGATACTGGGTGGCACATCCCGTGTCAGTATGTTGCAAGGGCCGGCCCGACCATTAGGTAGAATGAGACAGCCTCCTCAGGTAACAGGGCAAGGGGGTAGCAGTAACAAGGCGTTACAGGGCAGAGCTGTGTATGAGGGCTTGCTTTGCCCCCTCTAATAAGAATTAACTACCATTCTAGTCATCTTCAGCGTATGGCATGGCGGTTGCCATCTTGTCCTTAGCCTCAGGTGGCAAAATTACTTGCGCTTGCCCTGTCACCGTCATCACTGGGCAACTGCCCAGAACTTGGTGCCCCACCACAGCCCACCATTGACCCCTTCCTGAGCCCCTGCTTTCCACTGCTGTCAGGTAAAGCTGATCATTCATAAGGCCCCCTCAAATCTGAGCTGGACTTGTTGGGTTGACTTAAAGTAAACCTAGTTGTTGGCAATGCAATTCTCTTTGCATGAGGGAGAAAAAGACAGACAGAGAAGATATCTCTTTGAAGAAGAGCGGGAGAAGGCCTGGCAGGCCCCTCCTGCTGCATTTCTGGCTGTTGCTGGCAGCAGATGTCTCTAGAAAGGGTGCTGAATGGTTGGTTTCACACCTAGTGCTAAGAATAAAGGCGTCCCTTTGCAGCTCTGGGGGTGTAGGGGGTGGGCAGAGAGATGGCTGCCTCTGTATTTTTTGCTCCAAGGCTGTGAGATTTTCCCCACCCCATTTCTGAACCTGAGGGAAATAATTTCTTTTAAGGCAGGCTGGCACAAATGTTAGCCCTTCTGCAAGTGTGGGAAATTCATCCCCAATCCACCCCCTTCTAAGAAACGTTGCACTTTCTGCGCTGGCTGAGGGGATCGCTTTTGAAAATAAAACCTATACCATCTCTGCCACATACAAAATGGAGGGGGGCAGGGATGTGCCTGAACTGACCCCTTCCCACCTAGCTCTAGTTTTATGGTTCTCTCTCTCTCTCTCTCTCTCTCTGCGCCTCAGCTTTTTTCCCCTCATTGCCTCCCTGTGGAATGGCCTGGCCCTGTTTTAGAAGTGATAAGACAGCACAAATTTAGCTGCTCTGAAGAGCTCCAGTGATAACAGTGTATCTCTTACGTGGTTCAGAGAAATATGCATATATAAAGGCCAAAGCAGGGTCTGTAGTGGGCAGGAACAAGAACAAGTTCTAGCACATTCTGAACTCCCCAATGAAGGCCTGTTGACACGCCATGCTTTGGAGAAAAATGATCATCACCATATTATAAACCTTGCATTTCCCTCCCCCCCCCCCTTCAGCATTTTTGCACATTTTAGCACATGGTAATTCAGTGCCCTGGACAGCTCCAGGCCATTTCATATAGGATTAAAAGGCAAATTCAGGTTTGAAAGGTGTGAAATGACAGAGCTGCAGACAATACACATTTTTTTTCTGCCTTCACACATTTTTAGGCGTGTGCTTAAGATGTTTTAAGTGTTCCTTTGATTGTAGGCAACCCCTTTTTTCCTCTGTGTGTAGCTGTTTTATGTACCAGATGGTTCTGACAAGGGGAGGGCAGATTCTGGGCTTGTGAAATCTACTTCTTTTTTTAAACTGAATCCCGAGATCCACCAACCACAGCCAGGTACAAAAAGACATACATCCAGAGCAGGGCAAATGCTCCACCACACAAGGAGCTGTTTTAAAAAGATAAATATTTTGAATGCCAGGAATACATGAAGTAGTAGCAGACAGTCTCTGAACATGTGAAAAGTACCTTCCCCTCACCACTGAATTGTCATTTTGTAGCTGCAGATCTGAGAGCAGGGATTATGAACCTAATAACCTGGTTACAGGTAGGTAGCCGTGTTGGTCTGCCGTAGTCAAAACAAAATAAAAAATAAAAAAAATCCTTCCAGTAGCACCTTAGCGACCAACTAACCTGGGACTGAGTCGAAAGACATGACATTGAGGCAGTCTTAAAGCGTAGTACCTTGGGGTTAAATATCTAATCCTTTTCTCCCTTGCACTCCCTTGTGGAAGCATTAGAAATAAGCTTGTGCCCCACGCATTAATAGTAAAGAAGGCACACGTGTATAAAGGGAATAGTAATATATTTGTTTTGATTTCCCACAGAATACTTGAAGTTTGATTTCTCACCATGGCAGAAGAGTGAGTCATTTTTGTTTTTTAACTGGAGGGGTGGTGGTGTGTAAGTTTTGGGTGTTGATGAAAATTGGTGGGCTGTAGGGACAAGTACGCTTTAAAAAGCACTCTTAAGACCTGCTGGGGTAAAGGCGGGATGTGTGAATCAGAGGGTGATATTCAGTCTGACTCACCTGTGCTTTTCTGTCTTTCACAGGGAAGAGATCACAGTAAGTACTAGCAAAGGAACATTCTCAAACCTGATGAAAAATAAACAGTGATCTTTATTTTCGGTTTTGATATTTTTATGCTTTCTTCATGCATAAAGGAAACTTTAAAAAAAGAAAAAGAAATATTAGGCAGTTTGCAAAGTCTTTGCCTTTAAAATATTTAGTAATGTGTTGCACCAGCACTTAATTTCTGAAGAGAGATGTTCAGGGGTTCCGGCATTCCTGCGCTGCCCTGAAAACTTCCCTCCTTAATTGCTAATGTGTGTAAGCATGTTGTGGTCACATTACACTGGAGAATATGCACTCTGCACGTGTTCAGTGGTGCTCTTCTTTATCATGATTCCGTATGTTCCAGGAATGAATCCCGATGCTAAAAACAGGGCTGAGCATGTGCCTTGGCAGAAAGGCAGTGTATAAATGCAATAAATAAATCTAGAATCCGAAGAATGCATAGCTGTCAACCTTCCCCTTTTTTGTGGGAAATTCCCCTATCAGTACTATCCTATAGACTATAGTACTGATAGGGGAATTTCCCGCAAAAAAAAGGGAAGGTTCACAGCTATGGAAGAATGTGAATGAATGGTGGCAGAGTTACGCCACCTCCCTCCACCCCCCAATCCCGCAATAAATCCTCTCTAAAACTCAGACACCTCTTAAGTACCATTCCTCCTCCAACCCTCTTCCGTATGCTTCCTATAGAATTTGTTGAAGGCAGTATGACGATGAACATAATGAATGTAATGGTTTCTTTATTCTTGCAGTATGAGGAAGAAGAGGAGGAAGAATACGTGGAGGAGGAAACAGAAGAAACAATAGTGGAGACCAAAAAGGAGCCACCGCCACCCAAGCCGGCCCACCCACCTCCCCCGCCTGCCGCTGTCCCTCCTCTCCGCAGGAAATCTTCCGCCAACTACCGAGCCTATGCAATTGAGCCGCATGACAAGGTGAGTTCCTGTGTCCTTTAAAGGCATATCCTTTAAAACAAAGCAGAAGGGTAGAACTTGGGGATGCCGAAGGAATCCGATTAAGTTCCCATTTAAAGGCGAATCTGTCCAATTCACACTTTCTTGAAACAATACGCAAACCGAAATGCAGCTATCTTCTGACATTCACATCCGTCTGAATTTTGCAGTCCAGTTCTCCAACCAGGCAGTGATTACAAGACTGCATATATTAGGGGGAAGTGTACATAAAAATGAATATATCAATGAAAATAACATATGAAAATAAATTATACTAGGGAAAGTTGCCTGCAAAAAAAAAAGTATGTTAGTCAAAACCACATGCAAAACGTGTTTATTAGGAGAAATTTGTAGTAAAGTTGGTTGATAGGTATCTGTCTGTCTGGGGAGACAATGGAGGAGTGCATTTTTGGGAGTGAAGTCTATCCACTGCAAAGTTGTGGCTGTAGAGACTGATACAGGAGAGACATGTTTTGTTGCAGCTGGGGCAGATGAAGGCATCCGGTTGTGCTGCTGCAGACACACCGTGGCATTTCTTCTCTCTGTGCTCCTCCACTGTACTGAAATGCTGCTGAATTTTCATGAGGGTTTATTATTATTATTATTGGGGGGAATCACAAATTGCTGCAGAAATGTGGAGAACTGAATTTGAGTTTGGACAAAGGAGAAACTCAGAGAACCAAAATTGACACACCCTTCCATCCCCAGTAAAGCAGTATGTGGGGCTGAATTTATGGGCCTAAAAACAAGTGCTATCCCATACATGCTGCTACATTTTCTGGTCCCTCTCCTTATAGCAGTAACTAAGCCTGATATTTTGGGGAAGTGGATTTCTTGTGCAAGACTTTCCAGGTCACCTGTAATTGTGCAACCTGAATTTGCTGGTATGTGTGAATGAATCCCACACAAAAATAGCATTAGTCTGGAAGTCTGTATCTAATCCATTATAAGCAAACAAACAAGCTACCACCAGCCAGAGTAGATAGCATTTATTTATTTAGTATCAAACCCTTCCTCCGAATCGCACAGGGTTCTCACTTTGGGATTTGGATCTCTCAGTTCTGAGGCATATATAAACCAGGTCTAAATCAGACCAGTTGGTGAGGTGCAAGTTCCTGCTTCCTTCCTTCCCTATTGAACTGTCTGCCTTGACAGCGAGAGTGAACTTCATCTGCCATACCTTCTATATTTTGTTTTATTTGCGAGGACAGTTATTCTTGTAATTTTAAGAAGCTCGCTTCTCTCTCACACATCTTTTCCTCACACAATACGTCTTTCCCTTTTGTTCCATCACAGAGAAAATCCAAGATAACAGCTTCTCGGAAATTACAACTCAAGGTAATGTTGGAAAACTTTTTGTGCAGAGATTTGAATGGCCAAGGAGAGTACACACTCAATCTAGTGCGCTTCCAGCCTCCACTAGTATCTAGTGGACAAGATTTCAGGGGACTGGAAGAGGCAAGGAGGCACAGTGGACACACCAAGATGGATTGGGCCATGTCAGGTTTGTGGCGTTGGAGAAAAGGCATGAGACTAGATATACTCAATCAGGCAATGTGTCCTTCCTTTATCTCAGGCATTGATGCTCCAGGTGGCAAAGCATGAAATGGAAAAGGAGGAAGAAGAGCGTGCCCAGGAGAAAGAGCGATACCTCTCTGACCACTGCAACCCTTTAGAACTAGCAGGCCTCGGCCTCACAGAACTGCAGGTAACCAGGGAGGAAAGGAGGGAGGATGGTGCTTGGCCAAGGATGAAGTCCGGTCAATGCTAACAGGTGAAGATAGATGTAACAAGAAAAGAGAACTTGGCGTGCATTCCCCATTTGTGGAGTGAGCCGAGCTTCCTTCTGCTTCAGCAGCTGAAAGGACAGGCATAGGCGCCAGCAAATCAAACGCCAGCTCAACTGTCAGTCTAATAGCTTTTCCCCTCCCACCCCATATTTTTGGGGGGAGGGGGGTTATTAAAGCACAATATTCACGTGTTTGCCCATTCATCTGTTTCCTAATTGGCTTTTTAAAAAAAAAATATCTTTTTTTCTTGGTGACTTAAGATTTCTTTTTTCTTGTTCTGAGATTTGCACATGTTGAGTGAACACTCTTCTCTATTGTGTCTGAGCTTCCTTTTGCACCTGAACCCTGGCTCAGCCTAATCCTGTCCTGGCCGCCATGGTTGCTCTCCATTTGTTTTTGGATTTCAGCTCCCAGCTTGTTGGCTGGGGCTGGTGGGATTTGTAGTCCAACAGCATCTGGAGGGAGTCAAGTTGGCTTAAGCCTCGTTTGACGCAGTCACACCCTCTTCTTGCCAACTCACAGGAGATGTGCCGGCAGCTCCATGCGCAGATTGGCAAGGTGGATGAGGAGCGTTATGACATGGAGGCCCGAGTCAACAAGAGCGTCAATGAGGTGGGTTCAAGGCACCTGCACGTGGGGCTGCAGAGAGCTGCAATCCCCGGAGCTCCCTGGGAATAAAAGAATTGTAGAGTTGGGAGAGACCTGGAGGGTCATCTACTCCAACCCCCTGCAGTTCAGGAATCCTGCTCACAGCTGTTCCTGGGTGGTCTTGAACCACCAACCTTCTGGTTAATATCCAGACCCACTGACCCACTGCACCAATTGATCACTTTAACAATCTGGGAATTGTAGCTCTGTGAGGAGAATATGGGTCTCCTAACAAGGGACGCGGGTGGCGCTGTGGTCTAAACCACAGAGCCTTTGGCTTGCCGATCGGAAGGTTGGCGGTTCGAATCCCCGCAACGGGGTGAGCTCCCGTTGCTCGGTCCCAGCTCCTGCCCACCTAGCAGTTCGAAAGCACGTCAAAGTGCAAGTAGATAAATAGGTACCGCTCCAGCGGGAAGGTAAACGGTGTTTCCGTGCGCTGCTTTGGTTCACCAGAAGCGGCTTAGTCATGCTGGCCACATGACCTGGAAGCTGTACGCTGGCTCCCTCGGCCAGTAAAGCGGGATGAGTGCCGCAACCCCAGAGTCGTCCACGACTGGACCTAACGGTCAGGGGTCCCTTTACTTTTACTTTAACAACTGTCAGCACTTTTAACCAACAACAGTTCCTAGGTTTCTTTGCCATGACTGTTTAAAGTGCTAAAACACTGCTTTAAACGTGCGCTGCTGCTGATTTAAATGTGTAGTAGATGTGACCTCAGAACAAGGCAGATTCCAATGTAGTGGGGGGGGATGAATTACTGATGGTAGCCACTAGCTGTCAGTGCTGGTCCAGTTTTTATTTTCAAATGATAAGTAAGGGCTGAGTTTTTGTCACCCTCACCACAACTGACCTCCCCTCAGTCCGTTGCTGTGGCCATTTCCCTCCCTTTCAGCTCATTTTAATTTTTCAAGCAGTAATGCAGACTTTTATCAGAGGACTGAACAAATTCGTGGCAGGTAAGTCTTAACTGTGTTTATTAGCTACCAGTTGAACACATCCCCTCTGCAAGCCCAGCTGGGCCATAACAACCTGAAGTGGCCTTTTATAGTTGCAAGTGCTCATGTATATTCTTTACTAGGAAACTTGGCGAGAGAATCTGAGAAAACCCTGGAACACAGGAATTTTTAGCACACGTACCCCGTTCCCTGCTGGAGCATGCAAATCTTCTCTAGTTTTCAAATGTTGACACTCTTTTGGTCCCTGCTTTCCAGATCCAGGATTTGAACCAGAAGATTTTTGACCTGCGAGGCAAGTTTAAGCGCCCGGCTCTCCGCCGTGTCCGGCTCTCTGCTGACGCCATGATGCAGGCCCTTCTAGGCTCCAAGCACAAAGTCTCCATGGATCTACGAGCCAATCTCAAGCAGGTCAAAAAAGACGACACCGAGAAGGTGAGGAGGCTGGTGGGATTGGGGGAGTAGAGGAGGGGAAAGTGCAGGAGGTGGAAGAGGAGAGAGGGTGGTTGTGGGGTCTTTAAAAACCCCATGTTCTCTAGGGTTACATGATGTAGGGAAATTGATCCTCTCCCACTGCTCTTCGGGCTAGTTTGGACGACGGGGAAACATGCAACTTTAATGGCAAGAAACCTGAATCTTCAGTATGTGCTTGAATCCCTCCTGCAAGAAAACATTGACGGCCTGGAAGTGGCCAGACAGACCCCAGAGACTCTCCCACACACTGGGGATGTAGGGTTGCCATCTTTTTTCCTGGCCTCAGCCTCTGTGCTTGGAAATGCTGCAGCTCAATGACTGAGCCCGTGCTTTGTAGGCAGAAGTTCCCAGGTTCACCCTCCAGGCAGGGCGTGTCTGAAACCCTGGAGAGCTGTTGCCAGTCTGATGCACAGAAAGCAGATTCCTTTGATCCTATGAACAGCAACCAGGGGTGGACCCTGTGCAAAGCCCAAATTGGGTGCCCCTTCTCCCGCCCACTTCTTCCTCCTTTGGGAAGGAGGTGTGAGGGCTCTGGCAGGGTCCTAGAGCCCTCCCACCCTTTCCCCAAGCTGGGAAAGTGCTAACTAGGCTTTGGGAAGCAGGAGAGAGGACTTTAGGACCCTGCCAGGGCCTTATGCCTCCTTCCCAAAGTCCAGCACCTCATCTACTGGGCTTTGCGACCTGCGCCCCCTTGGCCCAGTGCCCAGTGCATGCAGACTGCTCACACAGCCCTAAATCCACCCCTGACAGCAACTAGTGGGTGGGTGTGGGTGAGAGAGGGAGGGAGACACAGAGAGAGAGAGACCGAGACCCTATGTTGCTGGCTGTTCAGACCTTGCATGAATTTTGAATTATTTTGTGAAATAATTTTTGCTGGACAGGTTATTAGGATTTGACTTCCGCAAACAGGGAGTTAGAATTTGGTCTCTTCTTTGCAGTCTCAGATGTATTTACATACATACATATTATATATGTAAATAGTGATTTCATAATGGTGCTCAAGGTGGTATCCTTGGAGGTCTCAAGGTGGTCACTTTGCCTTTAAAGCACATTCAGGACACATTTTCTCCCCGCAAAAAAAAAATCTGGGGCCTGGGCACTGTCATTTACCCCTCACAGCGTTAAAATTCCCAGCAACCCCTTAACAAGCTACAGTGCCCAGAATTCTTTGAGGGTGGAAATGTGCTTTGGATGTACTTTAAAGGCATAGCATGTGCACTCAGCGAGACCCACGTGACTGTATCATGTGCTTTCAGGCCACACTGCTGGGACTACCAGCTAAGTGCCATGGATAGTTACAGCAGCCAGCATGGATGGACAAAAATTTTCACAAACCTGCATTGTCTGCCAACAGTTCTTCTCTAATTATTCTCACCACCTTGCCAGATTCCTCCTCCTCCTCCTCTGCATTTTTCTTTGCCTTCCGTTCCTGGGCTTTTAGCAACTGTCACTGTAGCATGGAGAATATTCCATGCACGCAGTGGTGCGCTTTGATAGTTTTAGATGATGCTGTTACAGGAGGAGGTTCTGGAAGGGAAGGCACACCCCTTTACTTCCTTCAAATAGTGTTATGGGAGCATCTTCCGTGGACGTTAGTCCACTCCCCCACCAACCTCCATTCTGCCCTGGCCCATTCCCAGCTGTCCTGCCTTCTTACTTGAAATGAACCCAGGGGGTGGCTCTGTTTGCTAGCTTCCTCCTGCTGCTCATTCTCAGTGCCGCCCTTGTAGAACCCAGCGGGGGGAGGGAGGGACTTAGATGTATTTGGCTCCGCCTGTCGTTGGCTTTGACTCCTCCTATTTCACGTTGGTCCACCTATTGGACGAGGACTGGCTCTCTCCATCAACCTCGTTTGTCCTCCTGCAGGAGAATCGGGAGGTCGGGGACTGGCGGAAGAACATTGACGCTTTGAGCGGCATGGAAGGGCGCAAGAAGAAATTTGAGGCCTCCACAGGACAAGCTTGAGCAGTGTCCGAGGTAAGGGAGATGGTATGGGATACACAGACACATGCGCTATGCATTGGGCTACAATCACAAGGAACAGAATTGCTGTGGAGGGCTGCAGCCAGAAGAGGAGGCCTACCCCTCAGGGATATTCTGTTGGGCTTCCTCCCTCAAAGTCCAGCTTTCATTTAAAAAAAAAAAGTTTTAAAAAATAGTTTGGTCTCTAGCGCATCCGACTTGGGAAGAGGAAAGCACGCAGGCATTATTTCAATGGTTCACTAAGAACTATAATACCATTAAGGCTGCAGTCCTGGGAATAAGCTTCATTGAAGGATATTGATAAGCTGGAACGTGTGCAGAGGCAGGCAGCCAAGATGATAGAAGGGTCTGGAAACCAAGCCTTATGAGGAATGGTTGAGGGAGCTGGGGATGTTTAGCCTGGGAAAGAGGAGACTGAGGCAATATGATAGTCGCCTTCAATAAGGTTGTCACATGGAGCAAGCTTGTTTTCTCTGGAGGCTAGGACACAAACCTACAAGAAAAGAGGTTCCAACTAAACAAACACCAGGACTCATTTCCTAACAGTAAGAGCTGATCAGCAGTGGAGCAGACTCCCTTCCTTGGAGGCTTTTTAAAGCAGAAGTTGGATGGCCATCTGTCATGGATGCTTTAGTTGAGATTTCTGCATTGCAGAGGGTTGGACTAAATGACCCTCGGGGTCCCTTTTACCTCTACAGTTCTATGAGTCTATGAAACCCCAGTGGGTCTTACTAATGAGTAAATCTGAATAGGCACACTTATTTAATTATTTAAAGTATTTATGTGCTGCCCTTTTCAGGCATAGCCTTCGTGAGGTGGTGTACAGAAATGAGAGAAGAGCCAGGCCAGTTACATTTGAGCAATGACCCCGTAACTAAATAACAGCATCATAAGGAGTCTCAGTAATCAAGTAGCATAAACACTTTGGGGATAAATGAGCCTTCAAGGCTTGCACGGAAGCAACCATGTGTAGTTCCGTAAGATGGGAATTTCACAAGTGATGAATAACTAAACACACGGGGCTGCCTGCATTTATACTCTGGCTGTGCTGCAATGGTTTCCAGCTCCTTTAGGTTCTCCTGCCACCAAATGTTGGTGAGTGTTCCACGCCCTACAGTAAATAGGTTCTGTCTGTAGGGGGAAGGCATGATATGCAAAAAATAAAAATGGTTCAATGTAACCATTGTAAATCCACGCTGTTCATTCAAGCTCAAACAACAGTCTTCCTCGTATATTCTTCTCTAATTCCAACTCCTGAAACTTGCACTTTGTACTTGCCGGCCAGTAGGTAAGGTAAAGGTAAAGGGACCCCTGACCATTAGGTCCAGTCGTGTCCGACTCTGGGGTTGCGGCACTCATCTTGCGTTACTGGCCAAGGGAGCCGGCGTACAGCTTCTGGGTCATGTGGCCAGCATGACTAAGCCGCTTCTGGCGAACCAGAGCAGCGCACGGAAACGCCGTTTACCTTCCCGCCAGAGCGGTACCTATTTATCTACTTGCACTTTGACATGCTTTCAAACTGCTAGGTTGGCAGGAGCTGGGACCAAGCAACGGGAGCTCACCTCATTGCAGGGATTCAAACCACCAACCTTCTGATCAGCAAGCCCTGGGCTCTGTGGTTTAACCCACAGTGCCACCCGTGTCCAGTAGGTAGCTATCTTCAAAGCATGATTACAATAGGCAAAGCCGAGAAGCAGAGAAGCAAGGAATCCTGAGCAATCCCACCAAGAAAGGGAGTGAGTGCTTCAAGCTGATCTGTTTATTGAGCAATCAGCCTCATAACTTTTCAGGGAAATCAGATGATGCGTTTAATGAGCATTCATTCTGATTTGTTTGCTGGTAGGTTACATGGTATTGCATCAAAGCAAGAGCTACCCCGTAGTTTCCTGTATATTTTCATGGCACTTGCCTCATCTTTGGGGGGTGGAGTGGGGGGACTTGGGTTTGTTCCACAAGAGCTCCCACTCAGCTATAATTGTGCTGGTTCAAGGAAAAAGTAGATATAAAAATGAGAGCTCCTGGGTGTCAAGATCCAAGTTTGTGGCAAGTACTCTGGTAAGAGAACCCCAGCAGAGTTTTAAAATATGCAGCAAAGTAAGGTGTGGAAATATACAGTAGGCTGTTAGACCTTTAAAATATGCCCTTTCAAGTGAGTTAAAAAATGTCCCCTTAAAAAGGTTTTTTCCAAAGCTTCCCTCTTTCCCCAGCATAGGAAAAGACCACATGTTTTGTAAGTTTGCAGACTTAATATATAGAATAAGAGAACAAGAAGAACATACGTTTAGAGAAGATTGGAAAACATTTATTGAATATATGGGGGGAATTGTGTACACTTGAAAACGTTGGCAGCATTAAGATAAATTCAACAGTGTAAATAAGTTTTGATGGATGCAATAATGGAATACTGAATGGTTTAGTTTTTGTAAAATATGCAGGGATTTAAGATATGCAAAATGAACCATGGAAAGAGAAGAAGGGAAGTCATTGATATTTTAAGGATGTTTAAATGAGTATTCTAAACAAGTTTAAATGAGTATTCTAAATTGTAAAACAGAAAATGTAATTAAAAAATTATACATGTAGGTAGGTAGGTAGGTAGACAGATATGTTTTGTAAGTTAAATATACATACATACAAATTTTTATTTGTTTGCCACCTTTCCATAGTTGAAACCATGCTCAAGGCAGCTTACAACATGAAAAAATTACATAATTACAAGTAGCAGAAGTAGTCATAAACAATAAATAAGGCATCAAAAAGTGCAAATGAAACAATTTCCACATAAATCATAATAAGATCTAAAATAAAGATATGAAAAAAATGAATAATCAAAAAATAAATACCAGAAGCAGCAACAAGCGCCCTGCCCAATGAAACCACAATACCCCAACTTAAGAGTCTGCTCAGTTCAGTAGCCAGTCAGGGTCCAGCCCTCCCAGGGCTGGAGGGAAAAGGCCTAGAGCAAGTCTTCTGGGACTCACAGCCAAGATACGATAATTAACATTTGCATAGCACTATCAAGCGTTCAGAACATTTCACGTCAGTTATTATCTAGTCATAATCCTTACAACACCCCTCTAATGTAGGTCAGTATTGTTACACACACACACACACACACACACACACACACACACAGCCATTATGGCTGGTAAGAGGGACTGAGGCTGAGATTGTGCCTGCTGAGTTCATGGGAGTGGTGAGATTCGAACCAGGGCCTTCTTGATTTGTGGATCGGTCTCTTCGACTCCACACCACATTAGCTCATAAAGCAAATGGTGCAGCCAGACATTGATTTTGAGATAGTCCTCTGAATTTTCTCTCTCTTCTTTTTCAGATGGGTGCCACGTGTTCCCCCCACCCCCAATCATTAGATGTTGTTGATGCCTGCAGTCTTGCATCTTTGCAAGAAGACTCACATTCCCGACTGCATTAATGTTCCCTGTGGTGTGAATTTCTGTAGCAAAAAGTAGGAAAATGCACTGTCTGTGCACATGCACCCAAACTGATAGTAGGGAACAGATGGGAGGCAAGGAAATAGCTGATTTTGTGCATGTAATGGTGCATGCATTGTTAGTGCTAGTGTGCACGTGTTTTCCCGTAATTTAAAAGCGATGTTCATCAGAGACTGAAGAAGGACCCCACAGCCTCCAGCAAGCTCAGGGGTCTCCTGCTGACTTCCTCTGCACCAATGATGAGTGATCACGTGATGGCAGAAGTGTGTTTCTCTTTTGCTGGCCTAGTTAGCATTTGCAGTTGCTTTGAGAAAGGCCGTGTCTCACCTGAGGACATTTGAAATAAACGGGTTTCACGTCTGTGTTGAATTCTGGCCAGCGACTGCCCTGCAAGTGAACCAAAAGAGGTAGCAAAGAGACCCTTTATTGGCCCTGCCGGGCCAACACTAACTTGTTTTTTGCAGCAACTCTGAATGCAAAGAAGGGAGAGTTTTCACCATAGAGTAGGACAAACTCCACCTGCTAGAACTCCCTCTTCTACACAGCTGTTAAGGGTCCCTATCCCAGAGATGGCAAGGAATAGAGCAGGGCTGGAGAAACTCAGAGCTGGGAACCGATGGAGACTCTCCAGGCCTCTGTAGCCAGACCTTGGTTCTCTTCCCAGGCTTTACAACCTTCCCAGCCACACTGTCTGCCAGTCCTGCTTCTTACCCTGCTTGAGTGCCTTTGAACTCTGCCTGGATAGGGGATAGAGAGGGTTGTGCGCACATGGATGCAGAAACTAGGCAACCGCACAGAAGGAAATTTCACATTTGCTGCCCTGCCCACTTTTGCCTCTGGCCCTGCCCGCCCCTGTGGCCCCCAGAAGGTTGCCTATAAGGGAATGTGGCCCTTGGGATGCAATGGGTTCCCCCACCCTAATGGAAAAATGCCACTCCTCTACTCCCATTCAGAATCGGTGGCCGATGGCAGCTCTCAACGCTTACTGAAAGCTCAGGCTGGCATTCTAGCCTTATAACTCTGTGCCTTGCTTCTTCATGGGCCACAGGCAGTGGCGGAGGAAGCCGCTTGGCTCCCCCGGGCGGGGCGTCCTGCATGCGCAGTCCTCGGTGCTGGTGCTGGTGCTCCCACGGCGACCTTGCGAGCCGCCACGCTCCCCCCCTCCACTGCTTCTGCTGCTGCTTCTCCGCAGCACCCCTCTCAACCGTGCTCCGATCCCTGCCCTTGCGAGAGAGGCAGGCGGTGGTGGTGGGATCAGCGGCCCGAAACGGAATGCTCCTCCCCCTGCCGCCGCCCACCTCACTCAAGTATAAGCCAAGGGCGGCTTTTTCAGCACAAAACAATGTGCTGAAAAACTCACCTTATACTTGAGTATATACGGTATATTTATTTTATTTTATTATTATGTATACCCTCCCCACCCCCATCTGACTTGAGTTGCCCCAGCCACTCTGGGCAGCTTCCAACATATATTAAAAACATATTAAAACAATTAAACTTTTTAAAAAAACCCTTCCCTATACAGGGCTGCCTTTGGATATCTTCTAAAGGTTGTATAGTTATTCTTGGCTCAGGGGTCACATAACTCCATACCCGCCAACATTTCTCTGATGAAAATAGGGACGTCCTAAGGAAAAGCACGACAGTTCGGGAACTGGGATGACTTCTGTAAATCTGGGGCTGCCCCTGGAAAAAAGGGACATTTGGAGGGCCTGCACTTCCCGAATCTTTTAAGATCAGATTAGGGGGCTCTGCTCTGGGGTTCGCCTGCTGATGAATGAGGATTCATGAGTGTTTTCTGACACGGCTTGCTTTGTAGTGGCACCACAGCTATGGAATTGCCTCCCTCAAGAAGCCTGCCAGGCACCGGCCCTGTCTAGTTTTTAATGGCATTTCTTAGACAGTTTGAGATCGTATATATTTACTACCAAGTACTCATTTATTTCTCTCTTTTTTTTAAAAAAAGGAATGCTTTATTCGTTCATAGCTCATCACACTTAGGTCACTGTTACATTTTGACACAGTTCAATATCAGGATGCAGGGAAACGGGTAACAAGGGAAGAAAACATGGCAAACCATTGACATAATTAACGTCCCTTCGCAGCGCTGCAAAGGGCATGGACACGTTCTGCCATGAAACATTTTTGTTTGAAAAGTACAGTGAAGTGTCAACATTTCAAATTCAAATCGCGGTTAGAAAAGTTTGTTAAATAAATAAATAAATAAATAAATAATAGCCGACATGACCAGATCCTTTACCTAAACCCTACATTGAAATAAGCCTGTTTGGTGGTGCTGGCAAGAGGAAGGAATTGCCATGCCTGTAAAGGAACATGAATGAGGAACCCATCTCTCTAATAATCTGGCCAAGCTACCAGTAGCTTCTTGCGTTTCTGCTGGGGGAAACAGCCACACACTGCAGGTCCTTGATATTTGCACAGGGACCAGCAGCTCCAGAGAGGGCGCAAGAGCAGAGCTCAGAATCGTATGATTAGCTGCTGTGCCCTGTCCTGATCTACAGAGCTCCTGATGGGCATTGACCTCATTTTTCCTCTGCTCTGTTCATTTGCGGGTGTTCCTTAAAAAGGAAGCAGAGTAACAAAATAAGTAACAAAGAGCTATAAGGCACAAGATTGTCCTGAGCATGTCTACACTACTGCCTTGAAAGTTAATGTTCATTCCTTCTCCAGAAGGCGATATAAATATGCAAATAAGAATACCGGTATATATATTCAATAAATAACAATATATAAGTTACTTGCCAGGGACAAAGCTGTCTCATTATGCCACTCTTCTCTGCTTCCCAACTCTTTCCAGCCTCCTTCAATAAATTAAGCCGACATACAATAAATGTTACTTAAATAGATAATAAAAATAGAAATAACCCGCCCCCAAAAGCTGGCAAGAATAACAACAGGTTGAAAATGCAAACAATCTTAGTCTTAACGAAACAAGGATTTCGCCTCTTTGTTTTTGTTGGATTTTCCTTATGTGCCTGGAGCGCATCATTTGCGCATGAGTGGGATGCAACTTTGGGTTGCGGGAGTCCAAAATGTACTACAAGGTCACTCATTAGAGTCTGGGTGCCAAGCGCCATCTGCTAAGCTCTCCTTCTGCTCTGTTTCTCCCAAACGTCGGATTGTTCCATCGTCGTAATTACATGGCAAGAAAACCCACTTGTCCAAGAAAGCTACCAAGGATCCGGGTGTCCCGGGTTATTTGAAGACGTAACTTGGGCTGATGATGCCAGGGTTGTGGCCCATCATGCTGAGGGGATCGGACGACTCAACGTTCAGTTCCTGTTCGTAGAAGTCGTAGTCCACAAACACGGGTTCGAGGGGGATCTTGTTGACTAAGGGCAGGAACTGGGAGAACGGAGGCAGCTGGTGACTCCGAGGCAGGTTCCCCATGGAGCTGAGGCTGACGGGGATATTGTAGCTTTCAGAGTAGTAGAGGTTGTAGCCGTCGCGGAGAACCTTCTCGTGGAAGTTGCATGCCTCCTCAGAATACGATAACTGGGGGAGGGGGGGGGGAGGGAAAGACATGAGGTTTTATGCATTCATATAATTGTGCGAAATCTAACATCCACCATAGCAGGGGTGGGGGAAATTTGGCCATGCAGGTGTTGCTGAACTACAACTCCCATCATCCCTAGCTATGGATC
The DNA here is from genome assembly GCA_900245895.1 of Lacerta bilineata. Taxonomy (NCBI): domain Eukaryota; kingdom Metazoa; phylum Chordata; class Lepidosauria; order Squamata; family Lacertidae; genus Lacerta; species Lacerta bilineata. The sequence goes on along the minus strand of OFHV01002798.1, from coordinate 6,135 downwards.
AAGCTAGCTGGAGCTGATGGGAGTTGTTGCTCAGCCACAGTTTTCACCACCCAATCACTATGGATGCATAAAGTTGGAAGGTAGCCAGTCTTGCAACTGAAGTATTCTAGAAGATGACTATCCAGCCTTTGCTTAAACACCTCCAGCGCAGGACAGCCTGCGACTTTCTCCTGAGTCAGGCTGTTCCCCTGCTTAACAGGTTTTACTTTTTTAGGAATTTAGAGATGGGGAATAACTGCACCACAGAAACTGGATTAAGTGTCAATTTCAAAGGGTAGCTTGCGTTTCGGTTTTCATATTGTTTTGAAAAGTCTGAAAATTGGATAGAGTTACCTTTAAAACATGAACAGAATCAAATTTCTATCCCCTTCCCTAATTGTTTATTAATGATGGAAGTTGCCTCATCCCTGCAGTTTCTGCCCACTGGATTCTTTCCAGACATCCAGAAAAAACAACCCTGAGGTCCCTGGTTATTTGCAGATGGAGAGATCAAGAGAGTTCAGTCTTTCCTAGATGCATTGCAGCACACAAGATAGCCACGCAATCTGCACCCGGCAGCCACAGGTTGATTCTATAGTGGCTGCATTCCAGCCCCAAACTGGAATCAAACCGGATCATATGCCTTGCAGACCAGCGCTAGTCACTGTGTCAGCATCTGCATGCTATCAAGAACAGGTGTGAAGCAGGGCAGGAATGGAATGGAATTCCACCACAACATGTTGACCTTCCAGCAAAAGGTTTTAGTTCCCTCCCCTTGCCAAAGGGTCTATTTTAATTGCCCACACTGCATAGAATCATAGAACAGCAGAGTTGGAAGGGACCACGAGACTCATCTAGTCTAACCCCCTGCAATGTGGGAATCTTTTGCCCAACATGGGGCTCCAACCCATGACCCTGAGTTTAAGAGTCTCATGCTCTACTGACTGAGCATAATCTCAGAATTTGGTTCAGGAATTTAATAAAGTTTATCATTTGTTTAAGAGGTTTAAAGACTGTCTCAAGGCAAATTTTTAAAAATGTGGTATAAACACCAGCAATTGGGAAACACTTGCCAGTGAGCACTCCAATAGGTGTCATGGGCTGGACCTATTGCGCTTGGCAAATCCACACCGTGATCAACTCCTGTCTGGAAACCAATGTCCCCACTGTGGAAGGACGTGCGGATCCAGAATTGGCCTCCACAGTCACTTATGAACTCATTGTTAAAACCGTGTTTATGGAAGACAATCTTACTCGGCTACGAGTGATCGCCAAAGAAGAAGAAGAATAATCCTGGTCATACAGGACAACATTTTGTGAAAGAGTTTAGAGCAGGATTGTCCAACACGTGACCTCCTCTGAACTCACACTCTGAACTGCCTCTTCCCCAAACACACACAGGCATCTTAACTTACCGAGCCATAGAGGCGTCCATTGGGCTTCATACAGAGAAATCTTGAGGTCTTCTTGGCCTGCATGCGAATGATTCCTGGCTTGACTGCTTTGATCTCCATCAAACCTGGGGGGGGGGGAAAACCCCAGCAGAGAACAGGTGGTGAAGGATGAGAACCCAGGAGTCCTGGACCCAAGTCCTTTTATTCTACCCATTCAGCCTATTTCAATCCACCAGTAACCACAGCCTGCAATGTCTGTATGGGGACCAGATTAAAGTCAAAGAACATTCATATAATTTTTTAAAATCTCTGATCCACTCTTTCCCTATTCTTTCCCCTCTCAAATATGCAATGAGCCTCCGTGCAAAGGAGAACAAGAGGCCCCTCCAAGTGTGACCTGTTTATTGAGCATTTGTCCTGATTCATTTGCACAAAACTTAGTGTTAGATTCCATCTGGCCTTTATTGAGCATTTGCTTATAGGGTAGTTTTACAACAATGAGAATTCATCCTGATTCACTTTATGGGGTGATCACATGTCTCCCCATTAATCATTTGTTCATCCCGTGCTTTTCAGTCCGTTTCCCCATCACTTTCCTAACTGCAAAAAGCCTGATCCTTCTTTTCAAGTGGATTTGTTGTGCCAGGACGAGAGAGCACTTTAATTGTGCGAACCTAAAATGCCAGTGTGTGCTTGAGTCCTTCCCACAAAACAGTGACAGTCTGGATGCATCTAAAGTCTTTGTAGCCTTCATTTGTTGTACAGAAGAGGGAATTTCAGATGGCGCCGCTGATCTCAGAAGAGTGCCAAGCTCTGCATCTGCTGAACTACCCTCTTCCATAAAATTATTTTGGCCTCTTGCACCCCATTCCATCCCCAGAACATGAGGAGTCCTGCCCAGTCAGCCCCTTACAGACCTCCAACTACATTACTGGTGTGAGAGATGCTACCTATCTCTCTATATCTATCTCTCTATATCATCTATCTGTCTGTCTGCCTCATGTCACTTGAAAGAATGTGAAGGATTTTCCCAAATACTTACTGTATATGTTCTGGTATCTGGAGCCGCGGACTGCGCCATCTGGCATGATCTCCAGGTGGAGATGCGTCTGGTCGTCCGCTGTGTACAGGTGGCGAAGCCGGACCTGCCCATCAAACTGTAAGAGGGGGTTGGAATTTGGCAGGGGAAAAGCAGGAGCCATGGGGAGCAGCAAGGCAGCCCAGAAAATCAGGCCGACGAGAAGACGGTGCCAGCGGCTGCATTGGTGGGGTACAGAAATGGCCAACATGGCTGAAGAAGGCCCAGCCCAAGACAAGAGAATCAGGACGCCAAAGACAGGGGCAGAAAGAAACTAAGAGCAAGATTCTAGTCCTCAGCCTTTAGCAGTTGCCCTAATTCTTTCTTGAAAGACCCTGAGAGTCCTGGCTTCAACTTACTAGGACTCGCAACTCGCTCTCACCCAGGAAATGATGTTGAGCCCAGGTGGTCCTGAGTCCAAAAGGGAATGCGAGTCCTCTGAAAACTGTTCAATGGTTGCTGGGGTTTGGTTATTTTAGAAAGGAAGGAAGAAGGAGAAAGAGGCGAATAACTCTCTTTTCTTGCTTCAGCTGTCTCACTCCGGGTTTGCTCCTGTCCAGCAGGAACCGAGGTGTATATATACCACAGGCAGAGGTAGATGCCCTTCCCCTTGGCTTTCACTCTGCCCACATCCTCTCCCCCTCCCCCACCCCCAATCCTGCCTGCTCCTGCTTCCCCACACTCTCTAGGTCTGCGTATGAGTCACGGGATGCCTATCACCGCTCCCGCTGCCCCTAACGTGTGGGGTCACGAGGATGCCAAAGTCTAAATATTATCATTCCACAGCTGCTTTCATGCCGCCGACAGGAAAGAGTGATGTAACTTTGGGGAATACAGGAGTTAGAAGAAAGGCACGTTGTGCGGTGGGAAGGGGGAAAGAGATGGAAACGAGTGCGAAAGCCTCAGCACCCTGACAACCGTCCAGCAACGCACCAGAGTTGGTCTGGCTGTGCATCTATTTGTCATTCTGAACACCCACACCTGAGCCCACGACGTTCCCCACACACCGAGCTCCTGCACGAACCTGATGTTGGAAGTGCAACAGCGGGGATTATTGGGTGTTAATTCTGTTAATCATAGAAATCAAAGAATGGTAGAGTTGGAAGGGACCCCCCAGGATTATCTGGTCCAACCCCCTGCAATGCAGGAATATGCAGCTGTCCCATACAGGGATCGAACCTGGAACCTTGGCGTTATCGGTGCCAGGCTCTAACCAACCGAGCTATCCATCTGCTGTTAAAAGTCAGCTAGCCAAGAGTGGGAAGGTACTGCTTGGGCATCGGGCAGAGGAAAGGATGAGCGTGGAAATGGGGGAGAGAAGGAAGAAGTGTGTTGTAGCCCCACCCATTGCACATACCCCTTCTTGCCCCACCTTAAATCCCACCTAGTTTCAGAAGGTGGGGATTATAGCGCAATATGGACATTACCGCATGCCACCAAAATCAACAAGATCTAGCCTCGTTCAGCATCAGGTAGGCCCCATCTTAAAGAGGCTTCAGAGGCATACCTAGGCTCATTTGCACCTGTGGCAAGGAGCTGTATCAAAACAGTGGAGGAGGAGCCCAGGGGGTGTGCAGATGGGTGGGTGGGCTCCTAGCCAGAGTGAAGAGGCACAATTTTGCACACCCACACCCTGGGGCTGCGCCCTTGGCGGAGGCCAGCTTAGCCAACTCCCAGGTACGTCCTTGAGAGGCTTTTCCTCTCATGGGAGAGTGCCTCTTCGCAGACAGTGCCTTCCGTTTGCCATTTATACAAATGCCAAAAATAAATCTTTAAACTTAAATAAATCATTAACTTGAAACAGTTTTTACAACCCTCCCATTAAGTTGCCGCTATTCATGTCCTGTTGACTTTAGAATATCCATAAATACTGTATATATTTGCATGTAACATTTCCTTGTATTCAAATCACAGATTCACATATGTCATCTTGCCTTTCCATTAACGTTGTCATGTGTTGTTGGCCTATTGCCTGTCTAGAGCTGGGATCAAGGCCATATCACCTGCACACCTCGATTTCTTTAGTAAAAAGGTATGTCTGAAGGACTGTGGTGTAAAGGATAGTAATATAACTGTATTTGATGTTGCCGCAACCCACCCTGGGATCTTATGGGGAGAGGTGGATGAGATATCCTATGAGGAACATAAGGACCTGATGGATTGTAAGAAGGAGGGGGGATTTGGGGAGGTGGCGATTTCTGTCACAAGCAGCACTTTTTCCGTTCCGCTACAGTTTGGCCTCTGCTAAAACCTATGCAACTCATCTCACTATCCGAAATTAACGCAATAACAACAAAGCAGAAAAAAAATAATGTGATGGTTTATGAAACATCGAAGACCGAAAAATAATAAAGGTGAGTACTGTTCATCTTCACTTGCATGGCTTCCATTCCTGACCTCAAACACACAGGCGAATTGTGGCAATTTCTGTTCCGGTTTCTGACAGAATTCTCTGACATGTCCAGAAATGTCAGGCCTGCCCTACTGTTAGGTACAGCGAATCAGCTGCCTTAAGCAGCAGAAGCTGTGGCTGTGTTTGGGGCAGTCTGCCTGGCTGTTGCTGCTCAATTCCCTACCCCAGTCCTGTTGGAAGACACAGCTCTGTGTGCCATCACCAGTGCTGAAGCCAGAAAGATTTAGCTGCCAGCCTGGATAATGTCTGTAGAGGAAATGGGAGCAGAGCTATCTTGCTCTTTGCTTCAGGCTTGGGCTGGTCCTGTTTGGCCAGGAAAGATTCCCTCCTTTCTATCACCCATTCATGATGATTCGCGCTCATGATGCTCTCAGGGCAGTCACATGCGATTCTGCTTTTAATACTGTTTGCACCTGCAAACATCTTGGGTTGGCCACACTGCTTTGTTCCCAGTCGCTGCAAGTCCCGTAACTTCCCGTTGAAACCTGACATCTCTTCATAGCGTAAGTGGCTTGTTTCTGCCCCAGTTTTGTTAGGCTATAGCTCTTCCGGACAGCGACAATGTGTCAGCGTTCGGGAAGCATTGCAGAACAAACGGAAGATCAGATTCACCGAAAAGGCACTATTATTGCATCATGGATACGTTGAAGGAGTGCAGCTGCAATAAAACGCTGGTCTGGAGTGTGCTGTCAATTTCCCCTACTAAGGAAAAAAAAAAGCAGAGGAAGCTGGACTTTGGAGGAAGCTGGCCATCTGTACCTAAGTGTTGAGATCAGGAGGAGAGTTCCCAGCAATAGGGATGTGTTATTTCCATGATGCTCTGGTGAGCTTTCATCAAGCAGCCCACACACACCCGGATGAGGTGCACCTGCTACTTTCTCTCTCTCTCTCTCTCTCTCTCTCTCTCTCTCTCTCTCTCTCTCTCTCTCTCTTCCTGTTTGGGAAATTGCAAAATTTCCTGTTGTAATTTGGGGATTTCTTTTTGGAGGAAGGGGAGGTTGGGTTGGGGTTGAAGGTTGACCTACTCAGCCACTTCCACAGCTCACAAACATTTCTCAGCTGAAGGCCATAAAATATTTGCGTTTCGGGCAAAGATGATGAGAGTCAGGACTCCTGTATGGAAACCTGATGGCTCTTGTCTTCCCTTGACTTGTTTCATTCAATTTTTCCACCTTCCCTCCATGCATTTCCAAAGTAGTGGGGATTTGTGGGTTAGGCAATGTTACACAGTGGTTAGAGCACTGGGCTAGGATCAGTGCTTTTGGGGAGGG
>OFHV01002797.1:0-110897 GCA_900245895.1 Lacerta bilineata | reverse complement strand
GAAAATACTGCTTGACTCAGATGGAATATAAGTACTTGGTACAAAAGGGGCATGGTCTTTGCAGGGATGTTTAACAAATACGCTCCACTTACCCATGGGGCGGGGTTGTGGTGGACTGCGCGACCACCCACTCTCCCCCAGGTGTGGGAGATGTTGTCCTGCATTGCCCGGCGGATCCCGGCCACATCATCGGCAGCCGGCCAATCGGCTGGCTGTGGGGGCGTGGCCGGGACCCTTTTAAATGGAGACGTGAGTCAGGAGGCTTCCTCTTGGCTTGCTTCCTTGATCTCCCTCCCTGCTTTCAGGTTCTTCACTGGTCTTGCTTTGGACTTTGGTTGGTCACCTGTCTTGTGTCAGGGGCCTGGTTGGAATTTTTTCCACTTGGCAGATTGGCTTAGCCATTTAGTTTTTCGCCTACCTCTTAGCAGTAGTAACAACTTTTTAAGGTTTGTGGTTAGGCATTGGGTGACCTTATGATGGGGGGAGGGGAGGCCCAGCCATCGCCTGCCCCTCCAAGCTTAAGGGTATTCCGTTAAAGGAATCCGGGGGTGTGGATCTTGTCCAAAGCCCGGGGCGGGGCTAGGGCCATTCCACGACCCCTTCGGGAACCCAGGGGGAGCTCAAGTTGGTCTGCATCGACAGGGCTCCCCTTACCAGGGGTCTACCCTTATCAGACTTCCAGCGCAGCAGGCAGGAGTCAGATATAGTCTGGTCTATCCAATGCCTAAGCCAATTACCGCTCACATTCTGTAACCAATAAAAGTTGTGGCCAAAATTTGTCCAATAACATTAACCATATATTCCGTGTCCTCGTGTCTTTATTCATCTTTGAGGGGGTGGTTGTGGAGTCTCGACACCCAATGTGCAGCAGCAATTTGCAAATACCATATATAAGCATGTTTAAATTCTAGACAAGTAATTAAATAGGGGAAGCAAACTACTGGCTTTTCCGTTGCCATGTGAGGAAGGGGTGGAAAAAGAAAGGGGAGGAAAGGAAGAAAAGGGAGTGTCTGGACATGGGTGGCAAATGGTCACCATGTGATAAGACTGAAGACCCAAAGACACCATGGACTTTGCAAATTATTTGTACATGAATACATATGTAGATGTCACGAATAGTTCCATATAAAGTCATGTTTGGCAGGTACAATCTTCAAATGGAAACGATTGTTCATATGTGTCATAATAGTCATCTAAAAGGCTGAAAAGTTCTTAGGACAGATCTGTGTTTTCACTTAATGCTTTCAAGGGGCGGGTGAGTTTTTCCAGGATAGCAAAGGGTAGCACTTTCTTAAGCCAACTGTCCTCTGCGACATTTAAGATATCTTTCCAATTTTGGGCAATTGCAGGTCGAGCAACAAGAGGCTTCAAAACAACCAAAGCTGCCCCTTTAAATATAGACAACAAACATAAAGCTGTCTCCACTTGCTTATTATTATTATTATTATTATTATTATTATTATTAATTACCTAATGTCTCAGAGCAGCTTACATTATGAACAATGGTACCAATTGCAGAAATTAGATGATTCCACAACAGTAACTCCAGCCTGAAAAATAAATTCTTCATTCCCAGACAGCCACATGATACATGGAATCAATAAAAATATGGTCATGCTGGTCACATGACCCAGAAATCTGTCTGTGGACAAACGCTGGCTCCCTCGGCCTGAAAAGGAGGATAAGCGCTGTACCCCATAGTCACATTTGACTGGACCTAACTGTCCAGGGGTCTTTACCTTTACTTTTTACAAGGAATCACTGCTATTTTTTTAAACCAAAATGCCAAGAAGAAGTGGCTCTAGCATCCCTTACCAGGTAGTAATGACTGTAAAATTAACGGAAGCCAGTCAGTGTTTTATATGTTCCATTCTGTAAACTGGTAGGCCTGAAGTGGAAACTTGATTGACTCCCCACAAGCTCATAAAAAACATGCTTGTTCATCTGCTACTGGTGCCTCAGAAATCATAGCCTGTACATGAATATATTTATCTCATGTAGTTAGAAATTGTCGTTTAGGATTTGTCCATCTCTGTGGTGCCAATATGGAATATCTAGTTATGCTTTTGCTTTTTCGTGAGCTGTTGCTGTTGTGGGAAGTCTGAGATCAGGGATGGGTGTGTTGTCTAACCACAAATGCCATAGCAAAGAAAACATTCCAGTTTCTTTCAGGAAAAAGTGCTGCATCTACGCACCAGAGAGCCCTCCTGTACAGTAGACAAATATCCAGAATTACACTAGATTAAAACTGAAAAATAATGAGAGCGCATCCCTCCAGGATGAGACCACAGAGATAAGAGTATGTAATGTCTGAGTCCCCACCACTGGAAGTTCCAGGCTCAGGGAGCCCCTTGATCCCACTTCCCTGTTGGTGTTTTCCAGTACATCTCTGGTTGTGTCATTTAGTCGTTTCCGACTCTTCGTGACCCCATGGACCAGAGCACGCCAGACACTCCTGTCTTCCACTTCCTCCCACAGTTTGGTCAAACTCATGTTAGTAGCTTCGAGAACACTGTCCAACCATCTCGTCCTCTGTCATCCCCTTCTCCTTGTGCCCTCGATCTTTTCATTGGTCTCCCCCCACAGGATTTAATTTAAACCTCCCATCCAGGTTTGCAAAACACTGCTGCCAAGCATATCCCTCCTAGTCCTTGTGAGATGCAGCCAATCTCTTGCTGGAAGCCCTGCGTCACAGCAGTGCAGAACTTGCTTCAAGACTCATGCTGGCATATTTTGGTGATGAGGAAACTTACCTGTTCAACTGAAGCAAGCAGAGGAAAAATTACTCCAGCTGATGTGTTAATGATTTTGTCAGCTTTCCTGGAATATACTGAAGTTCCAAATATGCCAGGTTTGGCATGCTTCTGATCTGCATTTCTGTACAAATATGTAGAATATCATTGGGGGCTTTTTAACTGTTTACAAACGGAGTGTGATTGTTAAATGTACAGTATCTCCATATATTAATAAATCAAGGCATTTTTTGGCTGCTTTCCATAAAAAGATTGTTATATGGTTTTTAAAAAATTAAATGCGTGTGGATGCATACAAGTTCCCAGATTTATTTAGGGGAAGTCATAGCTGTTAAAGTGATGATCTTATTAACTAGCAACATTTTAAAATACCTCTGGCAATAGATGTTGACTATTATAAGGCCATATATTTCATTGAAAGGCTCCATTCAGATTAAATGTCACATATACATTCCAACAGACCAAATAAAATGGGAGAGGACTGTGAACGCCAAACATTGTTCTGCATACTTGAAGAAAGAAGGGATCTCCTTGTTTGCAAATTTGACACTGGCCACTTTTTGGAGTGGCTTTGCTATGGCTTTCCTCCTGAAAAAGCCAAGTCTTTTGTCAGCCTGGGCTGGACTTCCCTCTCCTACCCAGTCATTAAAGGTGCAGCAGCTGCACAGATGGCAGATGTTGTTGGTGCAACTCACAAACTCTGAACGGGGTGCCTGAAAGCTGCCTCTGCCCACTGCTGTGTCTCTTTTTCAGCCAGAGTGGCAAAAATAACTTTTCCTTTTTATGTTCCAACAAAAAATTTTTTTAGTGCTCCTCCCTTCCTTTCCACGCAATGTTCTCCTGCCAAACTCCAGGCTCCCTCCCTGGTTTTTGTTCCATCCCCACCACTCAGTTTCCAGGTGAGGGCTGGAATGCCTGTCCTTGTGGAATCTAGTGCAGGAAACTAATGAAACGCGCAGCAAAATACGGTTAACAAAGCAACCCCAGTAACTTCGGTCAATGGTTTCTCATATTCCATTGTTTTATTACTTATTAAATTTGCATACCTCCTTTCCTCCGTAGATCTCAGGGTGGTTCACAAAATTCACGAGAGCAATCTATTTGCAAATTACCTTGAGTCTTGACTGCCTGCTACCAGACAAAATATCTGTTTTGTATAACCTTTTGCCAGCAGGAGAATGAAACGGCAGTTAATATGAATATAAAGCATCTGTGGCCTTAGTGGACAGTGGCTCGGGCAAAGCACAATAGGCAGTTTTGGAGGTAAGGAGGTTTCTTTGGTCAAGTCACACTGAGATTCCACTGAGCCTGCAATACATTCTGTGGAAACTAGAAATCCTTGCTTCCATTGCAGCAAGGGGGGGAATTGTGGAACGCCAAAGTGTCCAGCTCATAGGTGTCAGTCAGTCTCTAGTTCAAACTATCAAAATGCTCATCCTCAGAATACAGAGCCGGCCTATCCATGAGGCAGACGGAGGCAGCAGCTGCCTCAGGCAATGGAGTCCAAGGGCCACCTCTGCAGGTGCTCCCAAGGCCACAGCTGCTGGAGAAGCGAGAAGTAGAATCATAGAATCATAGAGTTGGAAGAGACCACAAGGGCCATCCAGTCCAACCCCCTGCCAAGCAGGAAACACCATCAAAGCATTCCTGACAGATGGCTGTCAAGCCTCCGCTTAAAGACCTCCAAAGAAGGAGACTCCACCTCACTCCTTGGCAGCAAATTCCATTGTCGTACAGCTCTTACTGTCAGGAAGTTCTTCCTAATGTTTAGGTGGAATCTTCTTTCTTGTAGTTTGAATCCATTGGCCCGTGTCCGCTTCTCTGGAGCAGCAGAAAACAACCTTTCTCCCTCCTCTATATGACATCCTTTGATATATTTGAACATGGCTATCATATCACCCTTTAACCTTCTCTTCTCCAGGCTAAACATACCCAGCTCCCTAAGCTGTTCCTCATAAGGCATCGTTTCCAGGCCTTTGACCATTTTGGTTGCCCTCCTCTGGACACGTTCCAGCTTGTCAGTATCCTTCTTGAACTGTGGTGCCCAGAACTGGACACAGTATTCCAGGTGAGGTCTGACCAGAGCGGAATACAGTGGTACTATTACTTCCCTTGATCTAGATGCTATACTCCTATTGATGCAGCCCAGAATTGCATTGGCTGTGGCTGCTTCTGGGATTGGACGAGATCTTGAGAGAACCCTGTGAGGTCACGTGAGAGCCCCATGAGATCGCATGGAGGGCTGTGAGCAAGTTCTTGTTCTAGTGAGATCTCGCCAGATCCTGGAAGCCACAGCCGCGCGATCCCAGTAAGGGAGGCTTCGGCAGGGATGAGAAGGGTGGACAGGCAGGGAGGCACGTTCCCATTTTGCTGCCTGTGTTAGAATGCATGCTTTGTGGACAGATGGAAAGCTTGTGTGCTGCACAGACCACTTGGGTGCAAATCTAGCCTCGCGGACAACAGCAGGCTTTGCTCTCAGTGTAGTGCTGATCTTTCTTACATAGGAGACTTAGGAATGAAGTGTAACCACTTGCTTCTTTGGAGGAAAGTCCAGTGGATTTGATAAGGATCCTTCTAGATGGGGCTTAATATTGTAAAGGGTTTTTAAAAAAAAAAAAATATCACAAACAGGCTGCTCATGTGGATACTACAATTAAAACAAGTAAACCCATGCCTGCACAAGGAGAATTCATCTCACAACAAGCACCCAATATTGCACAGTAATAAAGTACTATAAAGGACAAAACAAATACTTAACTTACTGGGTTGTTTAACACAATAACCACTCCCTTTCAAATAACATGATAAAAAACTATGCGTACAGAAATGCAGATCAGAAGCATGCCAAACCTGGCATATTGCGAACTTCAGTATATTCCAGGAAAGCTGACAAAATCATTAACATCAACTGGAGTAATTTACCAAGAAACTGTTCTGGCTAGTCTAGCAATCGAATCCGTGCTGGATCCAGGAACCAGAAAGGACTCAGTTAGTGCTTTTTTTCTGGAGGTACACAGGGCTATGCATATCCCTAAACATTTTGTGAATCTTTGTACTTTTGTCCATTTACTGTATTTATTTTCCCTGATTTGAACTATAAAATGGTGATTTTCTTGAGTCAAAATTAGAGTACCCCTAAACATTTTTTTAAAAGAAAAAAAGCACTGGACTCAGTAATAAAGCCTAACACTCTCCCAACTCACAACAGTATATTATTCTGCTTTTTTTGTAATTAGTTTTGCTAGATTAAATGAATGAATGAATGAATGAATAGGCATATCACAGTTAATAACTTTTCAAATTAATTAAATTTCCTCAATACACTCAGCAGAAATGGCCATTCCACATTGTTAAACCGTCTTCAAAATAGTCAATGAGATCAGTGTGACTGATTTTTTAAAAAAAATATTATTATGTATAACATTCAAAGCTCCTTTTGAATATACTGGCCTACAAAATTGTTCAAGTGAGCTGCCAGGAGGGCTGACAATATCTTTGCATCTTGGGGTGATAAGATCCCAGCTGGCAAGGATCCTTCCCCAGTTTGGCCAAAACCACCAGCCTTGCATCTTTCCACGAAGGTGGTGTCTGTTCTCCTTCCATGATAATGTTAATGAAATGCTTAGTACATTGTGGGACCAGTGAGCTTATTTTACAAAACTCACTCTGAAGACACGGAGCTTTGCCCCCTTTTAGTTTCTTCATAACTGTGTGTACCCTCCAAAATTGAGTCATCTAGACCAGTGTTTCCCCAACTTGGGTCTCCAGCTGTTTTTGGACTACAACTCCCATCATCCCTAGCTAGCAGGACCCGTGGTTGGGGATGATGGGAATTGCAGTCCAAAAACAGCTGGAGACCCAAGTTTGGGAAACCCTGATCTAGACACTCCCTGAGAAGTTGACTGATAAGTTGTAGGTTATCCCTATCAATAAACATTTCCATGTTTTGAAAGTCTAGGTTGCCAGTCAAATGTAACCTAAGTCATCCCCTGCTCTGTGGGCCCTACAACCCCTAGAACAGACATGTCTAACTGGGTGTCTGTGGTCGATTGTGTCATCCTGATCAATTGTCCCCCCCCCCCAAAAAAAGCTCAACAACTCTGGTCAATCCAATGGGTAGATCACTGCCAGTTTATTTGTAGTGGGAGTAGATCGCAGTCTCTTGGAAGTTGGACGTGCCTGCCCTAGCTCAAGAGCAGACATATTGAAATAGATTGGCACAACTAACAGGTTTGTTCTTTCAATGGATTTACTCCAAGACTTATTTGAATGCCACCCCTTGAGTATAGAATTGTACCCAACTATATCTGGGACGTGGGTGGCACTGTGGTCTAAACCACAGAGCCTAGGGCTTTCCGATCAGAAGGTTGGCGGTTCGAATCCCCGCGATGGGGTGAGCTCCCGTTGCTTGCTCCCTGCTCCTGCCAACCTAGAAGATTGAAAGCACGTAGATAAATAGGTACCACTCTGGAGGGAAGGTAAAACGGCGTTTCTGTGCACTGCTCTGGTTCGCCAGAAGCGGCTTAGTCATGCTGGCCACATGACCCAGAAGCTGTACGCCGGCTCCCTTGGCCAGTAAAGCGAGATGAGCGCTGCAACCCCACAGTTGTCTATATCTTGAAAAGCTCATATTTTCACTCTGCACGGTCACAGCATCATTCTGTACTTGAGGATCCAGCCCCTCTCTCTGCCCCAGGCCCCTTTCACTCTCTTCGGTGCTCAGTGTGTCAGCTCCTCCTCCTCCTCTTTCCAAAAATGGGGATGGGTACATACCTTTTGTACAAAGTCATGTACATCAGCAAAGACGTCAGATTAGGTCCAGACTTTAAAAACAACTTATTTTGAGCAGGGGTTGCACACAATCAGCCATATGTGTGGGGGACGACGACGACGACGAAAAAGCTCTATTCAGAATGCTTTAGGGTGGGGTAAAAAGAAAAACATATTTCTCATGGAAACAATTCTGAGGCTTATCAATGGTGCCACTGTTGCAGTGATATTTAAAACATGCATAGACTCTGAGATATACACACAGTTCAGCCAGATCAAGACAATTCTTTGAGGGATGGGAGGGAGCAGAAGTATCCCGAAAGAACTCGCCAGCAGCAAGTGTATAATTTTGCTAATACCACATAGCCATGTTTGTGAATTTAAAGTTGGGCGGTTGTCCTGAGCATCAAGTGCAATTTCAGTGTGATATCCAGAAGCGACTTGGGTTGACATCTTTGGAGGGGAGTAATATTTCTGTGCTTTTAATCTCAATATTCAACTATAAATTTAGTAGATGAAACTTTTTGTGGTATGATACAGCGATGAATAATAATAATAATAATAATAATAATAATAATAATAATAAATTTATTATTTGTACCCCGCCCATCTGGCCGGGTCCCCCCAGCCACTCTGGGTGGCTTCCAACAAATATTAAAATACATTAAAATATCACAGATTAAAAACTTCCCGAAACAGGGTGCTTCACCTTTAGAATACTTTCCTCTTATACAATAGCAAAAGACCCACTGGGGTGGTGGTGGGGTGGTGTTGGAAAGAAATATTTGGAAGAGAGAGTCTTACTCTCATAGCAGAGTTGGCAATTGCTCCAAGTACATTAAAACTTGGTTAGATTTTGCATCTTCCCTCATTCACCTTTAACAAGCATTACCCACAAAAATACTTAAAGGTAAAGGTAAAGGGACCCCTGACCATTAGGTCCAGCCGTGTCCGACTCTGGGGTTGCGGTGCTCATCTCGCATTACTGGCTGAGGGAGCCAGTGTACAGCTTACGGGTCATGTGGCCAGCATGACTAAGCCAGTGTACAGCTTCTCATGTGGCCAGCATGACTAAGCCACTTCTGGTGAACCAGAGCAGTGCATGGAAACGCTGTTTACCTTCCCGCCGGAGCGGTACCTATTTATCTACTTGCACTTTGACGTGCTTTCGAACTGCCAGGTGGGCAGGAGCTGGGAAAAATACTTAGGCTAGAATAAATCACAACACTTAGCTTTGCCAAGTTTGCCGAAGAGAGAGAGAGAGAGAGAGAGAGAGAGAATGTTCCACCACCACAGAAATTACAGCAAACAAGTTTCCATCTGCTGGCAGTAAGACAAAGAAGAAAAAGCGTCCTAACAACTTAAAAAGAAATAACTTGGATCATGCAATCTTTGGGTTAGCCAAGATGCAGGCTAACCCAAAGACTGCATGATCCAAGGGCTTAGGTTAGCCCTTTTATGCATGCATGAAGTTCGTTTTCTGTTTTAATACCTCTCAAATGCTGCCCAGTCCTACCATAGCAACAATTTAATTGTGACTGGAAATGAATAGGTAAAGGGTAAAGGGACCCCTTTAGGTCTAGTCGTGTCCGACTCTGGGGTTGTGGCACAAATCTTGCATTACTGGCCGAGGGAGCTGACGTACAGCTTCTGGGTCATGCGGCCAGCATGACAAAGCCACTTCTGGCGAACCAGAGCAGCGCACAAATGCCACTTCTGGCGAACCAGAGCAGCGCACGGAAATGCCGTTTACCTTCCCGCCGGAGCGCTACCTATTTATCTACTAGCACTTTGACGTGCTTTCGAACTGCTAGGTGGGCAGGAGCTGGGACCAAGCAACGGGAGCTCACCCCATCGCGGGGATTCGAACCACTGACCTTCTGATCAGCAAGCCCTAGGCTCTGTGGTTTAACCCACAGGAACAATTTAATTGTGACTGGAAATGAACAGGAGGCAGCAAATTATTGCAGAATGGGCTATTGCCAAAGCCAAAGAGGAATGCCACCTCCCTGGATATCTACCCCCTAGAGCAACAGAACAAGATACTTTAAATGTGTTCAGAATCAGCATAGTATAGTGGTTAGAATGTTGGATTAGGCTTGGGGAATCCTGAGTTCAAATCCCAATTTATCCATTCAGTTAAGTAGCTGGGGTAGTCACTATCTCGCAGCTTTACCTACATCACATGGATAAAAAAAAGAGAAAGAGAAGCTTCTTGGAGGAAGAATGGGACAGAAATGTAATAGATAAAAATGAGAGTTTTGATGTGTGCAGATTGTCACAAAGGGATGAAAAAAGTATCTGTGAAAATATGCTCTTCGCTATTGGAAGTACAAGGAGACCCTAGAACGAATTCTACAGCCTGGCAGTATGCTGAGGGGGAATTCAAATTCAAATGTCGGTGACGGACAGGAGCACTCAAACTGTGACCAGAGGCCTTTTTATTAGGGATAATGTCAACTGAAATCAAGAAAGAAGTAAGACGACTTTTTATGTATGCTGCCAGGATTCTGGTCGCAATGAATTGAAAGAGTGAAATTACACCTGCAAAGTCAGAATGGCAGGTAAGAATGACAGAATTCATCCAATTGGCAATAATGACAGGGAGAGTTAGAAGGTACTCAATGCAGAAGGTGAATAAAGAGTGGATAGTATTTAAAGAAAATAAAATAAAAAATTCCTTCCAGTAGCACCTTAGAGACCAACTAAGTTTGTTCTTGGTATGAGCTTTCGTGTGCATGCACACTTCTTCAGATAGTATCTGAAGAAGTGTACATGCACACGAAAGCTCATACCAAGAACAAACTTAGTTGGTCTCTAAGGTGCTACTGGAAGGCATTTTTAAATTTATTTTGTTTTGACTATGGCAGACCAACACGGCTACCTACCTGTAACCAGTATTTAAAGAGTATTTTGTTAGCAAAAACCTCCTGGCAGACCTGAAATGATTCTTGTAATGTATAGACAATAAACTAAAGAGTATTTCTCTGAAGAAAATTAAGGAAACAAAGTATAATAATATTATACTATGTAAAAAATAACAAATGAGACTTAGTTTTTTGAGAACAATCGCAAGTTTATTTGAATCCTTCTTACTTTCATTCTTTATTTCCTTTTCCTTTTTATTTATTTATTGTTGTATTTGTCTTTTTCATGTGTAGTGTTCATGCATAAATTTATTAAACAAACAAACAAACTCTGACCCTCCCCAAGCCAGAAATACTGCAGGTGACATCTTTCTGTATATGCTTGCCTTCATCATTTATGTTTCAGTGTAGCTGCATCAAACTAGGTGGAACATATCAGAGGTGTGATGAGGAACAATTGTTGGAGGTCTTTACTTAATTTTTTAAAAAACCATTTATGGTTTGCCTGTTAACATACACAACTTTAGACAATGTTCAGTAAACCAGAAGGCATGCTTAAAACCAAGAAATACACGTGAAAATGAAGTGTCTGATCCTGTGGGAAAGCTCTCCCTCATGTCAGCCCAACTGATTTAATGCTCTTTTGTGAAACTGTTATTCCTTTTGGGACCAATCCTGTGGAAATTCCTCCCGTGTCAGCCCCGCTGAGACAGGAGCTGCCGCAATTTCCCGAAATAGCAGCGAACATTAAAAAGAAATCTTACTTTTTTTTAATCAGAGGATCATGTTAACCACAAAGGGAATAACGCAGCACTCAGAGGCAGAATGAGGAGTTGAGGAAGCTTTCGGGTCGTGGGGATTGTAGTGCTGTCATAGGATGGGAAATCTGAGGACAGACAAAAATATAGGAGGAGGAGCAGGAGGTCCTAGACTTAGTTGTGAGGTAGAAGAAGAGGAGCTGGAAGATGGTGGGTTCTGTAAGGGAAACATAGCAGAAGGAGTCGGATTTCAGTGCTCCGAGCCCGGCTTGTAGGCTTGCAGTGACTCACTGAGAGCCAGCCTGAGAGAGAGAGAGCTGCCTTTGTTCCACTTGGTGGGGAAGAAAGCTGCAGCAGCAGCAGCACAGCCTCTCTCTGCCCCAACCCCATGCAAGCAGCTGAACCTCTTTTGCTGAAGACTGGCTTTCACAAAATGCTTCCCAGGTAAGAACCGCCACCTTCAGCCTCGCCACCCTCACATGTAGGCACTGAATTGTTTCACCTCACCTCTGGCTTCCTCCCTCTCCCTCTTTCCCAATTTTCTCCAGTCATTCCCGGGTGCCCTGGAATTTGCTCCTGCTGCTCTTGGGTTCATTGCTCCCTGCTGGTCTACCAGCTCAGGTCATAGAAGGTAAGAACCTCCTCTTTTCCCTTTACTAGTTTTGGGGAGAGGGGGCATTCTGAAATCTGTCCTTTTTTTTACCAGCGATGTGAGCAGGAAATGTGCGCGCGCTTGCAAACGGGATGCTGAGGGCTTCTGCCAGATAACTTTATCAAGCGTTGGGAATGTCAGAAACTTACAGCTGTCATTCATTCTGGCACTTGAAGGATTACAGCAGAACTGCTCACTAAACAGAAAAAAAACTCTTTTAACCTTCATTCTGGTGTCAGAAAAGCAGGAAGGATTGCTCTGCATGGTTTCAGAGTATGCAGAGCATTCCAAAAGTATGCCTGAAATGGTATAACACTTTGGTGTAAGGAATTTTTCAAAGTGTCAGTGACCTTTAGGCATGGTGATGTGGAGTTTTAAATACCTAATGGGTACAGTATTTTATTTCCTATGTGTGTGCCAAACCCAGCATTTTAGGATGGGACATGCTATCATCCTAATAAAGAAATAAGTATAGGCAGACAGAATGTGCCCTGCATTTGCTCTCTAATCGCCTTAAAAAAATTACTGTGCATATCACTTGGCCTTTCCCCTAGTTTGGGAAGCATTATTTCTCTTCATCCTCACAATAATCAAGGTAGGTAGGCTGGACAAAAAGAAAGAGAAACTGCCTCAGCATTGCCAGCTGTTTCATTGCTGGTAAAAGATTTAAATCTGGCTCTACCTATTCCCAGTCCCCATTAAAGTGTTACCTGTCACTGGCTCTTTACAATTCTTATCCATTCTTGCAACAACTTTTAAAGTGAAGTCACTATTCCCATTTCACAGGCAGTGAACTAAGTCTTAGAGCAAGTCTAGGAAACCCGTGGCCCTCCAGATGTGAGCAGCACCTCCCATCACCCCCCGCCCCTTGGCAGGGCGTTGGACTCCAGCAACATCTGGAGAACCACAGGTTGGCCACCCTGACTAGCCCAAACCAAATTAGGTCACATTCAAGGTTTAATTAACCAGGTATTTCACAAAAATAATCGTCACAAGTTGTGTATTAATCAGCTTTAGGACATTTAGACTCTAGGCTAAGGCTGCAAATGTGGAATTGGGCCTTCTCAGGGAGGCAAACATGGGTGGCCACAAAAATAATTCACGGAAGGCAAAGGAATTGTGGCTACAGATTTTTTTTGTCCATTTTACAATAACAGGGCAAGGCACTAGAAAGATATACAGTTTCAATCTCTCCATTGAACAATACTCTAGGACTCTACACCTACACCTGCTAAGGCTGAATTTCCCACCTTTTACACAGAAGCTGCCTTTGCTGTTCTAAATACCAGACATAAGGTCCAAAAGCAGTCATACTCTTTTTTGGTTTAAGCTGGTCTGTCTATAGCATAAAGAAACATATACAGTGGTACCTTGGTTCTCAAACTTAATCTGTTCCAGAAGTCCGTTCCAAAACCAAAGCGTTCCAAAACCAAGGCACACTTTCCCATAGAAAGTAATGCAAAATGAATTAATCCGTTCCAGACTTTTAAAAACAACCCCTAAAACAGCAATTGAACATGAATTTTAACGAGACCATTGATCCGTAAAATGAAAGCAATAAACAATGTACTGCAGTCACACAATCAATCAGTAGCTGAACTGGGTTCCACACAGTCACAAAAAAGAGCCGCAAAAACAAAACGCAAAATAAATAGCAAAAACAGACAGACCTCAGTGTAACACTCAAAACGGAAGTGTGACACTCAAAACAGAACATGTTTGGCTTCCGAAAAAAGTTTGCAAACTGGAACACTTCCGGGGTTGCAGTGTTTGGGTTCCAAATTGTTTCAGTACCAAGGCGTTTGAGAGCCAAGGTACCACCGTAATGCAAAGTGGATCATTCATTGAAAAAAATGGGCCCTTGCCAGAATGGTCAGTAACTTCTATATGGACTTTTTATATGGACACAAAACAAACACAAGTCAGGGTTAGGGTTGGGGGGGGGGAACCAAACAAACTAAACAAACGGAGCAATGGATTCAAACTACAAGAAAGAAGATTCCACCTAAACATTAGGAAGAACTTCCTGACAGTGAGAGCTGTTTGACAGTGGAATTTGCTGCCAAGGAGTGTGGTGGAGTCTCCTTCTTTGGAGATCTTTAAGCAGAGGCTTGACAGCCATCTGTCAGGAATGCTTTGATGGTGTTTCCTGCTTGGCAGGGGGTTGGACTGGGTGGCCCTTGTGGTCTCTTCCAACTCTAGGATTCTATGATTCTATGATTCTATGAAACCTAAGTCAGACCAACTATCTTCACTCATTGTTGAACTTCACTCATGTCTGCGATGAACCTCCACTTCAGACTCTCCCCTCGTTACTAAGTGAATTTTTAATCAGGTGTTCTGGGTCAAATTTCAATCCACCCCACCTGTCCCTCTGAGGTCCGCCTGTTATTTCAATCCCCTTTTATTATAATCTGGGAATCTCTTAGTAACGGGAGTTTTCTTGTCCAGCGGCTGTGGCCGGTTATATCCTCTGCTCTGGGCTTCAGGGGTTAAACTCTTCTTTGCCTACAGTTTGGGGTCTCTCTTTCATTAGATCCCTCACTATATCAGTTAGCTAAGCCCTCTTAGCAACTCTGTGGCAATACCAGGGTTTCCGCCCGCTAGCCCCTCCTGAGGGAACTCCAAGACACAAACTATCACCCTGCAGGTCAGTTTTGTCCTTTCCCTGAGTTCACCTCCTCATGAGCATACATAACTCGCTGGACCAAATGAACGACGATATTTTCTTAGCTCAACAATAAGAGAGGTCTTATTTCTTACAGAACATAACGGTTTCAGTGATGGTTCATAATGCTTAGTTTCATAACAGTGTAAACTCTTTCTTTCAGCAACACTAAAATCAGCAGATCTTAGCTGCGGATCCTAACCTAACCTAACCCTAACCTAACCTGGCCCCACACCCTCTCCTTCTTCCAGTCACCACTCTCCTCACACTAACGGCTGCTCCCTCCTTTTAAAGAGCGGAAGGTCCCGCCTCCCAAGGGGGTATCTGCCACTCACTCAAACTGGGGTGCCCATTAACTCCTAAAACACCGTGGGTTTCTGAACATCCCTTAACTTAGATCTGATTCATTACATTGTCTTCATAATATAATAATAATATTTTTAAAATTTATATCCTGCCCATCTGGCTGGGTTTCCCCAGCTTCTCTTGGTGGTTTACAACATATATAAAAACACAACAAAACATCAAACATTAAAAAACAAAATATCCTATACAAACAACAAACAAACCAATAAATCAATAGAAACCAATAATAATAACCACCACCACCACCACAACAATAACAAACAGTTTACAGTTATACCCAAATTAAAATAACCGCCAACCCCAGCTAAACATTTAACCAACACCAACCTGGCAAAAATGAAACAGAGGAACCAAAATTAGAACCATTTAAAACATTTTAAAACTTTTTAGCCAGTTGCCCCAACCCAAGAGTTGTTCCAGCAACGTCCCTCCGGCCTCCCAGGAGCCTCTTTTAGCTGCCCAAGGTGAGTCTGGGCACCGCCCCCTAGGCCAGGTGGAAATGGGCCTTGAAGCAGGGAGTGGTCTTCCTTCCAGCAGTAGTCTTCATCCTACACAAAGTGTTAAAGGGTTATTCAGATGTGCATGTTGTGACTGGGAAGGAAAGTACTAAAAGGATGACCATTTTAATAGCAGGTTTCAATAGTTCAGTAAGGCTCATGTTGTAAATGTTACACAGTGATTGGGGGGGTATTTATTTGGTATATCTCTTTGCTCACAGCTCATACTAAACTGATTCATCCACAAAGTTTTCAGATTTGAAAAGTACCTGAATGGAGCTGATAGGGGCTTGAAAGCATTTTTCTTCAGTGTGGTCCATCTTAGATGGATGGTAGTCTCAACAAACTTTGAGCAGGTTGGTTTTTATATTCAGTGAGGTAATAAGTAAACCCAGGTTGGGACTGTAGACGGACCACTGGTTGAACTCTTTTGTGGATTGGTTGTGATGACTGGCATGGTATTTCTGTTGTTTGGTTTCTCTACAGGCTTAAAGTTCTACATCCCCTTCATCTGCCAGTTTCTTGCACTTCTCTGTTATTGCGCTAAAGGTCTCCTCGCTTGTTTCCCTGTGTCGTTCCATAATTCTTAGGAACTCTTGTTTATGTGCTTTCTTTTTCATTACATCTAACTTTACAGATATGGGACGCAGGTGGCGCTGTGGTGTAAACCACTGAGCCTAGGGCTTGCCAATCAGAAGGTTGTCAGTTCGAATCCCCGCGACGGGGTGAGCTCCCGTTGCTCGGTCCCTGCTCCTGCCAACCTAGCAGTCCGAAAGCATGCCAAAAGGTGCAAGTAGATAAATAGGTACCGCTCCGGCAGGAAGGTAAATGGTCTTTCTGTGCGCTTCTCTGGCTTTCGCCAGAAGCGGCTTACTCATGCTGGCCACATGACCTGAAAAAGCTGTCTGTGGACAAACGCCAGCTCCTTCAGCCAGTAAAGCGAAATGAGTGCCGCAACCCCAGAGTCGTTCATGACTGGACTTAACTGTCAGGGGTCCTTTACCTTTACAGATGGCAGAGCTTGTGACTGGCTGTAGCATCAAACATTTGCTTACAAGACAAATAAAAAACTTAATGTCCTCAGTAAACACAACAACTGGTACAAAAATTGTCTTGGTAGTGCTTGATCCTGCTAATTGTTTGAGCTGCAAGATAATGTTTGTGCAATTTTCTGCAAAAACATGGATACTCTTGTATTTTTTAGTCCACCAAGCTTCACATAGCATTGGTATGTTGGTTAACAGTTGTCATCTTTAGATACTCTTGCAGGGGGGGGGGATATTTTAATTGTGCCAATTCTATTATGCACATCACTTACACTGTTCAGATAATTTACAGGGAGAATAAGTCTATGGAATAAGCAATGGACAAAGGTGGTTTTAGAGTAGATTACCTTGATTTGTGCTTGAACGTCCCCTTCTTTTCCTGCCATGGTCATATCCTTGTCCTCCTCTGACCTTTCCCCCAACCTGCTGTAGAACAAAATTAGAATCCCATTGGCCAGTTGGTGGAGACACCCTATAGGGCATGGGTAGGCAAACTAAGGCCTGGGGGCCGGATGCGGCCCAATCGCCTTCTAAATCCGGCCCGCAGGCAGTCCGGGAATCAGCATGCTTTTACATGAGTAGACTGTGTGCTTTTATTTAAAATGCATCTCTGGGTTATTGGTGGGGCATAGGAATTTGTTCATTTTATTTTCAAAATATAGTCCGGCCCCCCACAAGGTCTGAGGGACAGTGGACCGGCCCCCTGATGAAAAGGTTTGCTGACCCCTGCTATAGGGCATACCACAAACACTGGGAATTAAATTCCTTCAAATGCATTAGCTAGCAGATCCTGATGGCCTCAGAAAAAGAACGTGCTGCGTGCCCAGGGTAACGCAACATTCATTTTGTTTTGAATCCATGGAACTCTGTACAGCATTGCTATGGAAGAATGATCTTACTCTACACCCTTCCTAAAAGTCTGTATCTGCTCCCAATATTCTACAGACTATTTTTAAAACAGCCGAGAATGTAAGAGTTTATTTTCTTTTGTCAGCCAAAGCATGGGATTAGTCACTCCTGTATAAATTCTATTTCACATAGTTCATTTTTTCCAGGTGACAACCTTGCTAATTCTGTATTTATTGAAGTGGATGAGTGATGGATAGGGTGTGGTTCTATGGTTTCCTTGAGCCAGGAGTTGCAGGCCCAAGAGAAAGTGTTTTGTGAAAGACAATCCTTTACCTTGTTAGCTACATCATAACAGAGATGGCCTCCCTGGCAGCTGAATGTTTTGATGCATGTTGCATGCCATAGAAAAGGCACACTGCTGCAAAAGAGGAGTACAAATATGAAGCATGAAACAAATGAAATGATTCCTTGTGATGGGCTGCAGTTGAGCATTTTATATGGGACTAGATTGGGTCATTACATGGGAAGCATAAAGAATTGACCTAAGAGTTGATTTGCTGGATCAGACCAAGGGTTCATGTAGTCCATTATTTTGGTGCAAGCAAGAGCCAGACCCAGAAGTTTCTGGAAGCAGAACATGGAATCATTTGCCATCCCCTTCTGTTTGTCCATCACCAAGTGGTGCTCAGAGAAGTACATGGCCTGTTCTCATGTAAGGTCCATTTAGCTGCCATGACCAGTTGTCAGAGATTGCCCTTGAGGGGCAAACAACAACAACAACAATTAAGCGTTGAACTTCTACATATGCAGTTCTTCCTAATAAACATTTTCATAGCATCTTCTAGGTTTTCATCTCTTTGGCCATCTTGCCACCCCAGCAAGTCAGATTCAGAAAATAGAAATGTTAGTTATATGTTCTTTTTAATTTGTGCTGAACACTTGTTGAATTTTTATTCACCATCAACACTTTTGTTAAATGTGTTCTGCTATGAGTTTCTGGAAACTGCCTCTCAATAGAGATAGCCTGGCCTGCTTAATTGCACACCCAAAATTGGATTAGAACATAGTAGTTAAGAGAAGCAGGTGAGGTGAACCCCACTTAAGCTGTAAACTCAGTGGATGGCCTTCTCTCATTCCCACATTTGAAATAGACAGAATTCTCATGCTGATCTTCTTTATGGTGTTGCTGTAAGGGTTATTGAGATAATAAATACAAAATGGTTTGATGTGTAGGGTGGTTAATAAAGAGCTCTTAACTGGAAAGGAGACAAAACTTGGGTGGTTATTGACTCAGAAGAACTCTACCCATCACGAGGATGCCTGAGTGGGGGGAAATAGTGGGGTGGAGTTGGTTATGATGGTTTGTAACACTACAGTCCTATTATATGCAACATCTGCAGCTAGAATCCTACTAGCCAAATATTGGAAAGAAAAACATATTCCCACTAGTGAAGAATGGCTTCGTAAAATGTGTGAATATCCTGAATTAGCTAAATTAGCGGACATCATAAGGCACAAACCCAAATCATTAGTGAAAAAAGAACGGGAATGCCTGAATGAATATTTCAGGAAACAAAGGGATGGTTTGTAACACTTAGCTCAACCAATAGTTCTGTGTTGGTTTTGACAATGAGGATAACTTGTGAGAACCATACAGTAAAACAGTAGCAAGGCTTTGCAAGGTGCTAAGTAGCAGTAGCTAAGGATGTTGTCTGTCGAAGGCTGAGCATCAAAATAAAAATAACTTGTAGAGGCTTCAGTACCACATGTTGTTGTTGTTTAGTTGTTTAGTCGTGTCCGACTCTTCGTGACCCCATGGACCAGACCTTTCAAGCAACTGGATAAGTTAAACCACCAAAATGCTGTCCTCCTCTGGGCAGCTGATGGTATGAAAACCTCTTGCCTTTTAAAGTCTAGTTTGAACTTATCAGTTAACAGTCAGATTAAGTAATCATGGCTAATAACTAACATTTAATATTTAGTGAGGCACATGGAAAACTGTAAAGCGAGATGAGCGCCGCAACCCCAGAGTCATCTGTGACTGGAATTAACTGTCAGGGGTCCTTTACCTTTTTATGGAAGCAGATCTAAATACACCTTTCAAACTGATCTCCCCTTTCCTCCTCTCTTGCTTGCCTTAATTACTGTGGGATAATCAGCCTCTGATAACCAACATGCTTAAGTCTAATTACTGCATGAAAGAATTAAGACCATAGAGTAAGCTGCCTGCCAGGCTTAGCTCACCTTGGGAGCAACTAGGTAATCAAGTCTTTGTTCCCCTTTAGTCCACCTGAGCTCAGTGTGTGCTTAGCCGCATGGCTCTAACAAGCCACTCTTTGAGTTCCTGTACCAATGATTTAGGAACTTTCAGCACTGTAACTAAGTCAAGTTTTACTGCCTTTGCAACTTTTTCTGAATGCTATATGGGAAACACATGAATTTGACCTTTGGAGAGTTTGTAAGTAATCCATTTTAAAATTTACTAAACATGTGTTCTTTTTCTATGCTAGGGGAAGAGGGAAGTTTTGGAAGGAACTTGGTCTATTTTAAAGGTCTAAAAGCCTATATTTCCATGTTTTACTTTGTTGCACATTTTGTGATTTTAAATCTCTGCTAGGGTTCTCTCACCAAAAAGTACTTGCCTCAAACTTGGATCCTGGCATCTAGAAATTCTCCTTTTTATACTTACATTTTCCCTTGCTGCCACCAGCATTTGGGACCCAGGTGGCGCTGTGGGTTAAACCACAGAGTCTAGGACTTGCTGATCAGAAGGTCGGCGGTTCGAATCCCTGCGATGGGGTGAGCTCCCGTTGCTCGGTCCCAGCTCCTGCCCACCTAGCAGTTCGAAAGCACATCAAAGTGCAAGTAGATAAATAGGGACCGCTCCGGCGGGAAGGTAAACGGCGTTTCCGTGCGCTGCTCTGGTTCGCCAGAAGCGGCTTTGTCATGCTGGCCACATGACCCGGAAGCTGTCTGCAGACAAATGCCGGCTCCCTTGGCCTATAGAGCGAGATGAGCGCCGCAACCCCAGAGTCGGACACGACTGGACCTGATGGTCAGGGGTCCCTTTACCTTTACCTTTTTAAGCCTCCTTTCTGAAGCCACCTTCTTCCTTGCTCTCTTCTTCTCGACCTACTCCAGTCTTCCTTTCCTATCTCTGCCCCTTCTTTTTGTCTTCAGCTACTTTTGTAGGGCTTCTTGCTTCACCTGCCCGCGCCCTTTTTGTTCCATTCCTCCTCCCACTTCTTTCACCCAGGCCCTGATCCTCAGCCTGTAGACCAGTCTGGTCTCTTCCATCAGCAACCTTGAGTCTGGCCTTCCTCAGCATCTCTGGTGTTCTGTCCGTCTGTGACATCACTGCTGCTTTGACTTTATGACATCAGCATTGCTCAACCTGTCGGCTGAGAGGCTTCATGACTGCTGCAAAATCCCCCAGAGCATTACAGAGTAGCTAACCTTCATCAAGTCTAAAATAAGTTAATTTTCAAACTATGTGAAAATGTTTTGGTGAAACTGCAAGCACCTCTCTACAGACTACCAGGCCTTCTCAGTCAGATGCTGCAGCCCACCAGCTGCCAAGCTGACTCTCTCCCAGGAATGGATCCAGACCAATAAGAGGCAATGTGCACAATCTTTGACATGTTCAGGCTCTGGGAAAACAGGAGGACTTCCAGAGACGAATCCTTGAATGCTGGAGCAGTTCCTCGGTTCTCACTCAGAGCCATTCCTTCTACCCTCAGCAGCTGTGCCCCACTTCCTACCACCCCCAACACAGTTAAGGAGCCATTGGAGGTCAAGTTTTCTTGTTGCTTTAGTCGTTTAGTCATGTCCGACTCTTCGTGACCCCATGGACCAGAGCACACCAGGCACTCTTGTCTTCCACTGCCTCCCGCAGTTTGGTCAAACTCATGTTAGTAGCTTCGAGAACACTGTCCAACCATCTCATCCTCTGTCGTCCCCTTCTCCTTGTGCCCTCCATCTTTCCCAACATCAGGGTCTTTTCCAGGGAGTCTTCTCTTCTCACGAGGTGGCCAAAGTATTGGAGCCTCAGCTTCAGGATCTGTCCTTCCAGTGAGCACTCAGGGCTGATTTCCTTCAGAATGGATAGGTTTGATCTTTTTGCAGTCCATGGGACTCTCAAGAGTCTCCTCCAGCACCATAATTCAAAAGCATCAATTCTTCGGCAATCAGCCTTCTTTATGGTTCAGCTCTCACTTCCATACATCACTACTGGGAAAACCATAGCTTTAAGTATACGGACCTTTGTCAGCAAGGTTTTCTTAGGTCTTCCCAAAAGCTGGTTCTCCTCACTGTAACATAGAGGCTAGGGCTTTAACTGAGGAGCACAGATGAAACCCACAGGTACCAAAGGAGATCACTTTTTTCATTTGAAAGTAAGTTCTACATATCTTTAATACAGGAGCAGCTATCTCAGTCCTTCATTAGGATTTGGTTGTCATGGTCAGGTGGGTGAGGGAGAATAGGTTAAAAGGGCAATTGGGCAGGATAGGAGCTCTATTGGTAGAGAATGCCAACCCTGGATCCTGTACTCCATTTAAGAAGCAGGCAGAGTCATTGGCAAAGTGCACTTGGACTTTGAAAAACCTGTGACAAAGTACCTCACCAAAGACTCCTGAGTAAGCTTAGCCATCAAGGAATAAGAGGAGAGGTCCTCTTGTGGATCAGGAATTGGTTGCAGGAAGCAAATAGTAGGATTAAATAGACAGTTCTCCAAATAGAGATACAGTAAATGGAGTCTCCCGAGGATCAGTATTGGGACCTGTGCTGTTTAGGTTGTTCATAAACTATCTAGAGTTAGGAGTGAGCAGTGAGGTGGCCAAGTTTGTCGATGATACCAATTTTTTCAGGATTGTTAAAACAAAAATAGACTGCAAAGAGCTCCAAAAGGACCTCTCAGAACTGAGTGAATGGGCAGTAAAACAGCAAATGTTTTATGTGGGGCTGCCTTCAAAGATTCACTTGGGGCAGAGTGTTGCTATGAGCATTTTGACAGATCTTGGAAGGCACAAACATATTCCAAAGCATATTCTTTGTTTCCTTTTTAGAAAGAATAGAACTTTTTTTTTAGTTTGCCTTTTGGTTAAATCTTTCCCAGGCAGCTGAATTAGCTCATATTGGTTTTTATGTGCATTTATTTATTGTATTTTTATTATTGACTTGTAAACCACTCTGAGCATCTGAAAAAGCAAAATATAAATATTTCGATAAATAAACACACTGCCTTCTTTGACTATCAGTACCTCCATACATTGGTGACTCCTTCTACCTCTGACCACTGATCATGATGGTGGCAGTTGGAAGCAGAGCTGTCAACCTTCCTTTTTTTGCATTGGGAAACGGCGCTGGAATAAGGGAATTTCCCGCAAAAAAAGGGAAAGTTGATAGCTACGGTATGGTTGGAAGTCCAGCATCACCTGGAGGGTTCAGGCTTCCTACCTGCGCCTCAGATAGCTTGGGGCCAGGATGGTTTGCCTTCACTCTGCTCAGTGCTGAAGCAATCATTGAGGACCCTGCTCTGTGTTCTTCCATCAACAGAACTACTGTACATCCGTCTCAGTGTATCTGAAGAAGTGTGCATGCACACGAAAGCTCATACCAAGAACAAACTTAGTTGGTCTCTAAGGTGCTACTGGAAGGAATTTTTTATTTTATTTTGTTTTGACTATGGCAGACCAACACGGCTACCTACCTGTAACTGGTACTGTACATTAAATACTTTTCTTCTTTGGCACCAAAATTGTACTGCTCTCTTGAAAGAGATCCACCTGGCTCCACTTCTGGTTGCCTTTCGGGGGGGGGGGGGCCAGTAAAAACATGTTTTCTTCCAGTGCTCTTTTGGGATGTCTTTTAATTGCCCTCTTTAAAATATAAATTTATAAAATATAAGCACAACAGTAAGTTTAAAACAATATATAAAGCCTAAAAGCCTAAATAATAATAATTTATCATTTTTACCCCGCCCATCTGGCTGGGCCTCCCCAGCCACTCTGGGTGGCCTCCAACAAAATATTAAAATACAATAATCAATCAAACACCAAAAGCTTCCCTAAACAGGGCTGCCTTCAGATGTCTTCTAAAAGTCTGGTAGTTGGTTTTCTCTTTGACATCTGGTGGGAGGGCGTTCCACAGGGCGGGTGCCACTACCGAGAAGGCCCTCTGCCTGGTTCCCTGTAACTTGGCTTCTCGCAGTGAGGGAACCGCCAGAAGGCCCTTCGGAGCTGGATCTCAGTGTCTGGGCAGAACGATGGGGGGTGGAGACGCTCCTTCAGGTATACTGGGCCAAGGCCATTTAGGGCTTTAAAGGTCAGCACCAACACTTTGAATTGTGCTCGGAAACGCATAAAGTAGAGTGATAGCTTCAGTATATTGAATGAAATTCAAATAATACAAAATAAGGGCCATTTCCTTGGTCTATCTGATATAATCATAACATTATGGTTATTCAGAAGGTTAATGGTTATCTCTTAAGGGTGGGATTTAATTGATGAAGGAAGGTGACTTCATAATGGGTTTTTAAAAAATATACAATTTTATATTATATTGAATCTTATCATTGTAAGTGTTTATAAATGAAGCCCACTTTTCAATAGACTTATTGTATTTTGTGTTTTGATTAGTGCTGAAAGAGTAAGTAAACTTGTCAGATGTGCAGTTTCCCATAGCTTAAAATAAAACAAATCAGAGAACATAACGTTGGACAGTTATATTACCTGGCCTCACAGTCAAATCTGAAACATTGGACTGTGAACATGAGTAAATGGGAAACACAGTGGGTTTTTTTTGCCTCCTGGATCCCACGATGAATAATCTCCATCAAAAAAACAACCCCCCAAGTAAATCAAGTTAGTACATGCTGTTACGGAAATTACGGGGCGGGGCACATCTTTAAAATTGTTAAATGTTACAAATATTATGCCTGAATGTATTCTTTCGACTTGACAGCTCAGGGAAGATACCTAGCTTTATAAATCATATAAAATCAACCCCTTTGCCAAGTTCCTCCATTCCAACGCCATTTTGCCCTTGGAAAAAGGACTCTTCCCTGCCACCTTCCGTCAGGACATGTACACCCACCCCGCCCAGGAAAGCGCCCAGGGGTGACAACTGGTGACCAGTTAGTTTCCGAAAGCCCATCAGTGGACTTAGGTTATGGATGTGCTCTATTGTCCTTTGATGGTGGGTACTTGAGAGGTGCCTGGACATGTTTTGCCTATGCTAATCTTGTACCAAAAAGGGACACGGGTGGCACTGTGGTCTAAACCTAGGGCTTGTCGATCAGGAGGTCGGCGGTTCAAATCCCCTTGACGGGGTGAGCTCCTGTTGCTCGGTCGCAGCTCCTGCCAACCTAGCAGATCGAAAGCACGCCAAAAATGCAAGTAGATAAATAGGTACCACTCTGGCGGGAAGGTAAACGGCGTTTCTGTGTGCTGCTGTGGTTTCACCAGAAGCGGTTTAGTCATGCTGGCTACATGACCTGGGAAAACTGTCTGCGGACAAACGCCGGCTCCCTCGGCCTATAGAGCGAGATGAGTGCCACAACCCCAGAGTCATCCATGACTGGACCTAATGGTCAGGGGTCCCTTTACCTTTACCTTTTAATCTTGTACCAAGCACTTGTGTGGACATGTTTTCCAAGGTTGAACTAGAGTAACCCCTGTCTACCCCTCCCCTTCTGTGACATGTCAGTGATGTAAAGATGATGTATCAATGATGCTGTACGAACTGTATTCTGGGGGTATTGTGGGAAGTTTTAAAAGTCAATGTCGCCTCATGCTCTGGGTTCACTTACTGCTGTTTGAACCTGTTGCGCAACAATAAAGGATCTAAGTCTACTGACTGCTGTTTTGTTCCAAATTACTTGGCTGGAATTTCCTTCTTTTACTGACCGCATGGACCCGAGGAGGACTTGTACTCTGACGAGCTGGGCTGTTGAGTAGTCTCTCAACCCGGAATTTTCTTTTAACAATGCTAAACAGTCACACTTGCAAAGCTAATACACTTCCACAGCTCACAATAAAAGACGGCTAGGTACTAATTTGTAGGATGTGTCACACCATAAGCTGAATCCTTTTTCTCTTCAAAGACCTTAAATCCTTTCCCATTAACATCTGTGCTGTATTATTAGCAAACCTATGCAGCCTGCTGTAAATAAAGTGCTCGGCAACAGTCTTGGAGAGTAAATATTTGTCTTTTCTAAGCGCACATGCAGCGATGGTCAGTAGAATGTTGACTTAAACTTTGCACTGCTGAGGCCTGCGCTCGGAGGGAACAATCCAGAATGGCATTAGCATAGTCTCTGCCCTAAGAGTTCCTCAAAGCTATTTTGTTCTCTCCCCCCCCCACAGAACGCTCTGACCCACCTGCTCTTCCAGACCTCCTTTCTTCTCCCAGCCGGATCCTGGCTTGCTCTGCCAATTGCACATTATCTTTATAGCCTCATTCCTTCAGTTTTCTGACAGAAGCAGCAGTTGCTCCAAAGGGAGCCCCGCATCTCTGCGCCTTGACATCCGTTGGTCACCTTCATGGAATTCTGTGGGTGAGCAGCAGATTGATTGTGGAGCCGTTTTATTTTTATTTTTTTGCTCTAAAGTGCCAATGCCGTGGGTGTAAATAAGAATGCATTCAGGCAGTCATCTTCTGAATGTGAACAGGCATCCATCCATCCATAAATATGTTGAAGCAGATGTGGAAAGGAAGGGCCCAGTATCTCCAGTTCTGCTCCAAGAAAGTAAACAATGAGTACAATTATGTTTTGACACTAAAAAGCATGGGATAAGCCCTTTAATTCCGCTGCCTTTCCGTATAGAATATTGTACTTCTGCCCAGCCGTCCACATTAAAACAAGGGCCTTTGTATCTTTACAGAACATCTTCAAGGGTGTTACCAGCTGTGCTGGCTGCTCCTTCTTGTACAGCCTGTCCTGGCTTTATGGCCGTTAAAATGCATTCCCTTAATCAAAGGAGAGCCAATTATCTGGGGGTGAAAAGGGTCCAAGTGTAATCTGCATCGAGGGTAAGAGAGGGTTTCTGGTAACCCCCGTGGAACAAATTTAGTAAAGCAGACTTACCGTATTACATAGCCTACTGTTTTCAAAATCGATTATGTTTGCGTGCTAGCCTTTGTGTAGCAATGCTTGAAGCACACAAACATAATGTATTTGCTAAGTTCCTCAGCTGAACTGCAAATGACTCTTGGGACCCTTTTTGAAGCTTCTCCAAGGGAAATATTTTTAAAGCAATGTGTGTGAGAGTATGTGTACAGTATTAAAAATGCTATCTCAGTTGAGAACTATATCTGCCAGAAGGAGAAAAGTGTAGCACAAATAATTTAAAAGATCTGACCTGGAGTGTATTATTTTTTCAGTAGCCTCCATGGAGTTTGTGGGTGCGCTGTATGAGTGGAAACTGTACTCCAGGGAACTCTGGCTCCTGCGGATATCTTATTAGGGGCTCCTCAGTGAGAAGATCAGTAATGGAAGACAATTCCCTGCCCACCACTGCTGACCTTTCCCTGTAATTTGCAGATGCAAGTGCATTCTACAGCGTGAGCTCTCCATTCATGCAGGCTGCACCCATGTACATGCTTCAGGATCATAAGCTGTGAGCTGGGGCCCCTTGCAGAGAAGAACACGTTGAAATGGTTCCATGAGGCTAGAACATTTGAAAATCGTTTATCAGCGGTGTGGAGTATGCACCCTTCCCCAATATACTGTTGGAGTCCAGTTCTTATAATCCTTGACCACAGGCCATACTGACTGGAGCTGATAGACGTTGAAGTCACCTCACTCAGTGGCGGAGCTTCATGCCGCGATGGCACCCCACCGCGATGGCACCCCACCAGGATCGCCCTGACGGGCGGTGTGCTCCCCCCCCACTCCTCTTCCTCCGCCAGTGACCTCACTCCAGAACTGCAGACTCTAGAGAGG
Source organism: Lacerta bilineata (assembly GCA_900245895.1). Lineage (NCBI taxonomy): Eukaryota > Metazoa > Chordata > Lepidosauria > Squamata > Lacertidae > Lacerta > Lacerta bilineata. Next base: position 83,725 of record OFHV01002797.1, on the reverse strand, counting down.
CTGGACAGGTGTTGGACCAGGGTCTGGAGCTGGCAGTGGGCTGGATTAGGGCCAATAAACTGCAGCTGAATTTTGAAGATGGTGGTGGTGTGATTTCATGGTTCTCAGGTGCAGGAATTAAGGAGATGTTCTGGACGGGTTAGCACTCCCCCTGAGAGAACAGGTGCCTATCTTGGGTTGCTCACTTATCTCAAATTGCAGCAGGAGGCCCAAGTGGGCAGGGACAACCTATGCGCAACTCTGACTGGTTCATGAGTTTGAGACATTCCTGTATTGGGATAATCCCAATAGACTTGGGAGTGAAATGGTGGATGTTTTGGAGGAGAACCCCCCGCTCATAAGCATTTCATTTCATTATCATTGGCCCAACCTACTTCTACATTTGGTGACACCCACCACTGGAATGCGGCCTCAAAAGGTCGGCAATGTTCAAATCTAGTCCTTGGCTGAAAGTGATCTTCGCCTCTTCAGCTGCATTTCCATTATTGTTTCACTTGATGGAAAGGCAGGCTACAAGCTAACTAACTAACTAACTAACTAATATTTCTTTGCCAGCTCATCATCTGCTGGTGATGGATCATAGTCACATCCAATCTTATTAGAACTGGTGTCGTTTTCTATTCCTTTTCTGCATAGTTGTTTTTTGCATTGCTTGCCTTGTGCCTCACTTTTAAAAAATAAGTAAATCTCTTTCTTGCAGGCTCAAGCGCATAAACTACTGAGGTTACCATTTCATGCATTTTTGACAAAGTAGACTCTGACCCTCAAAAGCTCATGCTACAATGCAACTTTTAGGGTGCAATCCTATATATTTTTATGACCCATCTTATTTTTGTGATTGTAAATTGCTTTTAACTGTATCTAACATTGTTTTTGAATTATGGTGCTGGAGGAGACTCTTGAGAGTCCCATGGACTGCAAAAAGATCAAACTTATCCATCCTTAAAGAAATCAGCCCTGAGTGCTCACTAGAAGGACAGATCCTGAAGTTGAGGCTCCAGTACTTTGGCCACCTCATGAGAAGAGAAGACTCCCTGGAAAAGACCCTGATGTTGGGAAAGATGGAGGGCACAAGGAGAAGGGGACAACAGAGGACTAGGTGGTTGGACAGTGTTCTCGAAGCGACTGGCATGAGTTTGGCCAAACTGCGGGAGGCAGTGGAGGATAGGGGTTCTGGCGTGCTCTGGTCCATGGGGTCACGAAGAGTCGGACACGACTGAACGACTAAACAACAACAACAACATTGTTTTTTAAAGTTGCAATCCACCCTGGGAGCTTAGGTAAAAAAGGGCAGGTAAATAACAACAACAACAAGAATAAGTTGTCTTTCTTGTAACAGTTTAAGATTGCTACCTCTGGAATGTATGAGGTAGAACCACACTGGTTATGCTTTTTACACACTGTTCATGGCAGTGCTCTTCTGGTCTTGACTAGCTTGATATATACACAAGCACACGTGTAATTGCTCACTGCCAGGCTGGGGAGTATCAAGAAGCTCAGTTTCAGTTCTCCTAAAGCGTAGGATGAGTTCTACTTAGTATCCAGGCATTTGAGTTGAAAAATATCCTGCTAGTCAGCAATCCTTTGGACTTAAGTCATGCATGGCTTTGCTCTCTGCTTAGCAGATTTAGCGAGATTCATGATATTCCAATGGACGTGTGACCTTAGGGACGTGTTCCCCTAAGCCAAGCGAGGTCAACCCCCTTGAGATGTTGCTGGACCAGAGCTCTCCTCCTCCATGACCAGGGTCCATGGGGACTGGGGCTGATGGGAGTTGCAGCCAAGCAACATCTGGAGGGCCACACGTTAGCCGACCCTGCCCTCAATTATGCAGATAGCTGGCTTCAAGTTCTCAAGTTAGTTGCAAGAGAAGGAAGATGGTAGGTCAGGGAACTTCATTAGTTTGCAAAGCTTTCACTTCAGAGAAGCTTGACATACCAACCTAACTCCCTTAATGGCTAAATAATATGCGCACCATGAGGAAACCTGGCATGAATCCTTGGCTGTCTCAGAATAGGAATGCCTCTATCAAGAATATTTATTGATGCCAAGACTAAAGGCCTATAGCCTTGGTCTGTCTGCTTTTTTCTTACCAACATGTTAGCTTCGGCCTTCATCTCTCCTCCCTGCCCCCTACTCTGTCCTAGTTTTCTCTCTCCCACCCTCACTTCAGATTCCTTGTAATTATTTCTGACCGTGTTCCAGTCCTCATTGCATAGCTTCCTCCCATCCCATCCCTTTCAGTATCTGTTGAGCTCTAGCAATGGTAGGTGGGATTTAGGATGACAGCACCTTAGCCAGTGTAAAGCAAGACCCCGTCCCCTTTTTTTCCTGTTGACCTTGTCTGTTTCTCTCTGTCTTTCATACTGGTAAACCACCCTTCCTCTAAGAACCTCAGAGTGGATCATGTATGGTAACCAAGCACATATGGTATCCATTCAGGCAGCTTCCAGGGCCAAATTTGCTTAGCTTCAAGAGTCTAATCTCTCTTGGAAAAAGAACAGATCTGCCAGGGGGCAGGCAGAGGTCTTTCTGACAACCCAGCCCCTCCACAAGAGATTGACAGTTGGACAATTCAGTGCCAGGGGTTTCATCACCATTCCCTTGCTGCATTGCAATTAGATTATCTGTATTTTGACATGCAATTTGAATGTCAGGAACTGAATTAACAGAGGAAGGAGACAAGCAAGTAAAGCTGGTACTTAGAGATGAAGATTGTTTGCCGGTTAGTTGTCTTGCTTGTGCAACATTTTAAACATTTCCAATATTTACCAAAGCTCCTTTGAGCTTTTATCTTGAAATCTCTTTTGTTCCTCTCTTTGGATTGTTTTCATATATAAGGTGATTAATTACAAGCTTGTAGTTTCTTCCCAAGTCTGGTAAATACTGGAATAGACATCTGTAAACAAACTGTAGCATCTCTGGAGCCTTTTTAAAACATCAGCACCAAAGAAAACCACCAGCAAGTAAATGTAGGGTTGTAGGGCTAAACTTTTCTCTGCTATATGCATTTGTTGTTGACATTCATCTGTCTTGAGAGACAATGGAGTGCACCTCAAGAGGTGAAGTGAAACCGCTGGAGAATTACAGCGCCTGCTGTGGCTACAGAGAATGGTAACTCGTAACTGCTGACTCCCACGTTGCTTTAGCTATGTTAGCAGTACTGAAGTGACCTCTCTGGATCCCAGGCCTCAGCAGTGTGTATGGAGGTCCTGGGCTGCCCAGACAACAAGACCCACCTCTCAGTCTCGCTGATGTTGTCCAAAGGAAAGCAGAATGTGGGAATACGTTTTAAGGTGCTCCTGCACCTGTTCGCTTTAAGGTAACCTTCTGCGCATTGCATGGAAGGCAAGGAGATCTGGCAGAGGTTGCTGCCTGGATCCCTCCGAGCTTGGGGCAAAGCGCGCCAAGACAAGCTTCATTAACGGTCAGTTAAGAGTTTCCTGCCCAGAAACTCACCTAGATACAACGTTGTGATTGGTTATTGACAATGTTATGACAATGTTCAGCTTCCTAATAAATAGCCCCTGCTCTCTGTAGCGGTGTGGAGTGCGCGCGAGACAAGCCAAGAGAGAACATCCGTGCGAGACAAGCAAGAGAGAAACCGAAAGGGAAACCAAGCCGCACAGAGCAGTAGAGCGCAACTTCACCATTACTGCAGTCTCTTAGTCTTTATTTCTTTTATTTCAAAAGTTTATTTGGCCTTCTTAGTTTTGGCCGCTTCTTTAGTTTTGCCTATCTTTCCTATCCGGGAACCTCCGGAACGTTCACAAACCTTCACAAACCTTCGGAAACCTTCAGAACTCCCAACAACAATCTCATGACCTTCAGGTTCATAACCAGTGGACCTTTTCATGGCCAGTGGGAGCAGGAACTCCGGGAATTACTGGTCGTCCCAGATGCTGGTTATCCCCACAGCAGAGCAATACATTTGGCACCAGTTTGGCTGCAGGAGTTGCCGGAAAGAGGCTTACAAGACAACATCTAGCCATCTATATAACTATACAAAAATGGTTGGGATTCAAAAGTGCTTGTAGCATATAAGCATTTACCTCTGCACCATAATGTCAGAGCAGACAGATTTCTAGATATCTTTTGTTCTTCCAGATTAGATTTTCAGTATTATGTTTCCTTTAGTCGATTCTGTGCTTCTAAATGATACTGAATCACCATTTTCATAATCATGTTCAGGCCCGTCTTAGAGGGATCGGCCGCCCTGGCGCAGCGATCCCTCGGCGCCCCCAGCCTGCCGCCTCTCCGCCCGCCTCCCTCCCGCGCTGGCGCGGCCGCGGGAGGGGGGTGGGCGGGCGGGGTGGGCGAGCGGGGGCGTTGGAGCAGGCGCTCGCGCGCCGGCGGGCAGAGGATGAGGGGCGGGTTGGAGCGGCGCTCGCGCGGGCGGCGCGGCCGGCAAGCGGCAGCCGCCGATGCAGGGCCCAGAGCCCCAGCTGGAGTGCTGGAAGGGGCGCGCTGCAAAGCCCCGCGCCATCTTCCAGAGCCCCAGCTGGAGTGCTGGAAGGTCGCGCAAAGCCCCGCGCCGCTTCAGCGCTCCAGCTGGGGCTCCGGGAGGCGAGGGCGGGCGGCTTACAGCCCGCCCGCCGGCGCGCGAGTGCCCGCCTGCCCGTGGGGGCGGGTTGGGGAGGGGGAGCCCGGTATGCCGGCGGGCTCGCGGGGGCGCCCCTGGGGTGCCCGGCGCTCTGGCGCGCTGCGCCACCGGCCTCTATGGATGAGACGGCTCTGATCATGTTCCTGAAGCTTGTGGCAGAGGATCTCCAGTCTGAAAATTGCCAGCCACTGTGTGCCCTGCATTGCTCAGAAATTCTAAGAAAACAAAACAAAAAAATATCAGTGCAGTTTGCCATCTTGATTCAAAATGGTGCCCAGTTGTATCCCAACATACATGAAAATCTGCTCCTTGATCTCAGGAACCATCAGGTAGAATTTGGATCTGGTACCCAAATGCATAGCAAACAAACAACTTTACAAAATATATAATGGATGAGCTACGCCTCCCCTCTTGGTGTGCGTCCAGTATAGCACATAAAATACATCTGATAGAATTCTGCATGGGATTCAAGAATATTTAATACAATATTTATCTGGATTGCTTGGCATGTGGGATTGGAAGCATCATGGCGAAGGCAAACACTGAAATGCAAAATTAAGTGGCGTCACATATATAAACATCTAGTTCATACAAGGCCCCTGAGAAGGTTGTGAAGGCTCAGCTTAGTAAATCCACATCTGCAAGAAATGAGCCATATTTCTGTGTCTTCCAAACAATGCAGTTCTTCCCAAACGACAAATAAGTTGGGGCAATGCTGAACTAAGGATTTGTCGTTTCGAGCACTTTCCCCTGCCTTTCCCAGAGGAATCGTTTCCCCTTTGATGCATGAACCCTTCCCAAGAAATATGGAACTAATTTCTGTTCACATCGCCCCAGCTAGCTGTTTTCTGTGTCATAAGACTGAGCTAGTTGCGGGGGGGGGGGGCAAATTTCCAAAAGAGGCTTTTTCTTGTGAGATTTGCTTTTTCTTGTGAGATTTTCAGCGTACAGTTTGAATCTAATTAGGGCAAGGAATTCCATTGCATCAACTTTCCTTACTGGATCACAGTCCCTCAGCTCACAACTGGAAGTCCTGATTTAAAAAACAAACAAACACAAAAGAGATATATGGAAAAGTGTGTGTGTGTGTGTGTGTGTGTGTGTGTTAAGAAGGAGTTTTGGCAACTTTTAGTGAAGTCCAAAGTTATTTCAGGGGTTCTGCTTTCTAGTTTTGTAAATGTAGTTTAACAAACGGCTTCTTTTTCATCCTATTTTTGCTGCGTAAGAGATTGGCGCAGCAGGAGAAAATAACTATCTCGACAAAACCTAACCACACTTGCAGTTTCCAAGCCTGGAATTTATTTCATTTTATTGCAGCAATGTTACTAGGCCTTCACAAAGCCCCACTGATGCCTGGGAACTGCTGGGTAAGTGTTGAAATGCTATCATTTCTGCAAGTCCAGGAAGTAGAAAATGATATTTCAGCCCCCACCCTCCAGTGCAACCATTATGCAAACTAATTTCTCATGTTATTGACTTCTCATTCTATGTTTTAGAGCTATGTCAATGGTGATGAGATGGTTACAAATAATTAAAACTGAGATTTCTTCTGAGCCCAGCTTCTAAAATTTGAATTGTGTATTTTCATTACTACTGGCAGAAGGGAAAGTTCTGAAGCATCTCAAGTTTGGGAGCTTCTAAAATTTGAATTGTGTATTTTCTTATCATTTAGAAGGGAAAGTTCCATAAGCATCTCAAGTTTGGGAGCTTATCATTTATCCATATTTTTTTTAGCCTGCCTTTTAGACTTCAGGGCAACATATTTTACTCAAAACATAAAAACAAAACTCTAGCTCTAAAAACATAATAAAATTGTAAAAGAGAGCTAGCAGTGGTGCTATCTAAAACCACTCATTGAAAGGGAATTAACAGATCAGATCAAGGCAAGGACCTGGCAAAATAAAAACTTTACAATTTACTGAAAAGTCATCTAGGACAGTGTTTTTCAACCACTGTTCCTGCGGCACACTAGTGTGCCGCGAGATGTTGCCTGGTGTGCCGTGGGAAAAATTGAAAAATTACTTTATATAAAGTCAATATAGGCACAGAGTTAATTTTTTTAACATTTTCTAATGGTGGTGTGCCTCGTGATTTTTTTCATGAAACAAGTGTGCCTTTGCCCAAAAAAGGCTGAAAAACACTGATCTAGGAAAGTCATCTAGCACCCCAAACAAGCAAACAAAGCAGGCCATGGAACATGGTGCGTGGGCAGGTTTATAGGGGAGAAGTTGTTCCTTCTAATAACCAGGACAAAATTCTTTACTGGCCGAGGGAGCCGGTGTACAGCTTCCGGGTCATGTGGCCAGCATGACAAAGCCGCTTCTGGTGAACCAGAGCAGCACACGGAAATGCCATTTACCTTCCCGCAGGAGTGGTACCTATTTATCTACTTGCACTTTGATGTGCTTTCGAACTGCTAGGTGGGCAGGAGCAGGGACTGAGCAACGGGATTTGAACCACCAACCTTCTGTTCGGCAAGCCCTAGGCTCTATGGTTTAACCCACAGTGCCACCTGCGTCCCATTAGGCCTATTACTTCCAGTTAAACTAATAACTGGCACTTTGAATTGAGCTCAGACGCCTGTAACCAGAATGATACCCTGCACAGTTTGTGAACTCAACATGCCCAGTTACCTCCTGCCAGTCACGTATGGTGGTTTGATAAACCACTTGCTTTCCCCTCTTGTCTTGAACTGCAAGCCTATCTTGTGGAAAGGAAGATACAGGATGAATCTGCAGTTCCTTGAGGACATTAAGGAAACGTCAGCAAGATATTTAGAGGTGTCAGTAAGAAGGCTAAAACCATTGTGGGGAAGTTGAATTATTTGTTTAAACTTACTGAAGAGTTGAGGACAGAGGTTCTTCTCCACATGCACTGCGCATTGATTTGAGTGGCAGCTACACAAGAGTACCATGCTCCACTTGGGGCTTGCTCAGCCAAACTTCCCAGAAGATCATGCCCTGGGCTTTCATCACTCTAGATACACAAGGAAAATTCGTTAAGAAAGAATGAAACTGCTTTGTAAGCATAAGTGCAATAAGTTCTTCTAGTTGGAAGTTCAAGTTGAAGGAGGCCACCATCTTATTTTGAAGATACACGATACACGATTCAACACTGCAACTCTTTCTCAAAGGCAGGAGGAGATTCCCTGTTGCTTCGAGTTATGGCAGATTAAATAAATAAATTCCCAAATTCTCACCAGGCACAACCACGCCATCACCTCTGGGTCAGAAATGAACAGACCTTGCAGTTTTCTTTCTTTCTTTCTTTCTTTCTTTCTTTCTTTCTTTCTTTCTTTCTTTCTTTCCCATTTCTGGCTCTGAAACTGCATGTACAAGAGTCACTCTCCAGGCTGCAGGAAAATACGTACAAAGAGGAGCGTTTCCTTTCCAAATATCCCTTGCATTCAATAAAAAAGTTTTCATGAAGGCACCACAAGGTCGTATACAAAAATTCAACATTAAAACTTGACAGAAGTAGCACCCAACAGGGGGCCACAACAGAAATACCGACTCAATACGGTAAAATGGTATCATTCTTCAGCAAAAGACTGAGCGAATGAGAGATTTTGATGCCAAAAATCCATCAATACTGGTGCCTGCCTTAAGTCAGAGGAAAGGTGATTCCCGCTGTCAAAAGGGTCTTCCCCTCAGTTGTTGCCAAACAGGTCTCCACAGATTATGGGTACCGTAATACATAATATAATATAATATAAGCCTCATCGGAGTACCCTGGTGATTGAGTAGATATTCCCTCAGGTGTCTTAGACCTGAGTGGTTTACAGCCTTGTAAGTCAAATCCAAAACCTTAAACCTTTTGCTTGTTAGACATGATATTGAAACACTGGCGATGATTAAGTAGCATTCTGTAATGGATGAGCTCCCGCAACAAAGCATGTGTAGCGTTTAGAGCAGATATAGTGGACTCTGTGTTTAAGCACAATGACTCCAGACAAAAAAAAAAAATGTCTGCAAGAAATTGTTAGCTATTCTGATTATTATTGCAGGACCAGACAGACCAGTCTTCCAGAAGGGTCTTTCACCCAGTAACCCTTTATACAAAGATTCTTTGTCTGTCTATTTAACAAATAACCATTTAGGAAGCTGCCTTGCTGGCTTCCTTTGCAGACTTTCAAGGCTTTTGTTAGGAAACCTTTCAGGAAAGCTTTTATTATCTTAGCATTATAAAGGTGTAATTTGATATTATTTTCAAGTACTATTTAAAAGGAGGTCACAGCTAGTACAAAAAGAAGCAGCCTTTCGCTTCCTTGAATAATTTAAACTGAGTGAAGCCTTGCCGCATCTCCTTTAAAAGCAGGAACATTTTGCCGTTCCAATTCCGAGACCCAGTCACCCACTCATAGGGCTAGGGTCTTGTTGGAATCTTGTTGTTGTTCAGTCGTGTCTGACTCTTCGTGACCCCATGGACCAGAGCACGCCAGGCACCCCTATCTTTCACTGCCTCCCGCAGTTTGGCCAAACTCATGCCAGTCGCTTCGAGAACACTGTCCAACCATCTCATCCTCTGTCGTCCCCTTCTCCTTGTGCCCTCCATCTTTCCCAACATCAGGGTCTTTTCCAGGGAGTCTTCTCTTCTCATGAGGTGGCCAAAGTACTGGAGCCTCAACTTCAGGATCTGTCCTTCTAGTGAGCACTCAGGGCTGATTTCTTTAAGGATGGATAGGTTTGATCTTCTTGCAGTCCATGGGACTCTCAAGAGTCTCCTCCAGCACCATAATTCAAAAGCATCAATTCTTCGGCGATCAGTCTTCTTTATGGTCCAGCTCTCACTTCCATACATTACTACTGGGAAAACCATAGCTTTAACTATACGGACCTTTGTCGGCAAGGTGATGTCTCTGCTTTTTAAGATGCTGTCTAGGTTTCTCATTTCTTTCTTCCCAAGAAGCAGAATTTCGTGACTGCTGTCACTATCTGCAGTGATCATGGAGCCCAAGAAAGTAAAATCTCTCACTGCCTCCATTTCTACCCCTTCTATTTGCCAGGAGGTGATAGGACCAGTGGCTTCAGCTTATTGCCCCATCCCTCTTCCAGTCCAAGTTTTAGGTCTTTCACTGCACACCTGACTCAGATGTAATAGAGAAACAGAGCTCAGTGTCATCAGAGAGGAGATGGGTGGTTGACATGACCACTGCCAATGTCCTCTCCAGGGTTGCAGAGTCTGAGTAGCTTCTTGTTATTCTGCAGAGCTGTGTGCCAGGAAGTAAAGCAGCTGAGGGCCAGAGCTTAAGTGGCACAAGGGTCTCTGAAGCTGACCAGATGCTCGCTAGTGGATGTAATTGTGCTGATCATGTGGCAGAACCAGCAGCAAAGGAGATGCATTTTGCAGTAGGCATTGCACCCTCTAGTAGTGTTATGTACTAAGCTTGGATCCTAGAACAATAGGCAGGTAGGATCCTAGAATGCAACAACTGATTGGCTTGCAGGAGAAGACCAATCAGTCTCCAGGAGGAAGTTAATCAGCCTATTAGGCTGGTAGGATCGTAGAATGCAACAACCGATAGGCCTGCAGGAAAAAGACCAATCAGGCTCCAGGAGGGAAGCAGAATCAACCAATCAGACGGGACCCATTGTGTAAATAATGTATATAAAAGCCTGAGGTTTGGGGGGCAATTAAATCACTGTTTTGCAAGCTGCAATAAAGAGCATGAAATCACTACAGGACTCCGAGTATATTTCAAGCAGCCTGCTAGCAGAGTTAATTTGGATGATCTAAAGGTTATAGATTCCCATTGTGGCAGAACCTGATGTGACCAGCTGGCTGCACATTTTGCAGATAAAGTTGCTTGACTTTGGAGGGAGTTCGAATCCACATTTGTTGCAGTCAAAGCACCCATTGCCATAGTCTGGGATGTGCTGTGGACCCGGTTTCAGTTTATGCAGCTGTGGACAAGGTGCTTACAACTATATGCTTGACCATGTGAGGGGGGAGTCTCTGTCCTCTTGAAAGAGGCTGTGGTACCACAGCTTCTAAAGAAACTGGCCTTGAACCCTTTGGTTCAGAATACCTCTCAACCAAATAAACTTCCCCCATAGGGAAGGTGCTGGAGAGGGTTGTGGTGGGGTAGCTGCTGGCATTCTTAGATGACATCTCTAGTCACATTCCCATCTGGACTCAACCCTGGACACAGTGTCAGTTCATCGGCTCACCAGCTTGCCCCAGGTGCAGGCAGCAGAAAACAGCTTTGATCAGAGCAGTTGAGGTTATTCCCTTGATCACTCTTCATCCCAGAGTGATTTGATAGCCAAACCTTCTGTCTGACCATCATTAATAACCACCACCAAGGCAGTCTGCCCCAGGGGCGTAGGAAGGCGGGGCAGAGGCAGGCAGCCTGCCCCAGGTGTCATCCCTGGGGGTGAGTGACAAAATCCCCCCTGGGTGGATAGCCGCTGTGCGCGTCGATCGCCCCCCTGGTGGATTGCCACCGCACCTATTGGCCCCCCTGGGCGGATTGCCCTGCCCCCATGGTGGATCACCCTGCCCCCGGGGGCACAGCACGTGCACCACTCTGGGTGCCCAAGCAGCTAGCTCTGCTGCTGGTCTGTCCTCCCCTGGAAGTCCCCTTGCGCCTACTTCTTGATCTCTGGGTGGCTTTTGATACCATCAACAATATGGTATTCTCCTTGACTGGCTCCCTGGGATGGGAATGGAGAGGACAGTGTTACAGGCGTTCCGGTTCTTTTCCTCTTACAATTGCATAACATGCAGGGATTCAGAAGGTGTTACGTTCTCCTATCACCATATCTTTATGGCAGGGGGAAATGCAGCCATTGAACTTCTGCCTGCTGAGCCAATCTTAAAAGCTCCAGAATCCTAAAAACCATGTTACTGTAGAAGGATGTTCAAGCATGTAAACAGTCAGCCCCTTGCACTGATGGTTATAACCAAGCACTCGTGTGTGTGAGAGAGGAAAATCAACAATTGTCACAAACTGACACCAAGGAAACATTTACTGTATTCTTAAGCAAAGTGTAAAAGATAATAAATATGCTATTTATTCCAAAGGGGGAAAAGGAAGTGCTTCAATGAGAATTTATATTAAATTTTTTTTTATCAAAAAAATCATTGTGCATACATATAGACATAAATACAACAGTTGTTGCATGCTGGAAGTCACTGCCTTCTTATCAGGCTGTCTATTAATTTTTACTCGTGGGGCGCGGGTGGCGCTGTGGTCTAAACCACAGAGCCTAGGGATTGCCGATCAGAAGGTCGGCGGTTCGAATCCCCGCAATGGGGTGAGCTCCCATTGCTCGGTCTCTGCTCCTGCCAACCTAGCAGTTCAAAAGCATGAAGTGCAAGTAGATAAATAGGTACCGCTCCGGCGGGAAGGTAAATGGTTTTCTGTGCGCTGCTCTGGTTCGCCAGAAGCGGCTTTGCCATGCTGGCAACATGACCCGGAAGCTGTCTGTGGACAAACGCCGGCTCCCTCGGCCTATAGACCGAGATGAGTGCCGCAACCCCAGAGTCATCTGCGACTGGACCTAATGGTCAGGGGTCCCTTTACCTTTCATTCCTTTTTACAGTTAATCTGTTTCCATGGACTTTCACAGCAGAAGTTGGAAGGGCCCAGTGCTGATTGGCCAATGACTGTAACGCCACAGTCCATCTCCTTCCTATAGTAGATTTCTCATGCTCACTACTAAACAATATTGTGTGTCTCCACAAGTTTTTTTTTATTTTTTAAAAGTTTTATTGTTAATTGAATCACTTTCCATATTTACTACTACCCTAAGTGGACTGTCTAGGAATACCCAAAATTGATGCACTAATTCAGACTGACAAGCAAAGCAAAGTGCAAATACACCTTTCCCGGAAGAAAGTGGAACTTTATTTCATTCACAAAAACACCATTTCCAAAGTTTTAGAATAACCTGCAGATCACTGAATTAGAACGTGCTTTACAGATGTGCCATTATGCATTCGGAATTCCCTGGCTCCCCCCCCCCCAATTCTTTCCACACTCATGGAGGGGCTGCCATTGAGGAGGAGTTGGGTGCTTGCACGCATCAGACAAGGGGGGTGGGGTTAAAGAGGCAGGGGGTGGGGCTCTATGCTGTTGCTCCAGCTGTCTGAAAGGGCGACACAGGTCTGTAGCCATAGGTTGCCTAGGGAGCTAGCTAGTAGGGAATGTCATTGTATATCACTTGCACATTAGGAACCAATGTAACTGAGTGCTTCGCCAATAAAGAATTAAAGATCTAGTAGCTTGTCCTCATTGGTCCAGGTGCGTTCAGGACACCCACCAGCTGGGGCGTAGCAAGGGGGGCGTAGGGGGCGGGCCACCCCATGTTCCATTATGGAGGGGGTGACAAATTATCAAGGAACAATTACTGCCCTACTAGGGCGGTTCATAAAAAACTTTTTAAAAAAATGCCTGCTCCAAAGGTCTTATCTTACTATACTAGGGATTATATAGCTATATATGAAATTTCATGCATATCGGTTAATATCTTGACCCTCCTCCACCAAAATAGCTGTTTACTTGGCTGTTTTCCTATGTCGTGAAGGCTGAAATTTCAGTTCAGTGGAGCACTTACTGTTCCCAACCCTAACCCTGTGGAAAGCCATCTAATTAGACTTTAATTTGATTTTGAGATGTTTTTAGGAGGTAATTTAATTATTGTTTGATTTTATACCAATGTTATGTATCTGATGTTAGCCACCCTGAGCCCGACTTCGGCCGGGGAGGGCGGGATATAAATAAAAGGTTTTTTTATTACTTGTTATTATTCCTTTGTAAGAAAATATGAAATAACGTAAAATCATTTTTGCAGGGGGGTGGGAATCAATGCGGGTGTGTGACAAGAAATTTTCCGCACCGGGTACCACCTGACCTTCCTACACCTCTGCCCACCAAGTCCAGTGGTCACCACCTGCCACTGTAACCTACCTAGGTCCAGATGGGAACGAGATCTTAGAATTGTAGAGTTGGAAGGGACCCCCGAGGGTCATCTAGTCCTACCCCCTTCAATGCAGGAATCTCAGCTAAAGAAACCCGGACAGATGGCCATCCAACCTCTGCTGAAAAACCACCAAGGAAGGAGTGTCTACCACCTCCCAGGGAGACTGTTCCACTGTCTAGTGACCTGAGAGGGGGCAGGATGATTTTCCAGACTCCTGCCATGTGCAGGCACAGTCCAAACTGCAATTCCCGGAACCTCTCCTTGAAATCTCAGAGCATGAGCAAGTTGACTGGGCAATGTAAACAGACTAGTTCTTGTTGCTAGGCAGCACGTAACCAATTCCAGAGTCCAAATTACAAGAACATATTTATTTAAATTTGCATAAGAGTGGAAGAAAGTGGAAGTGGCTTTAGAAGAAAGAAAACACATGTTCCCCATCTAAGCAATTTACAAATTATCTTCAGCGGATATCCAAAGCATCCTGGGTCATCCGAGGCAATTCAAGGGAGAGAGCCAGAACACAGAAAACGTAAATCTTTTTTCATCTCTGTGAATTGAAAGGTGGGGGGCTGGCCAGGTAAGGGGGGTAACCAATGGGGACATGTGCCATATCCCTTGGGCATCACATCCTTGAGATTTATCATATACACAGAGGGGGATTTGACCAGTCACATTTGCCAACAACCCAGCAAAGCTGCAACAAGAGATGGGAATGAAGCCAATCTCCTCCTGACATTTCCTGTAAGATGAGAGCATTCCTATGTGGGAGATACTTTGACCATGACTTGCTATCTCCTAGTTAATGGTGTAAAAAGTGTATGGGCCAGTTAAATTCTATGAAAGGGACAGAGAGAAGGAAGACTGGATTTTTGATACACGAAGGCGGTGACTTTGGGTCATTCACTATTTCTCAACCTGACCTTCCTCACAGGATTTTTGTGAGGGTATAAGCCTTTAGCTGCTTAGATAAGGTATGGGACATACTATGAATGCAAAAAATAAAATCGTTTTTGTCTTTGTTGCATTTTAATGTTTGGCTTTTCTTCCCACCTGCTGTTTGTGTAAATTCCTGCTATCTGGCTTTGTGCAAAACTCCAGCTGCTGAAAATTTGAGGGCATGTAATGGCAAGAGGGGACGCGGTGGTGGCGCTGTGGGTTAAACCACAGAGCCTAGGGCTTGCTGATCAGAAGGTCGGTGGTTCGAATCCCCGCGATGGGGTGAGCTCCTGTTGCTCAGTCCCAGCTCCTGCCCACCTAGCAGTTCGAAAGCACACCAAAGGGCAAGTAGATAAATAGGTACCACTCCAGTGGGAAGGTAAACGGCGTTTCCATGCGCTGCTCTGGTTCACCAGAAGCGGCTTTCCCAGACATATATCGAATACAGTGGTACCTTGGTTTACAACCATAATCTCTTCCAGAGGTCCATTTGTAAACCAAAACGGGTTGTAACCCAAGGCGCCCTTTCGCCAATGGGGCCTCCAAAAATTTTTTGTTCGTAATCCCAAAAAAAGAGAAAAGGGTTGTAATCCAAAAAAAGGTTGCAAACTGGGAATCGCACTTCTGGGTTTGATTTGTAATCCAAAACGTATGCAAACCAAGGTACCACTGTACTGCAGTCAGCAGTTTCCAGGCGAAAATCTCTTAAAATGTCTGGGAAAATCCGGACGTATGGCAGCCCATGTCAGCTCAACAACTTTTCTGTCCAGATTTTCACTGTTTGAAATATGGCAACCCTAGATAGTACCTGATAACCGTATTATAATGCCATATGAGATCTCCCTCATAATGCTCCTGTCTTGGAAAAAGCGCTTCATGGCCACACAGGTTGGATGCTTATAGCACTATAAAAGTCTGTCTGTAAAGATGCACGACTGCAGTACCAGCAACAGCTCTGAAAAGTATAAACACCCTGATTCAATGGTACTTTCTTTTCAATTACAGAAACTGTATCCTGTCCGCTTCTTATTTAGTTATTGCCTTTAATGACATTTTCATTCTGCTTTGTTACACTCTCATAACTGCATGACTTCCTTTCTTATGTCCCTGTCCCGCCCAAGCTGGAGCAGTTAATAGAGGAGCATATCTGTGCTCTTGTCAGATCTCTGGCTTGTGCCGGAGGCTATCTTAGCTGATGTGTTTGTTGGACTGCAGTGCATTCTCCTTTCCCAGCTGTCAGCTGGAAAAGGCATGAGTGGGAACAGTGTGGGTGGAAATTTGTGTGAACAGATATCATCTTGCAAGTCCACTGTGATGCGTAGCCTGAAAGTCGCAGAAGAAGAATCAGCCGGGCCAGATACTGAATGGTCAGTACAACACTATGAATTCCACACCGCATGTCACAAATCACGCTTTGTATATTAAAACCCAATTTTGCAATATTTTAATTAAGCAAGCCATAACTAAAATCAGCAAGGAAAGTTGCTCACAACGTATTTTCTAACTTTCAGAAGAAAACACACACACACACGAATACATGTTGGTTCCAGCAGACATTATCCTATATGGTTGCATCATCTCAATGATCACTGTGTCCATTTCCATGGCACTTTAGTTCTATGTCTGTTGTCACGGTAACAGTTGTGGCATCCTCTTCTTTCAAGCTAGGATTCCATTCCAGCAATGCATTTTCCGTCAGGCATTCTGCAACAAGAAACCAGATTACTACTGCTGCCAGTGGGAAGGGTTAGACTATAACATTTGTTAGGGTCAAACTATGCACCATGAATATCTAGGCTGATGCTCCCTATATTTTAAAAGCAGATTTAGGGTGCGGAGAACATGTCACCACCCCCACATTCCCCCCCATATGACATTTCCTTGTATTGGGGCTCTGTGAGTGGGGATTTGGAGTAGAGAACAGCAGCTGGGAAAGGGTTAAACACCCTGTTTCTCTTCTCCCACTCACTCAGTAGACTTTTCAAATGGCTAAGCCCACCAAGCTCTAGGCACCCCTCACTTATGGTTGCCCACCTGAGGCCAGCTAAAGTCAGATCAGACCAGGGTGGAGGTGAACCTGGGTTCTTGTTTCGGTTGCGAATGTTTGGATCTGTACTTCATTTTGTGTGCGCGTATTTTTGTATTTTTTCTTTCTTTCTTATGTAAACCACCTGGGGATTACTTTTACTAGATGACATTATAAAAATAGCTGCACTAAATAGCTAAATAGTAGATATACTGATAAAACACTTTCTTTGCAGTATAATGTTATTTGCAAGCTTTATCTTTGAACGCTGCAGTCACAAGATGTAGCTCCGGCTAACAGAAACGTTCCTATAACTTAATCAGCTGGCAATCTCCTGCTGTTGGCACTGGGACTCCTGCTGGCTATTGCTCATTCTGCAGACAAGAGATAGCACATGATGCACAGCTGTGGACTGCCTGGCCGCATCTGTCAGCTAAGTGCAGGCAGCGGAGGGGGGCAGGGGAGCACACAGCTTGGTCTGTTTGGAGCGTAGCCGGCTTCTTGAGGAAGTCAGAGCGGCAGAACACACATTCAGTGAAACAAGATGAAAAGTCCCATGCCAAAGTCAACTAGAAGTTAAATCTGTGATGTAGGCAAGCTGGGGAAGGAGGGGAATCTTTCCTTTCTTTCTTTTTTTAAATTTTGCATATAGGAACAAACATAAAATCAGTTGCAGTTTCCCTCCTGTGCTCCCCCCCCCAGCAACCCCAACTATGTCCTGCTGTATAAAATAAAACATTAATTCAATAGCTGCCAATTTAAAAAGTGTCTTTCCACAGGTTCCTGTGTGTCTCGGGTGGTTTATACGGAATGTTCTTTCTTTGCTACAAAAGAAATAAAAGTGGGCCATGTTTTGTAAAAGTTTTCCAGATGCTTACCTTGTCTTCTTTCTCATACCTATTCTGTCAACTTTCCCATCAAGAAGAAGTCCCAAACATAAGCAGCATAACAAGCGTCATATAAGTTCGTATTCAACGCCCTCCAGTGCACAGCAGCAGGAAGAGGTGCTGCAGCTATAAGATGCAAAATTAAGTCTCTGTCCCCAAGATCTTGTGCTTCATCTGTAAATATTGAAAGTTGTGTCATTTTGGGATCTAAAGTAATTGATTGAGATGTACTGTATTTTTCGCTCCATAAGATGCACTTTTTTCCTCCTAAAAAGTAAGGGGAAATATCTGTGCATCTTATGGAGTGAATGGTGGTCCCTGGAGCTGAATTGCCCAGGGGCCAAAAGAGGATCATGCTTTTTATCTTTAACAAAGAGAAAAGGGGTGTTGAAAGGACCCCCCTCAGCAGCTGGATCAGCAAGAGATCGGGAGAGAGATAAGAGTCCCGGCTCCGTTGTTCAGCCCCTCGCCCTCCATTGTTGAATGTGCTGCAGAGGGAGAGGTTGTTTGTTTCCCCAGCGACATGTGACTGGCTGATTAGATTATTATCTGTCTGGAAACTGTAGAAAAGGCTCCCTTTCCTTTAGAAGCTGCAGAAATGTGAGTTGAACCCCATAAAAAGGGAGCTTTTCCTCTTTGCTTTTCCCCCTTTGCAAAAGGAGCCTTTGCTTTTCCCCCTTTGCAAAAAAAGCTGCAAAACTTTTAGCTGATCCTCAAAAAAACCCAGGGCTTTTCCCTTTGCAAAAAAGCTGCAAAACTTTTAGCTGATCCTCAAAAAAACCAGGGCTTTTCCCTTGCAAAAAAAGCTGCAAAACTTTTAGCTGATCCTCAAAAAAACAGGGCTTTTAGAGGAGGAAAACCAGAAAAATATTTCCCCTTGTTTCCTCCTCTCTAAAAACGAGGTGCGCCCTATGATCCGGTGCAAAATATTGCCCACTATGGCGTGAAAAATATGTTAATTTGTTCCATTTCCTGAAATACAGTATCTGTAACCTAGAGTTTTTAATCCGTGAGCATTCCCATCAAGGAGGAGCTGACTTTTCATAGCATGGCAGACGGAGGCCAATAAGAAAAGAAGTCCCTAGGGAAGGAAATGGGGTTTGACTTCACGGGACGGATCGTTCTTTTTCTTGTGGCTCCCTCCTATACTTTGCTTTTATCCCCTCCCTCCTCCAAGGATCTCGAGATAAATATGCGGACTTTCCTGGACTGAATCACAGCTGGGTTTTATCCTCTGCCCACAAGGAACTATGGAAAAGGTCCCAGAGAAGGGCTTTTCAGAGCAGCTTTTGGGCATGAATATTTTGCCTGTAATCGCCCAGGGTAGGCGAAAATGGCCACTTACCTAGTTCCTGGATGGGTAGCAATTGTGTTTTTTTTTTAATAAGAATTTATTAGCATTTTCATAACAGAACATAAACCCACACCCACACCTACATATATAAATCAAATACAAATACAAATACAATTCTTCTTGTTTACACGCTTAAGAAAATATTCTAGTTCCAAATCTTGACAGTTGACTTCCCCTGCCTTCTCTCCTTCGGTTTTAAATCCATATTCTACTTTAATAACATCATCTCCCTAAAAATTAAATTCATTTTAAAAAGATTCAAATCTAAACAATAATCTTAGTAACAATTCTTTAAATCTTAACCAATTATTCTTATATCAAATCTATACGAAATTCTTCTATTCTATAACTGCTGCTAATAACTTAAAATTCAAAATATCCCTTTTCTTATTAGAGGTCATAAAATAAAACTTAATGTCTTAACCCTCCGATTTCAGATTACCATAACAATCCATTTATAATCTACACTTAATACACTTCACCCTATCCCCCCTCTATCCAATGTCCTTCTCCATCTTGCACCGGAACCACTCCTCAAATTGTCCTCTTTTCTTGAACATCCACAGAACCAGACACAGTCCCAAACCGACCTTGCATCGAACATCAGGGTACGCTGCTCATCTTCTTTCGGCTTCTCCCATTCAATGCTGCATTCTTCTTCTATTTGTAAATAACTTAATTTCTTGCCTTTCGCTCCCGAGCTCTCACCTCGGGGGCTGGATATAATATTCCTTACCGTCCCCGGGCTGCCACCACCGAAGGACGTTTCGTTTCTTTTTCCGGGGGAGTCGCCAAGCCATCTCTCTCTGTTTTTTCAATCATCCCCTTCAGTTCTTTGCCAAGGCTCTCTTCCATAGTATCGAATATCTGGAAGGTCTCCTCTGTGGGAAGTAGATAGATATTTCTTCATATCCCCACTCAAAACCTTCAATTTCTGATTAAGCAGTTCCAGTTTCAGAATAATAATCCTTTGTTCATCAGTTAGTCCAGAGTTCAAAACAATTTCAAAAACAAAGCCCAACATGGTGAGGATGGGCATGGTATCAAATTTCAGTTTCTATTTCCATGTTGTCCATCTTGTAACAGTAATTTTCCACTTCAACTCAGACTTTTCGCAGCCATTTTCTCTGAAACCGGGGCATCAAGACCATAACTTTCAAAGGGAATATTCTCCATTCTCTTCCTCCCCAAAGGGAGATCTATAAAGTCTCACTTATAAAAAAGTCTTAACAATGTAGCCATCCAGTAGCAACAGTATCGCAGACCGTTATTTTCTTGCCACCGAAGGGAGAAAGGCAGGCTTCCTTTCTTTAAAGCCTCCCGGATCGTTAAGTCTTTAAGTTCAGCAATTAATCCAATCAAGTACTCACGACCACCGGGTTTCTTTTCCTTTCATCACTCAGGGAGAACGTCGTCGCTCGTCACGGCCAGTGCTCGCCGCTTTTCCGCCCGGTTGGGGCATTTCCCCTAATGGCCCAGCTCCGCGCTCCCTTCACCCCCACTCCCCCTTTACAGGGGGAACGAGGGAAGGGTGCGGAACTTAGCGGGCCCGCCGGGGAGCCCGAGGCACGGGACGCCCTTCCCGCGCCTCACCGGAGCCCCGCGTAGCGGTGGCGGGGCTCCAACCCCCGGGCTGGATGGGTCGCCTCGCTGCCGAGGCAACCCACGACCGCCCGTGATGGCGACCTCGCCGGAAGTCCTGGATGGGTAGCAATTGTGGCCCGTCATTGCATGCCCTCAGCTCCACAGAGCAAAGGCCTCCCCATTGTGTGGCCAGCAGTTGGGGAATTTGTGGGATGTAAACACAGAGCAGCCAAACACAACATTGCTAGAGTGGACATGAAGGTAACTCAGTCCTCCAGGCATAACTTCCTGCTTCCTGGACTGAGTTAACTTCCTCTGACCAGAAGTAGGTGTGGTCTTACCTGGGAACAAGATCCCAGGGTTCATTCACCATTTTCTCTCCATCTGTTCAAGATGCAACAAGATGTTCTCCTGGCTCTCAGCCAAGAGAACAAAGGAAGCTACTTTTCCCTATGGAAGTAGCAACCACATGTAAATATCTTTTACTAAGCAAGCCTGCCATTCTGAGAAACACTGTGTAACTCAGAAAGTACTGTAAGTAAACTCTTTTTATTCATTTAAGATACCAGTATATTGTGTTGTGTGCAGTCTTTTAAGAGGGATATAGGAGAATTATACCAGGAATATATATTTCTTATAGAGGCTTTAACCAAGCCTGTGCAAGCGCGTCTGCTGTGTGTGTTTTAAAAGGGAATGAAACTCTGCTAAGTTTGGAGCTTGTTAATTCAAGGGGATGAGATATATGAAGTAATATATCATCATCCACACTCCTAAAACATTCCCACAGAATTCCCCTGGCCAGCCACAAAGAGAAAACAGGATAGCCCACCATCCCCTAGAATTTCAAATTGTCCAATTAGGGGACCAGAGGGCCTGACACACTCAGGTGCTCTACACCTGAGCTACAGCCCTCCACCTTAAGTTCTTGTGCTTCTCTTAAAAAAATAAAAAATCTTCTCTATTGTATCTCACCTAGACTGTCACTGCTATTAGAACCAGTGTGATCAGTGGGGCTGCTTGGAAAGCCCCAAGCATTATAGCTTTGGCCGCCCCATCCTGTTCCTCATCCTTCCAGTGGGGGAAGCAGCTTATTCCAAGCACATCCTTGTTGCAGAGGATCCAGAGGGCTTCACAGCTTCCATGGGGGACTGGCGGTGTGGACCCAAGCTTCCTGCAGCTAGCTCCCACTCCCAGCTTTTCCCCAGTGGCTCACTGGTTTTATTCAGGCAGCTCACTGGGTCCCAGTCTGCCCTAAAGTTGCCCTGCAGCTAAACATCAGGTCCATCTCCTCTATTCCAAGGACAGTGGCTCTGGGATATCCTGAGAGCGAAACAGCTTCCATTGGGGCTACCCAGCTCCCCGTCAGCTATGTCTTCTAACAAAACCAGTTCAGATAATGCAATATGAACGTCACAAGATAATTTTAGAGTCTGGTATCTTAGATGGGAAAGTACTTGTCTGTATTGGGGTTGTCTAGTTTATATACTTTTAATTAGCAATTTAAAAATACTTGAGATAGCTCTTCTGGGGACTTGGCTAAATCTACTCCATTCTTTATGGAAAGAATTTGCCATATAGTCCTGCTCTTTGTTTAATGGTTAAGCTAATAGCTTTCTGAATTTACTTCCCCCATTCCGCTGTCTCCTGCTTTGCAAAAGTAATTTTCCAATAAATTTTGTTTCATTGAGCTGTTTATGTATATAGCTGATGGCATAGTTTCCAGATGCACGTTTTCAAGACTACTTAATTTTTTCTAAAGACTCTTTCCTGATTTTTGTCCCATACCTTTTTAAAACGGGTGTCAGAGAATCAGCTGATCTCTGAAAAAAGTCTTTACTTCAAAATGTTTGCTGCTGATACTTCTGGAATGAGATTGATATAAAAATTAAGCATCTTAATTGTATCAGGATTAAGAGGTTTTCTCAGGATGGCGGGAGACATGTGTGCTGTGTCCCATTGGTGTAGCCTTCTTCTGATAGGAAATGCTCTATGGAGGAGGGACAAAAAATGGGGGGGGCGCCCGAGGAGGGGGAGTGAGAAATGTCCTTATTTTCATCTGAGGAATGTTGGAGGGTATGCATTGGGTCCATCACCACAAGACTTTCAAATCAGGAAGGAGGTTTTGAACAAAGTAGTTAAAAGAGCAGCAATTTTGCTGTGTAAACTATTTTCCTGTCCAGCAGAGGACAGAAGACGAATGAGAGTTGCCTTAAGCAACAAATGTTAGGAAGTACAGTAGATATTCAAGGAAAGGTTGACCCAAAGATGATCTCACCCTGCAATCTGCTACTTAATCATTGAAAGTGTTTTGTGCTATTGAAATCCTTCAGCAATATCCATTTCCGCAGGCTAGAAAACCTCTTTGTCCCTTAGAGTGGCTGTGTGCTCTAATTTGAAGAGGGCAGACCTACAGTATATTGGGAGGGATGCCAGAGGACAGTTCTATATTTGAAGGAATCCTCTCTTTATCAAGCTATCCAAGTCCCGTTTAAAGATAACCCTGAGATGGGAAAGGGAGGCCCTGGTGTTGGCCATCAGTGGAGAGCAACAGTCTCAGCAGGTACATACTGCAGAAGGTCACCTGGCCACAGTTCCTGTACTATGATGTGACATACTTTTCCCATTCAAATTACGGTATTTGTTTTAAAACTTGTGTCTATGCATATAAATTGACACACACAAATTTTATGCAAATCCATGTGATCTTTTGAGCTCCTTTTTTTAGTGATGCATAGAATCATAGAATCATAGAGTTGGAAGAGACCACAAGGGCCATCCAGTCCAACCCCCTACCAAGCAGGAAACACCATCAAAGCATTCCTGTCAAGCCTCTCCGCTTAAAGACCTCCAAAGAAGGAGACTCCACCACACTCCTTGGAAGCAAATTCCACTGTCGAACAGCTCTTACTGTCAGGAAGTTCTTTCCTAATATTTGGTTTAGGTGGTATCTTCTTTCTTGTAGTTTGAATCCATTGCCCCGTGTCCGCTTCTCTGGAGCAGCAGAAAACAACCTTTCACCCTCCTCTATATGACATCCTTTTATATATTTGAACATGGCTATCATATCACCCCTCTTCCTGTTTTAAGCAGTTTGCTGCAGTGAGCTACTGGAATTCCCCATTCATCAAATTTCAATTTCTGTTCCCTGGGATTTCCAGAAATTAAATCTCTGAGAGGTGTGAGGAGGTGGGCAATGTAAAGACTATATATTTTGGGGAGGAATAAATAATAAAATTATATTATTATTATTGTTGTTGTTGTTGTTGTGTTTTGTTGTTGCTGTTGTTTCCATTTAAAAAACCTCATGTGGCATAGATTCAAAACAACTGAATAATGAAAGTAACAATACAGACCTGCAGGAGTGGATAGAGAGCATGCATCCTGTCTAGAAAATGACCAAACCACACAATACATGTCAAATTATATTTAGATAACTAAGCCATAGAGAGGAATGAGATGTAGGAGTACAACTGAAGCCACCCCGTTCATTAAAATCATAAACCATAAAGCAAATGATAAGTCTTAGTTTCTCCCTTTCTCACTCAATGCTGCTGCAAAAGGTGTTCTGCAGGGACAATGTTCCATATATTGCTATACCAAGTCATTTCTACGGTGTTTCTTGAGATTTCCATTGCATGGTGATAACCAGCCTCACAGGCACTAGTAGCAGAAAAAAACAGGTGTTGTGGTTTTTTTTGTGCAGAATATATGGGTTATATGTATGATTGATGAGAGTTAAAGCTGTGGTTGTCTGTGAAGGGGAATGGTTGCATACGTAAACTCACTGAAATACTTACATATTTGAAATATAGATGACCTAGCTCTGAAGCAGAGCTAAAAGATTAACCTGTGTGGGTGTTAGAAAAGGTCAGGCTAAATTTAAAACAACCCAGGTAGCAACATCGGTTAAAGCTTTGAGTATACATAAGCCATTCCCAACCACTGTGAAGGCCCTTTGCAGCTGAAGCCTCTACTGGGCCACCCTTACGGTAAGCAGCTGACCAGAAAAAGGACAAAATAACTTGCTTTTGGTTTGTTTTGGAGTCAGTTGCTAGAAAAGTCCTCTACGTCCAACTAATTCTTTGTAATCAGTTATCTAGGATGCTGGGGGAGGGGCAGAATTAATTGAATTTGCATTTTAAATGTGAACTTCCCAAATCCACACTTCTGAGAACCAAAGCACAGCAATATTCCCAAACTTCCACTTCCCCAAATTTAGCAGTACAGTTCCCCAGCCAAGTATTGGGTACAGAAATTCATATAATGAGGTAATGGGTCCCATAAAATGCTTATATCAAACTATGTTTGATAGTTATGCTTCATTCTTTTATTGGTGGGCTATTTTGAAATGAGACTGCAGTTTTAATTTTGAATTTTTAAATTTGTATTTTAATCTGTATTTTAAATTGATTGTTTTTATGTTTTTGCTGTGATTTTAATTAGTGTTAGCCGCCCTGAGCCCGGTTTTTGGCTGGGAAGGGCGGGGTATAAATAAAAATTTATTATTATTATTATTATTATTATTATTATTATATTAGTGCAACTAAATATATTAGGGGAAATTTTAGGGGAAATTGCTTTGCAAAAAACGTTTGTAAGCAAAATTGCATATAAAAAGTGTATATCAGAAGAAAATTACACTGAAATTACACTGAAATGCTAATACATTTTCATGAGAACTCTTTTTAATAAGTTGCAAATTGGTGTGGAAATGTGGAGAACTGATGTTAAGATGGGAAGAAATGAGAGAAACCAAAACTGACATATTCTCCCACCCCTAGTTATATCCCTTAGGATCGTGCTGGTCTCTGCCTGCACACCTGCTACAAATCACTGGGGTCTCCCCTCTGGCTCAGCCCTCAGCTCTCTATTCCTAGGCTCTGCCAGATACCAGATTTTTAGAATTAACTGCTGACACCCCTAAGCGTTGTCTCCATGTGTTCAAGGTTTGCACCTCAGCATTCAAAAGAGGTTCCAGGTACACCTACAGCCAGAAATTGTGTGTTTCCTGAATTGTGACCTTACTTTTGTGAGAAGTTTCTCTTGTCTTTGCAGAACTCAGTTCTTTCCTACAGGGGGTCGGTGATAGACTTTGGGGTCTAAACTTTCAGCGGCAACCCATGCAACACCAAAATTTGGCATCCCATGTTCTCATCCTCCATTCTAAATCATAGTTGCGCCCCCCCCCGGAAGTGCCCCCGAAACTCTGTGCCCACAGTGACTGAACCGGTTGCGCTGCCCTATATCCACCTCTGAGGGGGCACCTACTTCATATCATGCTATGCTGAAAATGTACAGTTATTAATATTAACCTAATGTTCCTGATTTGTACAGTTTGCTAACAGTCATTGGTTAGCAAAGTCATTCCAGAAAGCTCTGGAAATCAGCCCTTCCTCTACTTGGAACGTTCCGGGACACTTGGCATGGAATTACTTCCACAGATTATGGGAAAACTTCACTTTTTAAAAAGTAGGTCACATCTGCAATGTGAAGGAGTGCTCTGACGAGAGCATTGAAGCCATAAATGAGGAACTTGGCACCATGCAGAGTACGGTAATTCGGAGAATGATCTTTACTTGCATTCTCCCAGACCATGTTCTTGCACAGTTCCTGGTAATTTTAAAGGTCTTGTGCCCTTGAAATGAACAGCTCTACCAAAGGAACCATTTTCTTTTTTTCTTTCTCTCTTTGAGGGATGGCTCTTGCCCTATTAGGAATTCATAGCCTAGTGCAGGGGTCCCCAAACTATGCGGCCCAATCGCCTTCTAAATGCAGCCCGCGGATGGTCCGGGAATCACTGTTTTTACATGAGTAGAATGTATGCTTTTATTTAAAATGCACCTCTGGGTTATTTGTAGGGCATAGGAATTCACTCTTTCCCCCCCCCCTTCAAAATATATTCTGGCCCCCCACAAGGTCTAAGGGACAGTGGACCAGTGGACCCCTGCTGAAAAAGTTTGCTGACCCCTGGCCTAGTGTCTGTGTGCCAAGGCCTCGCTCAAAGTTGTGGCGATTGCTACCAAGAAGGCGAAAACCAAATGGCTGGTGCCAATTTGCCAAGTGGAAAAATTCCTACTCGGCCCCAACAATATGGCGGCTGACAAGTGTCCATAGCAAGGTCATATCAGAGCAAAACTTGAAAAGAGGGTGGGTGGGTTGAGAGACTGGCCAAAAAGGGCGAGAGAGAGGGTCCTGGCTGGCCACGCTGCAGTTAAATCTTCCACGCCCATGCCCTCTCTCAGTGCTGACTGGTCAGCGTGGCCCTGATGAGTGTGGCCCCGCCCAGCGCCAGCGATGTGGCCGGGATGACACAGAAGGGGGCGTCAGCTCTCTGCTTCCCAGACCAGATCACTGTTGAGTCCCGGCTGCCTGGCTGCAACGCCGCCCACCGGAAAAAGTGAGCAGACTTCTGCCGTGCTGTCCTTGGGAGAGGTTTAGTGTGGGTGGGGGAAAGCCTGGTCAGGCGCCCATGGCGCAGACAGTCACTGGCTGTGCCTCTTTCCAGGCAGAAGAATTGGGGTTGCCCTATCAGCCAGCCCATGGGCCTGCAGAGGCAGCTACAAAATGTCAGGCCAGCTTCAAGTAAGACCTCCCTCATCCATGACCTGAGTGTGGATGAGGAGGGGACATGGTTTGTATTACTGAGATCTGGTAGGAAAGCAAGGTAAAGGTAAAGGGACCCCTGACCATTAGGTCCAGTCGTGTCCGACTCTGGTGTTGCAGAGCTCATCTCGCTTTACTGGCCGAGGGAGCCGGTGTACAGCTTCCGGGTCATGTGGCCAGCATGACTAAGCCGCTTCTGGCAAACCAGAGCAGCGCACGGAAACGCCGTTTACCTTCCCGCCAGAGTGGTACCTATTTATCTACTTGCACTTTGACATGCTTTCGAACTGCTAGGTGGGCAGGAGCTGGGACCGAGCAACAGGAGCTCACCCCGTTGGGGTGATCCGAACCGCCAACCTTCTGATCAGCAAGCCCTAGGCTCTGTGGTTGAACCCACAGCTCCACCTGTGTCCCAAGCAAGGTTGGGTTGGTCTTATTCAGCAGTGGTCAGTTGTCTACTAGGTGCCCTGGGTAGGCGGTCCAGCATCCGAGCAGAATTGAGGGTAGGGGTGTGTGTGTTGCTCTCTCTAGGCTTTCCCTCTCTCACACGAGGCTTCCTGTCCCCTACTGGGTAATCAGAGCAGGCGAGGGATTCTGTTGGTTCACTGTCTGCTTCACTGCTCAGGAGCCTCCTTGTCTTAGCTGGCAAAGGTGAGCTCGGAGGTGCTGTTGAAGACTCCTAGACTGCTAGTTCTGGGGGATTTCCACCACACCTGGGGCAGCTCAGGACTTCACAGCCACCACCATGAGAGATATGGAGCTGTCCCAACATGTCATCAGCCTGCTGCAGGTGGCAGGTGTTGGTTCAAGGGAAAAAATAGCTATAAAACGATCCTAGATTCCAGGTATGGGGCAAGTCTTCTTTGATGAGAGAACCCAAGAAGAAATTGTAAATCATAAAACATGCAGCAAAGCTGTTAGACCGTTAAAACACGCCCTTGTGAGTTCTTGTTCTTCTATTTGGTTCCAATGATTGTTTATTTCATTGTACGTTGTTTTGAGTCTCGTTTGTGGGAAAAGCGGCATATACGTGTAATAAACAAGTAAGTAAATAAATATTAGGCAGCTTCCTTGGAAGCTGGAAAGGCAGCAGCTACTTCTTCTATTAACATTTCCGCCAACTGTTTGCTTGAAATTGTTTTTAATATGGTATTTTTAACTGTTGTAACCTATCCTGGGACCTTATGGTGAAGGGAAGGTCATAAAAATGAATAAACTGTGCTTTCTCTTACACCTCTTTTTCTTCAAGTCATAATCCTATAGCGGCAAGTTGCAGCCTCACCAGCCGCCTAATTAAGGTGAAAGCAGCTGCCCTGATCTCACAAGAGGGGAAGGGGTAAGTAGGCAAGGGTGCTTTTGAGAGTCACTGGAGGCTCAGGCGGCCTCAGTGGCTAGAAGGGCCATTGCAGTTCATGCGCTGCTTGCTGCAAGACTGGATTACTGCAATGTGCTCTCTATGTGGGGCATCCTTCGCACTTGACCGGAAGCTGCAGATAGTGCAGAATGCTGCAGCGCGATTGCAGACAGGAGGAAGGCCTTGGGCAAATCTACACTCATGGTTTTTAACGCTAAAAATGAGTTAAAAAATTGTTCTGATAACCATATAGCCGCATGACGTTCTTTTTAAACGTTAATAATGTGGGTGGCGCTGTGGGTTAAACCACAGAGCCTAGGGCTTGCCGATCAGAAGGTCAGCAGTTCGAATCCCTGTGACGGGGTGAGCTCCCGTTGCTCGGTCCCTGCTCCTGCCAACCTAGCAGTTCAAAAGCACGTCAAGGTGCAAGTAGATAAATAGATACCACTCCAGAGGAAACGGTGTTTCTGTGCGCTGCTCTGGTTCTCCATAAGTGGCTTAGTCATGCTGGCTACATGACTCGGAAGCTGTACGCCCGCTCCCTTGGCCACTAAAGCGAGATGAGTGCTGCAACCCCAGAGTCCTAATGGTCAGGGGTCCCTTTACCTTTACCTTTAATGTGTTGACAAAATGTGACACCAGAGGGCGCTGCAGATCTATCCCCGTCCAAAACCCAGATAGACATGGTGAAAAAGGAAACGGAAAAGAAACCAAACAATTTGATGTAATAACGTTTAAAAGGTGTGTGTAGATCCAGCCCTTGTCAGCTTATAGCACCTGTGCTCAGAGATCTGCACCGGTTGCCAACTTGCTATTGAGCCAGGTTCAAGGTGTTGCTATTAGAATATAAACCCCTTAACAACTGGGGACCAGTTTGCCTGCAAGATCGCATTGCTCCACAGGTGCCCACTTGATTGCTTCAGTCGGTGGAATTGGCACTACAACAGGTGCCACATAATGCCCGTTCTGCCTTTGTACGGACTCCATCGTTTAGTGTGGCAGTGGCTACACTTTGGAACTCCCTGCCTATTGAGATCAAGCAGGCGGCTTCACTGTATGTACTCCTTTTGGCACCCGCTTAAAACATTCTTGTTTAGTCTAGGGCTTGCTGATCAGAAGGTCGGCGGTTCGAATCCCTGCCACGGGGTGAGTTCCCGTTGCTCGGTCCCAGCTCCTGCCCACCTAGCAGTTCGAAAGCACATCAAAGTGCAAGTAGATAAATAGGGACTGCTCCAGCGGGAAGGTAAACGGCGTTTCCGTGCGCTGCTCTGGTTCGCCAGAAGCGGCTTTGTCATGCTGGCCACATGACCCGGAAGCTGTCTGTGGACAAACGCCGGCTCCCTTGGCCTATAGAGCGAGATGAGCGCCGCAACCCCAGAGTCGGACACGACTGGACCTGATGGTCAGGGGTCCCTTTACCTTTACCTTTACCCAGATCCTTTAAAAGCGGAGGTAGTTTCAACCCGTTTTTAGTATTTTAACTTTCGCATGTCTTAAAGTAGGGTTGTGGTTTTCTCTTGATTTTACTGTTTTATCTTTTGTTAACTGCTTTGAGTTTTTTTTTGCATCCAAGTGGCTTATAAATGTTTGTTGTTGTTCAGTCGTTCAGTCGTGTCCGACTCTTTGTGACCCCATGGACCAGAGCACGCCAGGCACCCCTATCCTCCACTGCCTCCCATAGTTTGGCCAAACTCATGCCAGTCGCTTCGAGAACACTGTCCAACCATCTCATCCACTGTCGTCCCCTTCTCCTTGTGCCCTCCATCTTTCCCAGCACCAGGGTCTTTTCCAGGGAGTCAAGAAAAGTCATGTTATGAGACAAATAAATAAAACAAGAGCAACGTGGCAAGCTGCTGAAGAGGTATATAGAACCACCTTGGGGCCCACCATCTCTCCCCTAGCACTTTTGTCTGAGGGGAAAGTGAACTTGGAAGGATTGGGGGGGGGAGTAAGCCACAGGTGCTTGCACTATTTAGGAATTCCCATACCCCCCTGCGTTTTCTATGCGATTGGGGCAGGTCTGTGTGTTTAAACCCTCATAGTGTTTCAATTTGGGTCCACTGCTATTGTGTGCCACTGGGCTCTGATTCTTGTCCCGCACAGATTTCAAAACTGAAGCTTTCAGGGCTTTTGGAGGAGGGAGAGATTTTTGGGAGTGTCTTGATCTGCAACCATAAAAGGACATTTTATCGTGCTTGGTGGACATGTAAAAAGACAAAAAAAAAATGTATACAAATACATACATTGATACAGCAGATTTTAAAGGTTAATATTCAATTGACGCCAGAATGCTTTATTTTAGGGTTAATGGATACACAATCGAAAAAGGATTACGGGAGATTACCCCAGTGTATGATCACAGCGGTGAGACTCCTATATGCACAGAGATGGAAAGATACAGCTGATAAAACTATTGGACTTGACTGAGATAGCAAAGTTAACATTGTACATAACTTTTTAAAATCTTTAATAAAAATACATATTTTTTTTTTTTAAAAAAAGATAGCAAAGTTAACGTGTTTAATTAGAGAAAAATCATTGCTGACATTTATTAAGCACTGGAAATTTCTTACGGACTTTTTGTGCGAAAGAGAAAATGAACTTGTAGTATCTGGATTTGAAGAATGAATAAAATACTGTTTTATAGAAGATAGAATGGTTGGATCTTAATGAGTGAATGCTGTATTTGGCTGCAGGACAGAGAGCCGGAAGGCCTTTTATCATCATTTAATTTTCTTCGGGTTTTTTTCCTTCTCTCTTTGCTTTTTGGCTTTCATTCACCTTAGGTCTTTCTTTTTCTTTTCTTGTTTTCTTTCTGCCCTTGTTTCGTTTCCATATTAAGCAGCTGTTTTATTTCAGTATATTATAAAAGCTACTTTGTAATTGGTACTGTATTTTCCGGCGTATAAGGCGGACTGGATGTATAAGACAACCCCCAACTTTTCCAGTTAAAATATAGAGTTTGAGATATACTCGACCGCAGATTCTCCAACCGGCGTATAAGACGACCCCCGACTTTTGAGAAGATTTTCCTGGATTAAAAAGTAGTCTTATACGCCAGAATATACAGTATGTATTTCTGTATATCTTTGAATAAGCATCAATAACTCTCTTTTGATATATACAGTGGATGCTCGGGTTGCGAACACAATCCATGTGGGAGGCGCGTTTGCAACCCGCGCCATTGCATCTGCGCACGCACGTCACGCAATTCGGCACTTCTGCACATGCGCAAAGCTCAATTTAGTGTTTTTGCGCATGTGCGAGCGCTGAAACCCAGATGTAACCCATTCCGTAACCCAAGGTATGACTGTATTTTAAAAAAGATATGTAACCATAAAACAAATAGCATGCTCCTTTGGATGCCTTTTCCTGCTTTCCCCAAAACTATGAATTATTATGGGTGGGAAGAAAGAAGACCGCTGGTCAGGGTTAGAGCAGAATGTTTAGGAGCAAATCTCACTCACGCCTTAACGCTGCTGTGATAAGAGTCAGAAAAATATATCTATATCCATATATCCATGTCTCACAGAAGCCCTTATCAAATGCACCTGATAAAGATTACACCCCTGGTTCTTCTGAGTTTAATGAGAACATTACTTCCATCCTAATTCCCTATGTGTGCCTGAACCTACCATGGAGAGACTTAACACGTGATGGAATTCCCTGAAACTGCTTAGGAGGCAAAGATTTGGGATCAGGGAGGGAGGCAGACTGGCCCCCTTTACTGCGATTGGCAAACACAAAAGACTCCTCCTAATACTGGCTGGCAAACCCTTCATTTCCATGAGAAAGGAAATCGCTAACTAACAGGCTTTGCAGAAGGATGAAGGCTTTTTAGAATCATTTAAGAGGAGCAGTGGGATTTTGAGAAGGGCAACCCCGCACCCTGTCCTTCCATCGAAAAGCTGATACACCACTGAGAACAACATGGAGCTTCTTTTAAAACAGGCAGAAGGATGAAGTTGCTTCTTTTCACTCTCGACAGGCCACTTGTAGATGTTGAAGCAGAAAGGAGTTTTGACCCTTTGTGTGCTGGCTTTGAAACAGAAGATGTTTGCTAAACTTGCCTGGCTATTTCTCCTAATGCCATGTGGCCTGGTCCAAGGTCAATGGTGGTGGCAACGGCTGTGGGGCTCTCCTGGGACAGCTATTTCACCTTTGCCAGTGACTGCCAGTCCTGTTACTTCTCCCACGCCAAGGATATATTCAACTAGTCGCTTGGCATTGAGGGAGACCGGGGCCCGCTCAGCAGTTTCAGCAGCACGGGATACTCCTGGCATGGCGTCACGTGTTGCTGGTGTACCTTCCAAACCTACCTTAGCTACTGGAAAAATAGCCGTGCATTTCCCTAGGAAAACAGCTATGGAATTAGATCTGGAGTACAGAACAGCGGAGAAAATAAATATGTGGAAACAGAAGAAAGCAGCAGGTACATTAGCTGTAAAATAAGAGATTGCCCCAGCAAAGTGGACTGCTGGTTTTCTTTTGATCAGCGGAGAGAGACCTTGATTCCAATTTCTGATCAGCTGTTGGGTGGTCTTGTGTAGGTCATTATTTCTGCTTGCCCCACTGATCTCCCCTTCCCAGAGAAACACGCTGCTTATTTACCACTAAATCAAAATAAACATCCATTGGTTTTCCTGCGGGTTGACGTTTGTTCCGATTCAGCAGTAAAGAGCAGTTTTTCCTGGGGAAAGTGGCAGGACAAACGGAAAACCACTCAGACCCGTGCTTTCTAGGGACAGGAGAAGTGGAATTATGGGCAAGCCCTCACCCTCAGTCGCTCTTTTGTAAGACTGGAATAATAAGTTGCCTTTCTATTCAGCAGGTTTATTATGCAAATTAATTGCAATGAATGTTATTACCTACCTTAAGCCTTGGGGATAGGGTCGTATACAAAGCATGGCTGGAATTGTGGACGAGGCTGGTTAGGACCACTCACGGCTCAGAAAAGACTGGCACAGTAGGCCAAACTATGTGTATTATGCTGAGAGGTCCACGATTGATCTGTCAATTCAGGCCCCCCCCCAAACACAGCTGTGGTGGATGATGCTAATTTGATTGGGGTTTAGCCTAGCAATGAGACAAAGCATACTTGCTATTTTGCCAGTCATTTGTAAGTGGTAAAATTTGGGGAGGTATTTTAGCAAAGCTTTTAAGCGGGGTTAACTTTTTGAAGGTGGGGCGATTAATTTGCCTTGCTCTTGGTGTCTGCTGTGTGTGCCTGGTGCAATGACATCAAGTAGCACAGTTCCCAAGAGAATTCTGGAGAGGAAATGACAGTGCTTCTCCCCCCTGCCCCGAGGGGTGCACTCAAGGGTTCGCAGCACTGGCACCTTTCCCCCCAAACGTTAAAAGTGTGGCACTTAATGTAATAACTTCATGGTGAGTGCCAGCACATTTCCCCCCTTGAAATAAAGCTCTGGGGGCCAAGGGGGGGGGGTAGTTTCAGATGACCTTTTCCCTATAACCAAATTCAAAAGCTCTCCTCTCAGAAGCCTTAATTTTTCTACTATGGAGCAATCAGCAGCTTTGAAGGATTGATTTAAATGATGGAAAATGGCACAGAGGAAAAGGTGGATAACTTCTAACTTCATTGGGGGGGTGGGGGGCTCACCACTCCCACAATTAAATTTAGTATGTCTTCATGTTCCTACGGCTTCATTTCGTTTGTTTAAAAGTTGGGAGATGAATTATTGGTTTCTCTGCATAATTTGTGTGATGGCTATAATGATCCTGTTTAGAGCATTTTGTTTGTAAACCTCTTA
The DNA here is from genome assembly GCA_900245895.1 of Lacerta bilineata. NCBI lineage: Eukaryota > Metazoa > Chordata > Lepidosauria > Squamata > Lacertidae > Lacerta > Lacerta bilineata. The sequence continues at coordinate 49,680 of OFHV01002797.1, read as the reverse complement.
GAGATTTTCTGTTGAGTGAGCAGTATATAAATTTTGATAATAATAAGTTATTATTTATATGCCGCCCAGCCGCTCTGGGTGGCTTCCAACAAATTAAAAACATTAAGCACAGTAGAACATCAAACAGTGAAAGCTTCCCGATACCGGGCTGCCTTCTGATGACGGGATGGCATTCCGCAGGGAGGGTGCTACTACCGAGAAGGCCCTCTGCCTGATTCCCTGTAACCTCACCTCTCACAATGAGGGAACCACCATAAGGCCTTGGATCTCAGTGTACAAAATTAAAACAACCACCGCCACCTTCTCATTCAGGAATAATGACACACTAATGAAAAATTGCACATTGTTTAATTACAGGGATTGCATGTGTCAATAATTCAGCTTGGGACCAGAATACTTGATGGAAATTCTTTCCATATATATATATATTCCCTAATATTACGTTCTGCTGGGGAGGCACCTCTTAAAGTACCTTCTGTGCCTTATGTGCCAGTGAAGGAAAGACTTCTCTTTTGTTGTTATATTAATTTATTTGAGAGAAATGCTGGTATTCTCCATGACCTTATCAGATTCATATTTATTAATTTATGGCATTATGATGAGGTGTTATTGGTAGTATCACTGGGGCACCTTCATAAAAGTGCAGCTAAGTTACTCCTTACAGGCATTCAATTATTTTTAAATCAAACCACAATATAAGAGAGCGTGCAAAGTACTACCAGCTAAATAAAACAGTTCAAAATACATGAAATAAACCCGTCTGTCTAATTAGTGGGATTTATGAAGTGAATTCCAGAAACTTAATACACTCCGAGGATGAAATCTTTCCATTTTGTCTTTTCCCTTACAGTCTATACTTTCATTTTTTTTTCTTGCTTCATTTCAAACTATGTAGACAAGCTGGATTATGTGTTCCAAAGGATTAATATAAAGCTGTTCTATAATGGAGGGGATTAGACTGCACTTTCCTGTAGTCTGCTCTGTGTAATTTAAACAAAGGGAAACCTTGTAAAGATTGCGCTGCCAGCCCATACATTCAGTATTAGCAACAGATTTTGTCTAGCCCTTCCCTCACACCAGCTGAGCTTGTGTTTCATTTCTACTCTTTGAGTCATTCCAGATAACCCCAAATCTCTTGGTCGCCCTGATTTTGTACTAGATTTGTCAGTACAAAAGAGTTCTTTGAAAAACACAAATGCAATATGTAATCAGGTTTCCCCAATTTTTGGAAGGGACAGCCTGAGAGCATTTGGAGCCAGCGGTTCTACCACCTCTCTGTTGAATGGAGGGAAATGAGGGTGTTTCTAAGGAAGAGGGAGAGCCTGTGGTCTGAGGGAAGAGGTCAGTGCACCAAGCTATGTGCCAGAAATGTTGTAACTTCACAGCAGAACTACTTGCCTTGGAGCACAGTTTTGAGACCGTGATCAATGCTTGGTGCACAGTGCAATACAGCAAGCGTGGAACTACAGCGGGACCTTGGTTCTCAAACTTAATCCATTCTGGAAGTCCGTTCCAAAACCAAAGCGTTCCAAAACCAAGGCACGCTTTCCCATATAAAGTAATGCAAAACGGATTAATCCGTTCCAGACTTTTAAAAACAACCCCTAAAACAGCAATTTAACATGGATTTTACTATCTAACGAGACCATTGATTCCATAAAATGAAAACTAAAATCAATGTACTGTACTATAAAATAAATAAAACAGTATTGTAGATGATAAAAATTAAAATTACTTTTTTTCTTACCTGCACTGATTATAGTCATTGTTTGGATGGGGGGCTTTTATCCATTTCCGCAGTCACACAATCAATCAATCAATCAATCAATCAGTAGCTGAACTGGGATCCACACAGTCCCAAAAACAAATTAACTGAAAAAGCCTCAAAACAAAAAACGCAAAATAAATAGCACCAAATATAAGCTCCAAATATAAGCTCCTTAGAAGACTGCAATCGGAAATGGAAGGCTTGTGTTACAATGGGAGGGACACAAATTAGCAGTGTGACAGGAAACACACTTCTGCGGGGGCTCAAAATGGAGCATGTTCAGCTTCCGAAAAAAAGTTCGAAAACCGGAACACTTACTTCCGGTTTTGCAGTGTTCGGGTTCCAAGTGGTTCGTGAACTAAGCTGTTCAAAAACCGAGGTACCACTGTATGTGTCAGAGGGAATGTGCAGCAAAGAAATGGCAGGTGGGGGGGTGCTTCTGTGATTGATCTACTCTATAGATCAGCTGTCTCCCCCACCCCAAACACTTGATGCCCAGAGAAGAGAAAGAATGGGTTAAGCACACACACTTGCTGGTTCTCTGCTACTCATTACCCCCCCCCCTGCTATTTTGCAAGGGGAGCTGTGGGTGCCCAGGTCCCAGGGAAGAGTGAAAACCAATGCAGAAGCAAAAGGCAAAAAAACACAACAACAGAAGCTCAGTACCGATGGTCTACGTCTAAAGTTACGTGACATTTAACAGTATAAAAAATGAAAAAAAATGTCCATTGCTTAACCGTCTGAGTTCCTTTTCTCTCACTGGTCAGGAGAATTTGGGAAGGTTGGAACAAATTGGAATTTGGGAAGGTTGGAAAAATTGGATGGAATCCTGACTGCATGCTCTTATTAATAAAAGGAACTAGACCCTTAAAGAGAAAGGAAGCTGAGAATTCAGTGAAGGCGCCTGGAACATCCCTGGAGAGGTCACATCCCAGCTGCCCTTTCCCCCTATCCTGGCTACAACTCTTGCTTGCACTCCCTGAGTCCAGAGCATTTGTTTAGATGGATGCACCACAGGCCTTAGGATAAATACTTTTTGTTTTGTCTTGCAGAAAGAGGGTCAAAGGAGCACCTTGATCTCACCGAACTAATAGGAGTCCCACTGCCACCTTCTGTCTCCTTCATTACCGGTTATGGAGGGTTTCCAGCATACAGTTTTGGACCAGAGGCAAACATTGGCCGCCTGACAAGGACTCTGATACCTCAACCGTTCTACAGAGATTTTGCTATCGCCGTCACCGTCAAACCAAACAGCGACCGTGGAGGTGTCTTGTTCGCTGTAATGGATGCCTTCCAGAAGACAATTTACCTGGGAGCCAGACTATCGCCTGTGGATGACAGCACTCAGAGAATAATTATGTACTACACTGAACCAGGTTCTCACATATCCCGAGAAGCTGCTTCGTTTAAAGTCCCAGTGATGACCAACAAATGGAACCGCTTTACAATAGCCGTACAGGGCAATGACATTGCATTGTTTATGGACTGCGAGGAATATCACAGGGTGCAGTTTCAGAGATCAGATCAGCCCTTGCTCTTTGAATCGAGCTCAGGAATATTTGTTGGCAACGCTGGAGCGACAGGACTGGAAAGATTCACTGTAAGTACACCATGTAGTAAATGCGTGGATTATTCTGCAGCTAGTCTATCACAGCGGTTCTACAGGAAAGAGGTTTGGTCCATGGCTTTCAGGGCCAGCCGAAGACATGCCCAAGGAAAAGGGCAAGATGGCAGCACCGCCACCCCATTCCACATACAGAAGCTGACTGTACTGGCACTGGTATTGGGACAGCTTCATCCGCTACACCAATAGGCAGCAAGCCAGCTTGGCACACAAAGCTCTGCCTGCTCCCTGCTCCTCAGCATCTGTTCCCTCAGGCAGCTGTCTCATTCTGCCTAATGGTAGGGCTGGCCCTGGTGGTTCTTGAGACAAGGAGAATTGATACTGGCACCTGGAAGGCAAATTCTGAGTTACTGAGGGTGTGTCTGTGGGGGAGACAATCCTAGCAGGAGATGGAGGGTCTGCATTTTTAAGTGAACTGACCTAATCTCTGCCGGGGTTCGGTGCTGGAGCTCCCCGTGCGTGAGTGTAAACTACCCACGCACAAGGTACCAGTTGCCGGGGAAAAGCGGCCAGCGTTCCGCGTGCGTATGGGCACGGGCGCCGGCCAAGTCTCACTATCTGAAGGTTGCTGAGTAAGACGGAAAATGACTCCGAAGGTGCGTGAGTAAGTGGATGCCTCAAAACTAAATAGATGCCTCGAAAACGAATGGATGCCTCGAATCTGAATTGGGACTACTTGTAACCTCCTGCGCTATCATTTAATAATAAAGGAAACCAAACCAAGGATGTTGCTTAAGCACGAAATAAAAATTTCTGAAACCTTTACCCTTTTCCCCAAATGACGACAGACACCGAATCTTTCTTTTGTGGCTTTGGCCAAACCTGCATAGGCTCGTTCTCTGGCCCTAAGCTAAGTTTCCCTAAGCTCTCAGTCCCTGCGCGCCAAATCTTCCGCGATACTAAACTAAATAAAACTACACCGATAAATCTTCCGCAAATCCTAGCCCTAAGCTAAACCTAGAAGCCTAACTAAAACCTCACCGAAGGATCTTCCGCAAACTAAACCTAACTAAAAGAAAACCCATCCAGCCCATCCAGCCCGCTCCCAAAACCCTTAAACTAAACTTAATCTAACTTAAAACTAACTGAACTGATGATCGAACTTAAGAACGAACGATAAGAACGTACCCAAGCAGGGAGCCTCAGCCTTTTATTTAGGAACAGGTATGACATCACGATCAATATTTTAACCAATAAAACCACTGTTGCTGCCCTCCAAAAAGGCGGGAAGCAGAACAAACGTCCATTGACAACTTTGAAAAACCACTGGAACTACAAGTTAAAGGCGGAGTGATCCTAATGGCAAAATGCCTCTTCATTCTTACTTCCACTTTCACTTTTAAGTGGTAAGGATACGAAAAGTAGTTCTTAATAACCATTAAAATAAACAAATAACCGCGGATCTTTAATGGATCCACGAAGTGTATTCCGACAAATCTCCATGTACCATACTGATACATGGATCAGAAGACCATTATCCCTTCTGTTTCACACTTCCCTGAACTTTGCTCAAAAACACACCCAAATGCATTTTAGAATGGGTTTTTTTTTTATAAAATACGTTTAGAAAGGAATATACTGAGATTTAACTATTTTATGATAAAATAGGTGTTTTCAAATTTTCATATGGACTTTTATTTTTTTTAAAAAACAGTTGCACATTAGTGAAGAAATGAGATGGAACTTTATTATGACATGCACTGGAAATAGGTTATTCCTATCCATAGCAACTGGTGTTCAGAAGCAGCCTTCATGACTAGTAGTCTCTGACAGCTTTATCCTCCACGATTGTATCTAATCCCCAAGTTGGCAGCCCTCACTGCATCTTGTGGTAGCAAATTCCATTGTTTAACCATGTGCTGTGTGAAGAAATACTCCCTTTTGTCTGTCCCAAATCTTCCAGAATCCAGCTTTATTGGGCGACTCTGAGTGTTGTGTGAGAAGAGAAAAACTTCTCTATTTTCTCTACACTGTGCATGGTTTTATGGACCACTGTCATGTTTCCCTTTACTTCCCCCCCCCCAAAAGTGTCAACAATGTTAAATTTGCTCCAATTCCTTGACAAGGTTGGTTGTCTTTTTCTGCATCTTTCCCAGCTCTGCAATATCCTTTTTGAGATGTGGTGACCAGAACAGAATACAAAGATGCCAACAGGATTTTCTAGGCTCAATGCATGTATGTCTGGATTGAGTCTTCTGTTCCACTCAAAAAGAGGACATGAATTTGCATATACTCATATGCAATTTTGTTTTTTTTTGTTTTTTAAATAAGATTTTTATTTTCTGCATTAAACAACAAACATAACAACAGATAAAGCAAAAACAAATAACACATAGTATAACAAAAAACACATCAAACACATTACAACAACATAAAAAAAACATAAAGAAAGAAAACTTATACATACCTAATCTGGAACATAAAATATCATTGTTTAATTCTAGGTTCTATCTTCTTTAGGGGGACTTCCCCCGCTCCCTCTGCTGCGTTCAATATTAATATACTTTGGTAACTTTATAACTACTTTCTTAACATTTACCACTATTCTTAATAATCTTTAAGATAATCAATCATTCATATATAATTCCTTACTTATACAACCTAACCTTAAACATTTTTAAATATTTTAAACCATTCATAACATTACTTCTTATATACTATTTTCATCTAACATCAACTAGCTAAAGCCAATTTAACAAGCCAGTTCTGCTTCAGATATCTAGCTTTTCACGATTTTTTAGATAGTCCTTAAATTTCTTCCAATCCTGTTGCACCTTCTCCTCCCTCTGGTCTCGGAGTCTCGCGGTCAGTTCAGCGAGTTCCATAAAGTCCATTAGCTTCATCTGCCATTCTTCCACTGTCGGGATCTCCTCACCTTTCCAGTTTCTTGCAAGTAGAATTCTAGCAGCTGTTGTGGCATACATAAAAAACACTCTATCCTGACTGGGTATCTCATGAATGGTCATGCTCAAAAGGCAGGCTTCTGGTTTCTTGCTAAAAGTAATTTTCATTACCTTCTTAAGTTCATTATAAATCTTCTCCCAGAAAGTCTTAACCTTTGGGCATTTCCACCACATATGATAAAAGGTACCTTCCATAGTTTTACATTTCCAACACCTCATATGCAATTTTGTGTCCTTGACGAGGGAAAAACCCCAGGTGAGGACACCAAATATGGGCTGCTTAAATGGCCCGGGCGTGGACCTGAGGGAAGCCTTCCTGCTCCATCAGCTCCGCCCCCTGGCCCAGCCCAAATCCAAACCTGCACCCCCATTTGCCAATCCTGTGTGGAGGTTTGGATCCAGCTCCTGATAGGCAGCACAGGCTTACGCCCCCGCTGCACATCCAGACTGGGCACTGATCCTGAGCCACCCTCATTGGGGCCCTTGAAGGAGCTTCCACCGTCCCTCAATGCCGCCGTAGCAAGAGGGTGAGCGGACTTGTCCTACAAGGAAATTGCAAAATAATGAGGGAAACAAGACCCACACACACACACACACACACACACACACCGATTAAAGTTCTATACTTAGGAAGTATGGAGCACTAAGGACAGAAAATAAACATGAAATACTGTTCATAAGTGAATAGAGAAGAGATACTATATAGGCAAATTCTATTAGATGATTTCAGATACAGAATAGTCAGTAGCTTTATGAGAAAATAGGAAGGGAAATTGGCTCTGAAATAAGAATAGATTAGTCGAAACAGTTATGGAATCATAGACCATCTAGGATGGTATCAGCTGGTTTAAGGGGAAACTGATACATTAAAACAGGACAAGGTTGGAAATGGGGGGTAGATTTTACCCAGGCATGTTGAGAATTCCCAATTCTTCCATATTTTTGGAATACAGAACATAATGCCATCATGGAAATTGTAGGTTATGTTACAGTGCTTTTTGTGTGTGACAATACTCACAGGTACATTTCTAGAATTTTAAACTGCAGGTGAAATTATTATTATTATTATTATTATTATTATTATTATTATGGTGTATCACTCGTAGCCGAGTAAGATTGTCTTCCATAAACACGGTTTTAACAATGAGTCTGTAAGTGACTGTGAACAGTGGCGGAGGAAGCCTCTTTGCCACCCGGGGCGGCGGAGCGGAGGCACCCCCCTGGGGGCGGGGTGTCACGATGCACGTCGGATGCACTGCGCATGCCCGGAATTTCCAGGCCTGCGTAGTGCATCCGGGCCAGCACTGCTGCTCCCATGGCGAACCAGTGAGCGAGCGATGGGTTGTGGGGCTGCCCCGGCCGTGCTGCTTTATGGACGGGGCAGCTCCACGAGCCGGCGAGTGAGCAGCGGCTCGTGGGGTTGCCCGCCCGTCCGTAAAGAAGCACAGACGGGGTGCCGGGCGGCGGGGGAGTGGAGGAGGGGCCGGGGAGTGTCACCCCCCCTCCCCTGGAACACGGGGCGGCCCACCCCCTACGCCCCGCCCTTCCTACACCACTGACTGTGGAGGCCAATTCTGGATCCATACGTCCTTCCACAGTGGGGACATTAGTTTCCGTGCGGGAGTTGATCACGGTGTGGTTTTGCCAGGCGTGCCTTCCTCTTAGCACGTTTCTCCCTTGCGTCCTGAGTTCAAGTGTCTTCAAACCCCATGACACCTTTGGTAAAGGCTGTTCTCCAACTGGAGAGCTCGCAGGCCAGTGTTTCCCAGTTGTCAGTGTTTATACTACATTTCTTAAGATTTGCCTTGAGACAGTCTTTAAACCTCTTTTGTTATTATTATGTAGGGTGCGTTTGTTGATTGCCCTTTCACATAATACTTCCCTTTATACTCAAAGTTGAACTAACCTTCCCCCCTGCCTTTTAAATAAATGAGCAGGAGGAAATTCAACATACAACGCAAGATGATTCATAGGGTTGTTGTGAGGATAAAATGGATAGAGGGGGACTATATTTGCCACTCCGAGCTCCCTAAAAACATTGGGATACAAATCAATCAATCAGTCAGTCAATCAATCATTTGTATACATATGAAAAGGTACATGTAAGTGCATTTCAGTGCATGTTAGTGTACTTTGTGTTGTAACGTGGGGATTGTGATTCAGCAAGTGATTTCAGCTCTGACAGAGCAGGCAGGAGACAGCTTCTTCATGTAACACTCTTTATTCAGACAAACAAGACTGGGGAACTGAGGAGAGGGAGGCTACATTTATAGGGACAGTAGAGGATACATTTTGGAGGGAACAATCTCAAGCAATCACAAAGCTGCCTTTTGGTGGGAACCAATAAGACTGAAAATGGATCCAAATGCAGCAACTTAAATGAACCAATAGTAGCTGTTCCTTCTGGAACAGGAAGGCAGTTACTTTCCCCTAATGTGAATACAGACAATAGTAATGCAGATATGATAACCCTTGAATCAATACACAACACTTTGTTCTCTCATTACCTTCCCTACCTCTCTTTGACAGATTCTCAGTTGTAAAAGCTCCTCAGACTTTTTTACTTTTAAAAGCACATGTGCACTAAAGGTGCTCTGGACTGTCATGGTATTATAATATGCTGCCCTGCATTCATTCCTTGAAGGAAGAGCAGGATTGGAGTTCAGCAGAGGCAGTACGCTGCTGAATATCAGTTGCTGGAAACTGCAGGACGAGGAGCTGCTGTTGTGCTCAGGTCTTGCTTGCGGCCTTCCCATGGGCACCTGGTTGGCCACTGTGAGAACGGGATGCTGGACTAGATGGGCCACTGGCCTGATCCAATATTCTTAATTTAATCTCTCTCTTTCTCATGACAGCCATTAGATATCTGAAAATGGCCACACTTCCCCATCCTTTTCTTCCATTGCCCACAGGTAGGTAGCCGTGTTGGTCTGCCATAGTCAAAACAAAATAATAACAAAAAAATCCTTCCAGTAGCACCTTAGAGACCAACTAAGTTTGTTCTTGGTATCTAAGGTGCTACTGGAAGGATTTTTTTATTTTATTTTATTCCCATTGCCCACAGTCCTTTATATCACAGTTAATTCATCTACACCTGTTCTTTTCAAAAACATCAACCACCACCCCGAGTGTCCAGTCTCATGCTCTTTGCGGGATTCGTTATACAGAATGTCACCTTGATTGGCTCTTCTGGTTCTTTTCAGGGCTCCATCCAGCAGCTTACAATCAAACCGGATCCAAGAGCTTCGGAGGACCAGTGTGAGGATGATGACCCATACGTGAGTACTTCCCTGTACACATTTTCTGCAGCTACAAGGATTGGAAGCTTGGCTTTGATACAGCTGTTTCCATCACGAAAGCAGGAGCCCTCGCTTTTTATTAAAAGTTGCTTACAACACCCAGCGTGCCCAGCTCTTCGGCTGAGGGTCACAAACCTTGAATTCCACTCCCCCTGGGTAGGAAAGTAGCTATGTTTTCGCTGTTTTCGCTTCACCAGTTACGGGTGAGATGAAATTGTGCAAGTTCTTGCACACTCACTTTTTGCTGCAACAGGCTAAATCAGGGGTCCCCAAACTAAGGCCCAGGGGCCCAATCGCCTTCTAAATCTGGCCTGCGGACTGTCCAGGAATCAGCGTGTTTTCACATGAGTAGAATGTGTGCTTTTATTTAAAATGCATCTCGGGTTATTTGTGGGGCCTGCCTGGTGTTTTTACATGAGTAGAATGTGTCCTTTTATTTAAAATGCATCTCTGGATTATTTGTGGGGCATAGGAATTCGTTCATATTTTTTATCGAACTATAGTCCGGCCCCCTACAAGGTCTGAGGGACAGTGGACCGGCCCCCTGCTGAAAAAGTCAGTTGACTCCTGGGTTAAATTGTTTGATGCATGTTTGGTTTAATGATTCTCTACAAGGGTTGTGTTCATTAAGTATGAACTTGTAAATACATGCAGCAACAGCTGACTGCACCAGAGATGGATAGTCTAGGATTTATTATTCTATCTTACTTAATGAAGTATTGAAATTGAAATACTTTATTGTCACTTGTACAACTTGTATCCCCTTCATGGATCACTGCCTTGTCGTGGCGAAGGGGCTTGAATTACTCAGGGAAGCTATGGACAGGTCAAGATGGACAGGTCATAGTAGAGAGTTTGGACCAAACGTGATCCACCTGGAGTAGGAACTGGCAACCCACTCCAGTATCCTTGCCAAGAAAACTCCATGGACAAAGACAACAGGCATATAAAAGATATGACGCTGGAAGATGAGCCCCTCAGGTCGGAAGGCGTCCAACATGCTACTGGGGAAGAGCGGAGGACAAGTACAAGTAGATCCAGAGCTGATGAAGCGGCTGGGCCAAAGCCGAAAGGACGCTCAGTTGCGGATATGCCTGGAAGCGAAAGGAAAGTCCAATGCTGTAAAGAAAAGTATTGCATAGGAACCTGGAATGTAAGAACCATGAACCTTGGAAAGCTGGATGTGGTAAAAAGTGAGATGGCAAGAATAAACATTGACATCCTAGGCATCAGTGAACTAAAATGGACAGGAATGGGCGAATTCAGTTCGGATGACTATCATATCTACTACTGTGGGCAGGAATCCCGTAAAAGAAATGGAGTGGCCCTCATAGTCAACAAAAGAGTGGCGAAAGCTGTACTGGGATGCAATTTCAAAAATGATAGAATGATCTCGATACGAATCCAAGGCAGACCTTTTAACATCACAGTAATCCAAGTTTATGCACCAACTACCAGTGCTGAAGAAACTGAAATTGACCAATTCTATGAAGACTTACAACACCTTATAGAAATGACACCAAAGAAGGATGTTCTTCTCATTATAGGGGATTGGAATGCTAAAGTAGGGAGTCAAGAGATAAAAGGAACAACTGGCAAGTTTGGCCTTGGAGTTCAAAATGAAGCAGGGCAAAGGCTAATAGAGTTCTGTCAAGAGAACAAGCTGGTCATCACAAACACTCTTTTCCAACAACACAAGAGACGACTCTACACATGGACATCACCAGATGGGCAACATCGAAATCAGATTGATTATATTCTCTGCAGCCAAAGATGGAGAAGCTCTATACACTCAGCAAAAACAAGACCTGGAGCTGACTGTGGCTCAGATCATCAGCTTCTTATAGCAAAATTCCAGCTTAAACTGAAGAAAGTAGGAAAAACCACTGGGCCAGTAAGATACAATCTAAATCAAATTCCTTATGAATACACAGTTGAAGTGAAGAACAGGTTTAAGGATTTAGATTTGGTGGATAGAGTGCCTGAAGAACTGTGGATGGAGGCTCGTAACATTATACAGGAGACAGCAACAAAAACCATCCCAATGAAAAAGAAATGCAAGAAAGCACAGTGGCTGTCCAAGGAGGCCTTACAAATAGTGGGGGAGAGAAGGCAAGCAAAATGTGAGGGAGATCGTGAAAGATACAGGAAATTGAATGCAGATTTCCAAAGAATAGCAAGGAGAGACAAGAGGGCCTTTCTAAACGAGCAATGCAAAGAAATAGAGGAAAATAACAGAATGGGAAAAACCAGAGATTTGTTCAAGAAAATTGGAGATATGAAAGGAACATTTCGTACAAAGATTACCACAATTAAGGACAAAAGTGGAAAGGACCTAACAGAAGCAGAAGACATCAAGAAGAGGTGGCAAGAATACACAGAGGAATTATACCAGAAAGATATGGAGGTCTCATACACCCCAGGTAATGTGGTTGCTGACCTTGAGCCAGACATCCTGGAGAGTGAAGTCAAATGGGCCTTAGAAAGCCTTGCTAACAACAAGGCCAGTGGAAGTGATGATATTCCAGCTGAACTATTTAAAATTTTAAAAGATGATGCTGTTAAGGTGCTACACTCAATATGCCAGCAAGTTTGGAAAACTCAGCAGTGGCCAGAGGATTGGAGAAGATCAGTCTACATCCCAATCCCAAAGAAGGGCAGTGCCAAAGAATGCTCCAACTACCGCACAATTGCACTCATTTCACACGCTAGCAAGGTTATGCTTAAAATTCTACAAGGCAGGCTTAAGCAGTATGTGGACCGAGAACTCCCAGAAGTGCAAGCTGGATTTCGAAGGGGCAGAGGAACCAGAGACCAAATTGCAAACATGCGCTGGATTATGGAGAAAGCTAGAGAGTTCCAGAAAAACATCTACTTCTGCTTCATTGACTATGCAAAAGCATTTGACTGTGTCGACCACAGCAAACTATGGCAAGTTCTTAAAGAAATGGGAGTGCCGATCACCTCATTTGTCTCCTGAGAAATCTCTATGTGGGACAAGAAGCTACAGTTAGAACTGGATATGGAACAACTGATTGGTTCAAAATTGGGAAAGGAGTACGACAAGGCTGTATATTGTCTCCCTGCTTATTTAACTTATATGCAGAATTCATCATGCGAAAGGCTGGACTGGATGAATCCCAAACCGGAATTAAGATTGCCGGAAAAAATATCAACAACCTCAGATATGCTGATGATACTACCTTGATGGCAGAAAGTGAGGAGAATTAAAGAACCTTTTAATGAGGGTGAAAGAAGAGAGCGCAAAATATGGTCTGAAGCTCAACATCAAAAAAACTAAGATCATGGCCACTGGTCCCATCACCTCCTGGCAAATAGAAGGGAAGAAATGGAGGCAGTGAGAGATTTTACTTTCTTGGGTTCCATGATCACTGCAGATGGTGACAGCAGTCACGAAATTAGAAGACGCCTGCTTCTTGGGAGAAAAGCAATGACAAACCTAGACAGCATCTTAAAAAGCAAAGACATCACCTTGCCGACAAAGGTCCGTATAGTTAAAGCTATGGTTTTCCCAGTAGTAATGTACGGAAGTGAGAGCTGGACCATCAAGAAGGCTGATCGCCGAAGAATTGATGCTTTTGAATTATGGTGCTGGAGGAGACTCTTGAGAGTCCCATGGACTGCAAGAAGATCAAACCTATCCATTCTCAAAGAAATCAGCCCTGAGTGCTCACTAGAAGGACAGATCCTGAAGTTGAGGCTCCAGTACTTTGGCCACCTCATGAGAAGAGAAGACTCCCTAGAAAAGACCCTGATGTTGGGAAAGATGGAGGGCACAAGGAGAAGGGGACGACCGAGGATGAGATGGTTGGACAGTGTTCTCGAAGCTACTAACATGAGTTTGGCCAAACTGCGAGAGATCCCTGCACCACGGCGCAGGATAGGCTTAAGACGGCCCTGGTCCATGGGGTCACGAAGAGTCGGACACGACTGAACGACTGAACAACAACAACAACAACAACTTGTATACAGTGAGATTACACGAGCACCCCGTACTCAGCTCTCTTAGTCTTAATTCCCCTCGTTTACTGACGCACACCCACCTAACCCGAAAGTCAGTTGCTCTGTTGTTATCATTTCATTCAGTAGCCTAACAGCCCATGGATAGAAGGTGTTCTTTACTCTGTTGGGTGCGACTAACCATGCTTCTATATCTTCTGCCCGAGGGCAAGAGATCAAGAAAGTGCCAGCCAGGATGTGAATCATCCCTGAGGATTTCCCTCACTCTCCTGAGGCAACGGTCTTCCGCAATGTCATCCAGCGGATTCATGGGACAGCCCATAATATTTTGTGTTGTATTCATCACCTTTTGTAGGCACTTCCTATCCGTGGCTGTCAAACTGGCGTACCACACTGTGATGTAGTATGAAAGGACACTTTCATGATTGATTGATTGATTAAGTAATTAATGCTTTGAACATACATGTGTCTATGCAAATTGCTAAGGCTTGCACACACTCATTACTTATGGAATTCCTCATGTGGGCATGACCTAAATTCTTAATTGTGGCCTGCCTGTTTCTCATAGGCTTCAGGAGAAAGCAGTGGCTACAACAGCATTCAAGAACAGGAGGGTCTCCCTGAGACGCATGAAATCATTCGGCCCTCACAAGCCCCAGTAAGTATTATGATAAAGGTAAAGGACCCCTGACCGTTAAGTCCAGTTGCAGACGACTCTGGGGTTGTGGTGCTCATCTCGCTTTACTGGCCAAGGGAGCTGACGTTTGTCCGCAGACAGTTTTTCCAGGTCATGTGGCCTGCATGACTAAGCCACTTCTGGCGAAACCAGAGCAGCGCACGGAAACGCCGTTTACCTTCTCGCCAGAGCGGTACCTATTTATCTACTTGCACTTTGACGTGCTTTCGAACTGCTAGGTGAGCAGGAGCAGGGACTGAGCAACGGGAGCTCACCCCATCGCAGGGATTCAAACCACCAACCTTCTGATCAGCAAGCCCAAGGCTCAGTGGTTTAGACCACAGCGCCACCCGCGTCCCTAAGTATTATGATAGTGATTATTTATTAGATTTCTACACTGCCATTCATCCCAGGATCAAAGGACAGTTTACAGTATAAAAACACAAAAATACATGCCATCGTAACTTTTTGTTGTTGGCATCTGTCTGCTTCAGGAGACAATGAGGATTGCGCCTTTGGGGGTGAAGTCAAACAATTGGTGAGTTACAGTGCTGCTACAAATGCACCATGGAGTTTCTTTTCTCTGCTCTGCTCCCAGCAGTCATTCCTCCTCTGGTCACTGCTGTGGATAACAACAACAAAAAGTAATGGCACCATTTAAAAGGCCATAGATTGTTTACTTAGCTAATAGCCTGGGAGAAGAGGAATGATTTAGATCTGGGGTTGGCAAGGTTTACTGGCCATGGGCTGGATCACTCCCACAGAGATCGTCCATGGGCCGGACTGGCGCAGCGCGATGCCAGAACTCATGTCTGCGCATTTCCGCGGCACCGAAAATTGCTTCTGCGCATGCCCAGAAGCCGATAAACACGCCTGCGCAGAAACGATTTTCGGTGTTTGGACATGCGTAGGCGCGATTTCCATTATCTGCACATGTGCAGAAGCAATTTCCGGCACCGCTCGGCGAGTCCCCACGCCACGCTGCGCCGGGTTAGCCCAGCGCGCGGAGGAGTCGCCAAGCAGTCAGCTCAGTTCAGGGGTGGCTCGTGGGCCAGTAAAATGGTCTTCGTGGGCCGCATCTGGCTCATGGGCTGCACGTTGCTGACCCCTGATTTAGATCTTGTTCAGCTTTATCCATAGGAGCCAACTGCTAGGGACCTGCCCTCCCAATAAAATGTTTGAGGGGGCTGGGGGGGGCAGAGTTGATGAGCATTGCCGTTCAATTGGTGTGCAGGCACCATGTCATGTGAACGATTATGAAGAGTGGGACTTACCTGGGCTCTCCCAATATTTTATTCAAGTAGGCACCCCTGGCTTTATCGTAGTGGCTTCCTATTAATGTGCAAAATAATGTTCTATACACTGAAAGTCATAGCTGGGAAAGGCAAAATGATATGCTTATGATTATACCAATTTAACTTTAATTCAAAACATCATTTCTGTTGTTTGTGTTGTAAATACAGTTCATGACCGCCCTGAGACCTCTGGGCAGTATATAAATTCAATAGATAAATAAATAAATGACATTAAAAGGGTTATTTCTCATTCCCAGAAAGTACTTCCTCTGTACCTACTGTACAAGTAATAGTTTGGGATAGTTAGGATGTTTCCACTTTAAATGGTTTGCTGCTGACGAACAGCCACCGACCCACCGTCCAAATGTTCTAGTGGGTGAAGTTCTCGTTCCAATCACCTTGTAATGGTATGAGAGACAGAATCACAGCAACAGGGATACTCAAAACCTACAGCAGGAAGTTCTTCTATCAGATATTTTGGTTACATTTTCTGTTTGGACACTATTGTTGCTAATTGGCATGACACCTAGAAGCATACCCTAATTAATGGTGGGTGATGACTTCTTTCCCTGTTCTACCATTGCTACAATCTGCCCCAATCGCCTTGAAATGGAATAGAATACTGTATGTGGAATCCCACCTCCACCTCCCACTGGCAAGTTTGTCTACTCTTAACAAGCCATTTTTGCTTCCCTTAAAATTCTTCAGTTGTTTCTCGTGGAGCAGGGAGCTCCAGAACTGTATCGGAATTATTTGTTAGGCAAAAATAAAGTTAGACTAACTTTATGTTAGTTTAAACATTTATATATACAGAAATGCATTTTGTACGCTGTGCTTTTCCTATCCAGTAATGTGAATGACTCCATAAAGATTGGGATTTTCTCTGTGTCCACTGCATAATTTATATAGTTATTTAAAGTAGGGAGTAAAATTAATATGAACTATAATCTCTAAGGTGCTAGCGTGTAGATTCTAGGCTTCGGATTTTTTTGTACATTGCATCAGGGAATCAAGTTGAATCTTGAATGGTCTCCCTTAAAATACTTCAGAGGGATAAGTTACAGGTGGGTAGGCGTGTTGGTCTGCCATAGTCAAAACAAAATCGAAAATTCTTTCCAGTAGCACCTTAGAGACCAACTGAGTTTGTTCCTGGTATGAGCTTTCGTGTGCATGCACACTTCAGAGGGATAAGATACTTTCCCAGCAGATGCAGACACTGAACTAATGCAATACCAAGGGATGAAGCTGAGAGGAGAGGTGATTCCATGGCTTAAAGACAAGTACTATCCTATATGTAGCCTCTTCGCTCGCTCCTTTGGCAATTGTCTTCTGCCCTTTATTCTGCCTCCAGACAAAGAGCAGTTTGTGTGAAGCCCTAGTTACAGCCACACTAAGGCTCTTTGTGTGCAATAATCACCCCATGTTTTACATTGTGTAGATTCTGAAGCCAAACAATCATAAGCCAGATAGCCTCCTGAAGTGGTCCGTTTTTTTAAAGCCGTAAGAATTTAATGGGAAAGTTTTTTCCCCCTTTGAGCAGGATTCTTAGCTTCATTAAAAAAAAAATTGATGGTATGTTAAAGTAATACCCATGGACTTAAAAGGGCATGCTAGAGAGAACTCCAGTGCGTTGAATTTCCCAAGATTTATGCTGCCGCTAACAAAACTTAAAACGTTTTTGCCAGCTGCGAAGTGTCTACATGCCAACAAGTCCCCGGATTTATATACTGGCTGCAGAGAATGCTCACTGGATCTCGGTGTGTGCTTCCTTGCCAAATGCCAAAGCACAGCTCAAGACTGTATATAATAGCCAGCACAGTCACCCAGCAGATGCTTTTGGAAAGTGGATGTTCACACAGGAGCATTGCAAGCAGCCAAGCAAGCTTTCCAAAGCCACTGTCTGTGCTGGAAGCATAGAGTGAAGCGAATGAAGGCCCGTACTTCGAAACAACAACCCAGCTGCCAGTTAAATAAAGCTGCTTATTGGTGCCACGGTTGCCTTTGCAAATGCTCCTGTAACAAACACAATTGCACTAAGATTTTCATACGCAGGTGTTTTTAGCTGATAAAAATGTCTGCTTTTTCAGGCAAGGGAACTATCCCTCTAGAGAAGGAATTGTTCTGCTTGGAGATCGATGGAAGGGACCTGCTGGCCATAGCAATGTTTTGGATTGGGGCCGGCTGAACAGGGCAGAGAGCTGATTGGCAGAGAACAGGAGATTGACTGAAATACGTACCTCTCTAAGTTTGAATGGAGGGGCTCGGGAGTGTGTGGGAAACAAAAAGGTCTGCGGCTTTAAGAGTTTTGTGAATTTGGAGGAAACTTTTGCACTTTTTGCTTACAATTCCCACTGGTAATTGCCCTAATGGGCCAGCCTCCGCTGGTATTGCTTCTAACTTACTAGGTGTGTGAAATGTTAGCTCAGCAGAGTTGCTTCCATGGGCATTTGCCAACCACATCCTCTATTTCACACACTTTTGATTATTTATTCGATTATTATTTATAAAGTAAGTGATGTTTAGGGGGGGAAGAGCGTCGTCATGGATCCCAAAGTACCTTGAAAAAGAACAAAGCACACAGATTTATGCTCTGCCTCTCACACCAATGTGTTTTCCCGGTAATAATATCCAGATAACATTTGCCTTGCATTCTTGTCTAGCACCTGGCTCAGAACGTATCGGAAGAAACAACGGCTGGACCTGTCGGAGCCCCGCCAACCACGGCTCCCCGTTCTGAAGAGATGGAGTTCTCAGGCCACCATCTCTTGGAAGCAACATCGGGACCCACTAAAATCCAAGAACAAGGCACAGTAATTTTAAACTTTTTGCTTGTGTCAGTTTAATTGTAGCTTAGAGTGTTATGATCATTTTAGTTAAATGCTACCTTTGAAAAAAAAAAAAAAACAACCCACAGTTGTTTTCAGCTTAGAATTTGTCTTTTGCTTTATTTTTTGGTATTTTCATTTACTGTCATTTTTTCCCCTGTGCTCCCCTCCCCAGATGAACCAAATTAACACCATTACATCATTCCTGACAGAGGATGTTTGATTATGCAGTCTCTTGTATATTTTTATGACGTATGCCTCCCCCCCCCCCTTTTAGGTTTAACCACTACAGAAATTAGAAAACAGGAAAGTGAACTTACCACTATGGCTCAGGAAATATTAAAAACAGCACCTGGGCCTCGTGATGGTTTTCTGCAAGTTACAGGCAGAGAAAAGGCAAGTATGGTTTCATGCAGGAGTAAGGCTTACTTGGCACTCCACTTACTTGGGAATCAGACCTGCTGGACTCAGTGGGGCTTACCCCTGAGTAAACATGTTTCGGATTGTGCTCTAAAGTTGTCCTTGGATTCCTTCCTTGGAGGGGCTGGTGTGGGGGAATGAGCTGCCCTTCCCACGAAATGCAGCGTGCCAGGGATGTTTCACACTAACAACTTACTTCCACACAATTGTGCATGAATATTTGTTGTTGTTCAGTCGTTCAGTCGTGTCCGACTCTTTGTGACCCCATGGACCAGAGCATGCCAGGCACTCCTGTCTTCCACTGCCTCCCGCAGTTTGGCCAAACTCATGCTAGTCGTTTCGAGAACACTGTCCAACCATCTTGTCCTCTGTCGTCCCCTTCTCCTTGTGCCCTCCATCTTTCCCAACATCAGGGTCTTTTCAAGGGAGTCTTCTCTTCGTGCATGAATATATGTAACTCCAAATCAGGGGTGGCTTGTCCTGTTTCGCTGCTTGTGGCAAATAGGGAAGTCCTGCCCTGCCCCTGCTGCTCACCCCGCCTTCACCCTCGCCAAAGCACCCCTTACCTAGGTTGCACAGTCTCTTTAATTTCAGTTAAGTACGAAAAGAAAGTTCACCGTCCAGTTCTAGCCATGTTTATTCAGAAGTGAACCCATTTGTTCCAAATGGGCCTGAGTTCCAAATAAAAAAGTTTAGGCTCATAGCCATAACTGTATATATTTCCTACCTGAAGGGCCAAAAAGGTGAAAAAGGTGAAAAGGGAGAGGAAGGACCACCAGGACCACCAGGAAAAGCAGGCCTGGATGAAGCAGGACCTGGGACTGTTGGACAACCCGGGCTTCCTGGAAAGCCTGGACTGGATGGTAAACCTGTAAGTATTGAACTCTCACTGAACACTAGATCTGTGCAGAATGTTTTCTGAGGCAGCATAATTGGATACAGCCATAAAAGCTAACAAAAATACTCACCTTGATGTGCATTTCACTGTTTCAAGGTTATTCAACACTCTTTTCTCTTCCCCTGGGTGGTACTTCTTCTTAGCACATCTTTCTTTCCTTTTATACTTGGTCCTAATTTGCTTTGTCCACACGATGTTGTTAAATTCTGTTGGCTGCCATTTAATGGCTGCCATGCCATTAAATAATAAACACATAATAATATTATTTGTCTTTGTGTATCTGTGCTGTCACCACATTGTGATGTGAGGGCAGTGAGGGGCTGAGGTCAGTGAGGACAGGCAAGGAGTGAAACGCTTCTAAGAGGAAGAAGAACAGTACAGTGGAACTTTGGTTGCCAAACGCTTCAGAGGTTGAAGGTTCCGGCTTTCGAATGCCAACAACCCAGAAATCAAATAGCTTCTGAGGAGCGTTTCTCCATTTTTCAATGGATTTTGCCAACCGGCAATTGCGCCTCAGTTTTTGAGCGTTTCGGAAGTCGAACGTTCTTCCGGAAGAAGATTATGTTTGACAACCGAGGTTCCGCTGTATTAAATGAATGTGGTTGTGAAAAAAATTGCAGAAATGGGAAGTGTTTGGGGCACTAATTAAAATGGACACAGTGTGAGATAAATGATTTTAACTGAACCCAACCAAGCGATGAGGCATTTTAATCATCACGGATTAGTTATAGCTAAACTCTTGATTCTGCCCACCTAGCAGTTCAAAATCACGTCAAAGTGCAAGTAAATAGGTACCGCTCCGGCAGGAAGGTAAACAGTGTTTCCGTGCGCTGCTCTGGTTCGCCAGAAGCGGCTTAGTCATGCTGGCCACATGACCAGTGTAATGGAAAAATCCCAGGTGTGGAACTGCCCAGCCACCTGGCCCTTTAGGGATAGGCCCACTGGTTTCTGCGTAGTTAAATAAAAGAAGTCCAGCCACTGGAGCAAGGACAAGACAGGGTTTATTGCGCAATAGGTTACAGTCAAACTGCACACCCAGAACAGTGTTACAAGAACTTTTAAAACTCCTATCATATCCCAGAATACAGTTTGGAAACATCATTACTACATCATCACTACCTCACAAAAGGGAAGGGTTATACATGATTTACATATAGGAAAAACAGGAAAGACAAGATTAGCATATGGGGGAAACAGAGCAATATCAGGGAGATAGCCCTGAGAAGTGTGAATGGGTGTTAAGTATTGGCAAGGATACCTTGAGCACTTATCTGGGAGAGAACAATGGGATTCTGGTTGAGGGATATTAGCCTGAAGCACCCAGAGATTACCTGCTGAGGCACGTGGTCTCTCGCCTACTGGATCATGGCAGAGAGATGGATCCCCTTCAAGGGCATCACTCCATACCCCAAATGAGTTTACTCAGGAGGAGACTTTGCTTAGGTGACCCCCCCCCCCATAATTTCTATCTGTAACACCAGGAAGCTGTCTGCAGACAAACGCAGGCTCCCTCGGCCAGTAAAGCGAGATGAGCGCTGCAACCCCAGAGTTGTCCATGACTGGACCTAACGGTCAGGGGTACCTTTACCCTTCATCCCAAAGGAGCTGAGGGTGAATGGGAAAGGTTGGTGCTGAGGAGCAAATTGAGTACAGTAATTTGAAGGAAGCAGTAGAGTTCTTTTGGTGACACAATGGTTAGGGAGCTGATACTGACCTCTAGGGCTCATAGTTCGAGTCCTGTAGTACCTGAGGGTTCAGTCTGAAATATTTTTGTTTGGCATTATGCATCTTCTTTTAATTGACAGCTCAGTTAAACAAACGTGGAACCATTTCCTCATGGTCATGCTTCAGGAGAAATAAAGAAACCATACTGTTACCCCCTGCTGAACAGACCCCAGAGGTCTTCTAGATGATGAACAACCAGCCTCCCTGCACTTACTTGAAGCCCAGGATTTTAAGGGCAGGCCCCAGGCCTGTAAACTGGGCTGCTCCTGGCTAGCTGTCATCAGCACCATTTGTCCCAGATGCTGACCCTACTTGGCACTCCTGCCTTCCACTCCTGCTGGCTTCCTTTAAATATTGTTGTCTGCCCTCTCTTGTCTAAACTCATTCAGCACATGTATGATATAAATCAGCTGTTACTTTCTGAGACTAGGTTTTTTTGAAGTGAGCTAAAAATGTTTCCTAAAATTCAGTGGCACTTCTCAAGCCACAAATATACCCGAGGATGGCAGGTCCCAGCCCAGGCCTTCCTGGTTCACTACAAAGCAGGATACATGTAATTTAAAGTCCAGCATGAACCATCAGGAGGGAAAGCCAAACCCTCCCCTTAAAGCCCCTTCTTTTAAGGGTGCCATATGTCCCGTTTTCCCCGGACATTACCAGGATTTCAAAGGCGGAATTGACGTCTGGGGGAATTTCCAAAAGGTGGTGCTTTGTTTTGGACCTTAGGCCAGTCAATCGAAAAATCACGGGTTTGGGGGCATCAACAACTTTCAGTTTTTACTTTTTGAATTATGGGAACCCTACCTTCTTTAAAACATCTTCCTCCCACCAGATGGGACAAAAACAGCTGAAATAATAGGTTGTTAAGAGTGGCAGTCAAAAAGCAGAACTGGCAATCAAAGTGGTGTTGCTTAAATTGGATACTTTTTTGAGGTTTGCAGTTAGACAAGCTAGGCCATGTCTAAAGGTATGCGCACAAGGGGTTGTTCTATTCAGCCGTTTCCTCTGCTGAAGCCCTTCAACCAGCAACAGCATAACACAGATTGCCTTCTTGCACACATCTGGCTTCTCTTGAGCACGTTTAGCAAATATACAATCAAAGCAGCACTTTAGACCCATTCCTGGTACGTGTAAGCAGGAAGGAAAAGTAGCTACAAAACTTACCCTGAACTGTGCCAACAGCAGCCAAAGCTACTGCTGGGAGCAGCTTTCTAATTTGTTCTGAGGAAGTCCGAGTGGCCAGCGCCATGTTTTGACACTGGCTGCTGCCAGGAGAGCGAGTGAAGGCCACCTTTGATTTTGGCTCCTGCTTCAGAATTCTTGGGGCCTGGAGCAGCTCCACCTTTTGCCCACATGTCAACGCAGTCCCAGCAAACCTGAGGCATTTTCTCAGGCGGCCTCGAGGCAGACACATCCCAGCCTGTTTGTTGCTAGGCCTGTTGCCAGACCCCATTTATTTCTTCAGCCGCAACACTAAGCACACCACTTTAAACGTGTGGCAAATCTGTCAGTGGATTATCTCGTTTGCTTAGGGCCGGCTCGCCCACAAGGCATGGGGAGGTGACTGCCCCAGGGACGGGATCCAGAGGGGCAGCAGATCTTGACGTAGATCTTTAATGCTCCCTTGTTCCTGTGCAGATCTTCTCTCACCTCTTCTTCCCTGGCATAGCTGTCAACCTTCAATTTCCCGCAAAAAAAAAAAGAGGGAAGGTTGACAGCTATGTTCCCTGGTGAGGCTGGAGGCGCCATTTTGTGGTTCGCTTCAGGTGCCAAAATATCTTGAGTCAGCCTTGAGTTTGCCTATTGACAGAATACAGAATTAGCTATTGGGATTTGTAATACAGAATTAGTTAATAAGCTTCCGTCTGCATTTGACTAAAATCAGATACAGTTGCTATGTCTTGCTTTGTTGAGTTCCTTGAATAAAGGACTGGGCATGCTCCAGACTCCAATCACATACCTGTATTGCTGGAGACAAATTTTGTCAAAGCAGTAGTCCATTTTAAGGCAGAACCAGCAATTGGTGGTAGTTATGTAGGTTTTATAGGTACCAAAACTGGGAACTGCTGCAGAGAGAGTAGGCAGGAGACAAAGATATAGAAAATTATTTTATCAGTGCAACAAGGAAGAGGTTATCGTTAATACAACATAAAATGCTAGCCAGTCTTGATTGGTTGATTTTAACCTCCTCTTCGCACAGGTTTTGTAAAGTTTGTTTCTGTTTCTGTTTCAGGGCATTTCTGGCAAAGATGGGTTACCGGTAAGTAACCTAGATATGTACGACACTATCCATGTGCCCAGCATTGGCTGTGTATATAAAACGTAGTGTTTCAGTTTAGTCCAGCATTTGGTTTCCAAGTCCTGGTGACCAGATGCCCCCAGGAATCCAGTGAGCAGGACAAAGAGGACAAACCTCCCCCCCCCCCCGTTCGTTCCCCAGTAACAGAAAAATTCCAGAGAGAGGCTTTCACTGAGCAGGGAGTTTGTATTGTTCATGCATAGCAGGTATCGATAAGACATATCCTCCATGAAATTTAATAAATCCCCTTTTAGAGCCATCTAAGCCACAACACATTGTGACAGCAAATTATTTGAGTGGAAGCTAGGTATTTTCTCTCTCTTTATTGCCAACAAAGCATTCTGCTTTTCCCAATATGAGCAAAATGTCAAGCATTCAGTTAAAGTTACTGATTTCAGCAATTTATACCCTCATACCTAAGGGACCGCCTCTCCTGGTACGTCCCGGGTAGGACCTTAAGGTCCTCAAATAATAACTTTTTGGAGGTCCCGAGCCACAAGGATACTAGGTTGGCTTCAACTAGGGCCAGGGCCTTCTCAGTATTGGCCCCGACTTGGTGGAACAGTCTGTCACAAGAGACCAGGGCCCTGTGGGATTTGGCATCTTTCCGCAGGGCCTGCAAGACGGAGCTGTTCCACCTGGCCTTTGGGTTGGTTTCGGTTTAACCCTGATGTTTCATTCTTTTGGTGTGGTTGGTGGGCTACTTAAAAATGAGGCTGCAGTCTAGATTAAATTTTAAATTGTATTTTAATCTGTATTTTAATGAATTGTTTTATGTTTTTGTTGTGATTTTATTGGTGTTAGCCGCCATGAGCCCAGTTTGGTGGGGAAAGGCGGGGTATAAATAGAAAATTATTGTTGTTGTTATTATTATTATTATTATTAACACTGCAGCTTTCAAGCAGTTGTACAGTAAGATGAAACGGATACAGTAAATATGAAATCACTTAAAGCTATAAGATCAGAAAATGTACATAGAACTAGGCCCACAGCTCCTGATGGATATGGGCCATGCATCTGAGTCGAGTGGGGGGGGCACAAAGACCTTAGTGAGCAGGCAAAAATAAATGCATGAGGCATCCCTGGACCCAAGCCGTTAAGGGCCTTGTAAATTAGAACTTAGAGGTGTTTAGCTTTATTTGGATCATGCCCTTCCTTCTATAAATAGCAATTGTTGATATACCTGCTCTGGAAATCCTTGCTTTTATTCTGATACTGTATTTTTCTTAATATTACAAACTTCACTGGAATTTTTTAAAACAATACTGTAATTCAACATTTCCTATTTTCTATATAGATTATGCAAATGACATATGCTATTGGTATGGTGTTGAATAGGCAAGTGTGTATATGTTGTAGCTTGGAAATCCAAATTTTGTCCTCTATGGATTATACAAACAAACAAATGTGCTCATGCTTCCAGTTTTGTATAACTTACTTTGCGTCTGCCACTCACGGGCTATGCATACCACTGAAGTCCTATCCCTTACTCACTGGAAAGCCTATCTTTCCCTTGTGCAACAGGGGGAGGGGGCCACCGGCCTCTGGGGCCATGCTGCCGCCCTGTTCAGCTCCACCTCCTGACTCCTCGCAACACTACGCACGTGATGTCAGGAGTAAGGACGCCATGTCAGCCCCCCTCAGTCTTTTTCAGAAGCTGGTGCTACTTCTGCTGACACACTTCGTAGTGGGAGGGACCTTAGTTCTTGCATTTATTCCTTCTGCTGGCATAATTGCCACTTGACCCATCCTATCCCAGAACTGAGTTGGCCGGAAGAGGAGGAGGCAATTGTAATTTTGGAAGTTATACTGCACAGCTGCCTTGTAGAGAGGTTTTCTCCTCCTCAAAGAAAGGAAGATAGTTATGAAAATAAAATAAAATAATAATATATAGAGGTTCTGAATACAGGCCAATCAGCACAACCATTTTTACGTGCTGAAGTACAAGATAAAGCAGTACTGTATTACTATTAATTGATGTGGGTATATCGAACAACAGATGTTCTTAATCCTTCCACATGTTTTGGCAACTTTTCAAGCCTCCATTCAACCCATTTTTGCAAGATGTTTTTAGGAAATGATCCGGACATATGTTTATAAGACCACTTCAGCGTGCGCAGTTCTGCATATATATATATATATATAAAATCATTGACCTGCAGGTTGTTGCCATGATTCGAAAAGTTGAACTCTGTACTCGGCATATTGTATTCACCAGCATATTATTCCCATGCATATGGGTTCCAGGAAATGTCCTCATTTAGGCAGAACCTCCTTCCAGTGCTGTCAAGTATCCCGTTTCCCCCAGGATTCTCCCTTATTTCAAGCAGTTTCCCGCTGCTCTCCCTTATTTTTTATTTCCCTTAAATTTCCCGTTTATGAGGGAACAGCTCCTCCCCTGCTGGCCAGGGACTGGGTGGGAAGACCTCGCCTACTTGGAGAGAAAAGCCTCAGCCCTCAAAGCAAGTGGGAGCCGTTTCCCGTGCTTACAGGGGGGTGTATTCCTCCCCCTGCATCAGCCCCTATCCGTTGCCGCCGAGCCCCTCAGCCGGCCAATAGGGTTAGCTGGCGGGCGGAGCCTGGCTGCCTTTGAGCAGCTGCTGCTTCCTGTCCTGTTTTGATGGGATCAGACAAGAAGACGATGGGGCTCCATTGCGCGGAGCACATGGCTGCCCTCCTCTTTGCTGGCTGCCCTCCTCTTTGCTCCGCTCCGAGCCCGAGCCCGCTTGGAGTTTACATTGCTGCTCCGCCCACTTTTGTTTCTGGCTCCGCCCACCACTGACATGTGACTGTCCCTGGGATAGGTGAGACTGCTGATCCCTTATTTTCAAATCCGAAACTTGACAGCTATGCCTCCTTCAGCTGTTCTGAACTGGGATCAGTGCTATTCATGATGGTGGTCCATGAACTCCATAGTCAATGAGCTATTGGCTGCTGGTCCACATGACTCCAACACAGCCCAATTTAGGTGGGATGCTTCAGAAACCAAATATGATTCCATTCCCTGGCACACTGGCAGGTTCAGCAGGGGGAAGGGGATTGCTGGCATGCCACACTTACTTTAATTACAGCCTTTTAGCACAGAATAATGCTAATGGAAAAGGGGTGTTAATATACCTTCTCTTTTAGGGTAAACCAGGACTTCAGGGCTCTCCAGGGCTAAAGGGGGAACCTGGCCTTAAAGGAGAAAAGGTAGGCACCGTTTTGATTATTAAAAAAAAAACAGTGGTGTTTCATTGCCATGAGAATCGTGGGTCATGTGAACTGATGCATCCTGTGAACTAAGGTGGCTTCACCTATGACAGAAGCTTTTGGCAGAAGGCACTCCCATGTTTCTTCCATGTAGGGAGTGATGGTCCTACACATGGCTGCACATCTCCTAGGGAGCCACAAGACATGCCAGTGTTGGAGTGCATTTTAAAAGGCCTGTAGCAGCATTACAGAAGCAAATTCAGTATGTAGCAATGGGCTTAAATGTCTAGATGGTCTTTAACGCAAGCAAGACCTATAACCAGGGTTGAGTACACAGGCAGTCAGCTGAACTCCCAAGTACCTTGTCTACATTCTGAGACCGCAACTTCTGAAATGGATCCCATTTTATTGGACTACACCCTATTCTGCATGTCTTCATGGAAGCTAAGGCAACTGTGGTGTGGGGTCCAACCAATTTTAGCCTCAGAATAAAACTGAACTTTCTAACAGTAAGAGCTCTTGGACTCCCTAAGTAGAGGTTGGATAGTCATCTCTCAGGAATTCTTTAGTTGGGATTCCTGAATTGCAGGGGGTTGGACTAGATGACCCTTAAGAGTTCCTTCAACTCTACTACAATTCTATGAAAACGTATCACATGCTTTTCATAGTGGGCCTTCAAGAGTTTACTTTATTTGTGTAGTTAAAATATTTCTATACCACTATTCACCAAAGTTCCATAACTGTTGAATTAAAATAACAATAAACGTACCATAAAAATGCAGTTCAGACTAGACAAAAAAATCTAGTAAGTCTGCTAAGTCTCATCTCTGTTGGTGCTGCATACAGCATCCCCAGGTGTACAAAGCTGAGAGGGGTCAGCTCCCCTCAGCTCATCCACCCAGTTCTCAGCAAGGCTCATGAGGTAGGTGTGCATTAAACAGACCATCTCCTAACTTAACGTGTATGTTCTAAACCCCTCACAACTTCACCATATTTATTCTTGTTCCAGGGAGATGCTGGCATAGGATTACCAGGCCCCCCTGGGCTTCCAGGGCCTCCTGGGCCACCTGCTCCATCCAGGGGATTTGTGAGTTTGAGTGCTTGTGTTATGTGGAACAGCTCCTCTGTTTGTTTGTCTCTCCAGCCTTATGTTGCATTGAGCTTCTGGTGGTGAAACATCACACGAAACAGCCCACGTCTCAGAGAGGAGACAAGTTGAGAGGAGTCTGGAGGGAATAGGCATGGCCAAGCTGAGCGGGTGGAGAAACCTGGCTCAAAGTAAACGTGATGGTGGAAGTTTGGTTTGGTTATTCATTTGCCTGCCTCATTCTCATGTAAAGCAGAGTGCAAGAGCATGCCTAAGTCCGACATCAAATGCTGGACGCACACAAATGCCACCCCACACCTTATCTCTCTACCCTCAGTTCAGGCAGTCTTGTCCCCAGCCAACCAGGGAGGCAGAAAAGTGCCCAAAGTGAGAGAGCATGGAGAGGTAGGAGGGATTTTCATGTCAATATAAGACATGCAGTACTTGGAATTGTATGTGAGTGGGGCAGATTCATGAATGGTTCTTCCCCCTCAGCACACCCACCCACACCCCAGTCACCAGGGCCCTCCATTCTTCCTCTTCGGCACACCTCTGTTTTTCTCTGGGAAGAAAAGTGCCTGAAGGTGAGGCAAGGCAGGGAATGGCAGGGACAGCAGACAGGCACATTAGTCCACAGATTGAGGCACAAATGTAGTCTGGTGTCAGCTTGGCCTTCACACTCCATGCGCCTCCTACAAGGGAGGTCCTCCTCTGTGGTTCATCATCCCCCAAGAAAGACATGGAAGGTGGGCGTGAGAGAACAGGCCTTTTCAGTGGCTGCCCCTTGGCTGTAAAATGCTCTCTCTAGGGAAGTTTGCCGAGCACCTGCGTTGTCAGCGCAAATACATTTTTGTTTCCCCAGGCAGTTGGCACTTCAAGTGAGTCTGTTCTTTGTGTTTATCTAATTTGGTTTTGGTTTTCCTTTTTAATAAGATTTTATTCAGTCCACACACAACCGACAACAGGCATTGACACAGCTGCAAGTTGTCTCAGTGAGGCAGAGAGGAAGATGCTCAGGTGTGGTTTGCAAAGCTCCTGGTGTTAACTTCTTGGCCCTTTACAAAGTTAAATCACAGCTCTATGTCCATCAACAGATTTATCCATCCTTTTCTGCCAGTGTCTTCTCTCTACAGGGTAATATTAGAGTTATCATCCCTGAAATTCCTGCTTGGGCATAATCATCTGATGGCTATTGAGAAAAGCCAAAGGAATTCCAGTGAATCTGGAAAAAAATTCTCTGCCGTGGTGTAAGAGTTAGGCTGCCCCCTAGTTTCACCTAAAATATAATTTGGGGCAAATTAGAACGTCCCCGCTCAGGGAAAATGTCTGAGGAATTTTAAGGAATGTTGAAGAGAATTACTGGGATGTGGAGTTCACTTCCCACTAACAATATTCTAAAATTAATGTTGTTTGTTTCAGAGAAGAGTGGAAATGGAAGCCTCTGGCTCTGGTGACTCTGACAGAGACATAGACTTTCCAAGGGTAAGTAGGTCCTGATGGCTACTGCTAACTTGTAAAGGCTTTTCAAATCACAAAGTACCTTTAAAGATATAAGACACTAACATCACAGTAAGAGAAAAACCTGTACGGTAGTGCTCATAAACGATGCCTTATGAGGAACGGCTTAGGGAGCTGGGTATGTTTAGCCTGGAGAAGAGAAGGTTAAGGGGTGATATGATAGCCATGTTCAAATATATCAAAGGATGTCATATAGAGGAGGGAGAAAGGTTGTTTTCTGCTGCTCCAGAGAAGCGGACACGGGGCAATGGATTCAAACTACAAGAAAGAAGATTCCACCTAAACATTAGGAAGAACTTCCTGACAGTAAGAGCTGTTCGACAGTGGAATTTGCTGCCAAGGAGTGTGGTGGAGTCTCCTTCTTTGGAGGTCTTTAAGCGGAGGCTTGACAGCCATCTGTCAGGAATGCTTTGATGGTGTTTCCTGCTTGGCAGGGGGTTGGACGGGATGGCCGTTGTGGTCTCTTCCAACTCTATGATTCTATGAATTGGGTCAAGATAGCTGTATTGATTCATATGCTGTCGGTGAGGTTTTGTTGTCGGGCTGTTTGTGTAATAAAGGGGAGCCACCCTGGGGTGAAGGTGTCCTCCTTCAAAAACATTTTCCTAAAAGCAGAGGGACACAGTGAGGGGATGGTATTCACAATATACAAAACGCTGCTCCAGAATCCCATAAATCCCCTCACCTCAGACAAAAAACAATGGAAGCATGACATAGGCTATGAAATAAACCTTACCCAGTGGACTGAACTGTGGTCTAAACTAAGGTTACCAGTTTTTTTTTCAATGAATCCGGGGACACTTTTCAACTTCCTACTTAATAGGTGGATTTTGTCAGGGGACTGATTTGTAAATCCAGGGACTGTCCCTGGGAAACGGGGACGTCTGGTAACCTTAGTCTAAACCCCCCTTTAAATGACACCTGAAATGACAGAGGAGCCTGAGAACTAATTGGTTCACTGTCACACCAAGATCAGTTTGTTCTGAGGTGCGCAGTTTTACAAAGTCCTGTGGATTCTTAACCTGGAAATTATACTCCAGGGATTCTGGATTTTTCTGAAAGTTTAACCATATTCAGTGGCCTATATTAAGAACATACAATGCATTCTCATTACTTATAGCACTATAATAATGCATTTCACACCCGTTGTCATTGTAGGATCTCTCTGAAGTAAACAAGTATTATTGTTCTTGTGCTGTGCTGTGTGAAACTGAGAGACATCAGCTTCTCAGGGTGTCCCAGCGAGTCCACTGCTGAGGTAACAGGAGCAAAATCTTAATCTCAACATATCTGATTTATCTAGGGTGCCCCCGGACCTCCAGGGCCTCCGGGTCTACCGGGTGCTCCAGGATTGCCAGCTCCAGATTCAAATGCAGGAATTCCTGGGTTGCCAGGAGAAAACGGGAAAGGTGGAGCCGCTGGGCATCCAGGTCCTCGCGTGAGTATTTGAGAACTTTAGCTTCATATATTAGCAACGCTGCCCAAGATCAAATATTGATTAGCAGCACGGCAGCACTTAATCCACCTGTCTCTACTTGCCATGCAAAGGATGGCACAGGTGTGGCCATGGCAGTGCCTTCTTTCACCAGGTAAAGAGTAGGGCTGGGTGACATATTGTCTTACATTGATATCTAGAGCAAATCGTGATTACCTGGCAATATATCATGAATTGTGTGTGTGCTTGTGTGTGATAGTAAAAAAGCATGACTTTGCAAAAATCGGGAAGCTGATGCTTCTTTCTGTCCTGGGCAGCGTTGCAGTTGCTAACTCTGCCTCAGCTGCTCTTCCATGCCTCCTGTAGCGGCAGTGGCAGGCTGACACAAAATATCACTCTTTGAGAAATAGTGTGTGCAGTGCAGGGTAACTCTCTGCCTTAGCTCCCCATCTCCCTTGCCTGCCTCCTCAGCAGCAGGCAAATATCGTCTTTGGAGATTTCGTTTGCAGATGCCTGTGTGTAGCCTGACTCTGTCCTTGAGGGCTCTGTCTCCGGAGCCTGGGAGCTGAACAGGCTGCAAGCAGGATCTGCCCTCCCTCAAGAGATGCCAGGCTCTTGCTGAAAGGCTGGCACCAGGCTGGCAGGTGGCTTATTAGGGAGAAGCATGGCTTCCGGAATCAGGGGCCCTTTTGCTCCCCCTGTTCTCATGTAAAAAAATATAAACTTGGGTAATAAGAAAAAGAAAAACACACTGTTCTAGCATAAGATCCGTTTCCCTCTTTCCCCTGCTGGGCTTGTTCATTCCAGGTGGGTGGGCGATTGTCTGTGCCTCCCTCCCTTGCCACCCATGTGGGTGCACGCACGTGCATTTTGTTTTTGTGACGATGCAGAGCACAGGTGTTTTTCCTTCATTAACCCAGCCTCTCTCTGCTGGCAGGCGGCAGGGCATTGTTTTAAACAAAATCTGGCCCTTTTTCCCTTATGGGGTACAGAAGAGCCCTTGTAGAGTCCTCCATCGGTAGGAGAATATAACAGAGGCCAACCAGAGAAGATGTGAGAAGCAAAGTCTTTATTGAACTGTTGCAACAGGGTCCTTCCTCTCATGCAGGAGAACAAAGAAGGAACCCAGAACAAAGACATGACCGCTCTTATATAGACATTTGAAATTGCCCCCCGCTGGAGTTCAAGACCACCCCCAGAAGCATCATACATACGTCACAGAAAAGGGGTGTATCCCAGAACCACCTTCCCCAATACATCACAGAAAAAGGCGGCCTCCAACAGATTTAAACAGAAATCTGAGAAGTTTGTTTTTCCCCTACCTGCCAGGCTACCTGATAATGTCTTATCTGATTGCCTTTTGTGAGCAGCCTGGCCATTTCTTTGAGATGGTAATCATTTTACTTTCTGAGACAATGGAAAGGTTCTCCCACCCCCTCCTTCCTTGCAGAGAAACACTTTGGTCAGTTTGGGAGTGAAAAATTGTTTCAGGGCTGTTTCATACTTGTATACATGTCTGCTTGGTACATTAATAACAATTATTATATATATAAGACCTTAATATGCTTACAACAGCATCTTAACTTGTACTGTAGCTCCCCCCCCTCACTCTGCTTACCCTATCCCAGGGGTGGCCAACTCCCAAGAGACTGTGATCTGCTCTCAGTGTTAAAAACTGGCAGTGATCTACCCCCTTTTGGGGGCTTCAGGTCAAAGTTGTTGAACTTTTTTTTTTAGGGAAGAGGAAGGCCCATTTTTAGGGGTTCAGGTCTAAATTGTGTAGCTTTTTCAGGGAGGAGGAAAGCCAGTGATCTACCACAGATGTCCGGTGATCTACCAGATCACGATCTACCTGTTGGATGTGCCTGCCCCACCCCAAGCAAGCTGCAGAGATACACGCTCCCTAGTTGCTTCAGATAAAAGAAAAACATGCTCTGGCCTTAGAGCCACTCCCCCCCCGGGCTGTGCTTGATTGTGGGTGTGAGATTCTCTCTCTGTGTGTGTCTCCCTCCCCACTCCCGTGTTTGTGTTCACGCATGTTTTGCTTTTGTGAAGACGCAGAGCACAGGTTTTGTTTTAAATCAGGGGTCGGCAAACTTTTTCAGCAGGGGGCCGGTCCACTGTCCCTCAGACCTTGTGGTGGGCCGGACTATATTTTGGGGGGAAATATGAACAAATTCCTATGCCCCACAAATAACCCAGAGATGCATTTTAAATAAAAGGACACATTCTACTCATGTAAAAACACATTGATTCCCGGACCGTCTGCGGACTGGATTGAGAAGGCGATTGGGCCTGATCTGGCCCCCGGGCCTTAGGTTGCCTACCCATGGTTTAAATTAACCCAGCCTCTCTCTGCTGGCAGGTGGCAGCTTCTCTTCTTAACTTTAAAGTAGCTTCCCCCCCCCCTTCGCTACCTCCCTTGACCCAAGGAAACAGCAGAAAAACATGCCCCATAGTTGCTTCAAATGAAAAGAAAATAACGCTGCTCTGGCCACTTCCCTCTTTTCCCCATCTGCACGTGCTTCTTACTTGGTGTGTATGTGTGTGCAATTGTCTCTGTGCTCATTTTCTCTTCCAGACCCTCTGCCTCCCCTAGAACCCTTCTCAATTCTCCCCTTGTTTTCTCACACATTTGTTATTATTAGTAACAAATTAATATATTAACATTAATATACTCTCCTTAAATCTGTAATGTTATAGTTGAAGCATGCTATCATTGAATATATTTTCATATAATTAAATGCATCTAATTTCCCTTGCAAAAGTATTTATATTTCTTTAATCATTTTTTATTCTGTAATTTTTTCCCCATTATTTCTGGTTTGGCCTGGTTTATAAAATAAATGCAAATTCCCCTGGCACTAAAAATGTAAATTTTGTCAGACCCATAAGTAGTAGCAGTTGCCAAGGCATTACCACATTCACCTCTACATAGTTTCAGCCTTTTGTCAAACATCGTGATATATTAAAATATTGCGCTATTTAGCTGGTGATCATGATATTGAAAACCAGATATCGCCCAGCCCTAGTCAATAGCTTCTGCATAGTCATGCCTGCATGCTGCAGATGCCTTTAAGGAAGGATGAAATGGCCAGGGAAGCTGGAAGTGAGTTGAAACATCATGCCATGATGTCTCACTGCAGAAGGCCATGGCTCCTTGCCTGGCCAGAGTTGGGCATCTCTGGATCAGGCCTGGTGGAGTCTCTCTACCAGGGGCTAGAACCCCACTCCCTTCCAGGTTCTGACAGGGCTTCTTGGGAAATCCTACAGCTGCTTCTAAAAGCCTTGCTACTTACTATATCAGGGCTGTTCCCCAAAAGCTTTTGAACCAAAGAAGGCCCATAGTATGTCACACAAGAGGGCAGAAGGGAGGAAGGTTCTGTGCCAGTGCTCACCACAATGCTTGATTCATGCCTTTGGGCTCATTCACGTTGCCTTTGCTACTGCTTCTTTTTATGACTGCTGTCCATTCCCAATTTTTAAATCAGCTCATCATTTGTTGTTGTCCAGTCGTTCAGTTGTGTCCGATTCTTCGTGACCCCATGGACCAGAGCACGCCAGGCACACCTATCTTTCACTGCCTCCCGCAGTTTGGCCAAACTCATGCTAGTCGCTTCGAGAACACTGTCTTCAAAACTTTCTTTTCTGCAAACAATTTGTAAAATCAGAATTTATCACAGACACAATCTGTGATTAGTGGAGCATAGTTGGGTAATTTGAGTGAGATGATTTATTGCCTTATTGAAAAGAAGGCTTTTCAGACGCTCCCTCTCTTCTAAACTGTGTATTTGGATTTACTTCCAGTTATCTCAATGGTATTTAATAAAGTGCACTAAAGGGCCACAGGTTAAAATATGTATGGGGGGGCTTCATCATACATGACCGCCAATAGCATTCAGTTTGCCCCCAAACCTGTCTTCTTAAGCACTTAAGTACCAAATTAGAGTGACCTCCACCCCAACCTGGGACCCAGGTGGCGCTGGGGGTTAAACCACAGAGCCTAGGGCTTGCTGATCAGAAGGTCGGTGGTTCAAATCCCTGCCACGGGGTGAGCTCCTGTTGCTCGGTCCCAGCTCCTGCCCACCTAGCAGTTCGAAAGCACGTCAAAGTGCAAGTAGATAAATAGGGACCACTCCAGCGGGAAGGTAAACGGCGTTTCCGTGCGCTGCTCTGGTTCGCCAGAAGCGGCTTTGTCATGCTGGCCACATGACCCGGAAGCTGTCTGCGGACAAACGCCGGCTCCCTCGGCCTATAGAGCGAGATGAGTGCCGCAACCCCAGAGTCATCCGCGACTGGACCTGATGGTCAGGGGTCCCTTTACCTTTACCACCCCAACCTGCTTAAGAACCCATGTTGAGGCATGAAATTGGGAAATAATTCTAAGAGCAGATTTGCCAGCGTAGCCCCTGTGGTGATCTCAGCCTTGTTGACTGGACAACTTTTTAATAGGAAGCGTGTCTGAAAATGCATGGGTAAAAACTGCCTTTAGCAACTGGAATTTTTCATCTTACTAAGAACTTGATTTTGTCTGTTTTGTCTGATTGCAAAAGTTCGTGGGTGGAATTTGACTAGCACTATACGTGTTTAACACCTACAACTTCAGCCCTTTAATAAACAGTGACCCCCCATATATTGTCACAAGTACACAGTAGTGTTTGAAGTATGGCACAAGATGTTTTGTTTTTAACCACCTACTTACAGTGCCAGCATGCTCAAAGGAACAGGAAGAAAGTAGCGTTCTCTCTCTTTGCGACAAGAAACAGCTCTCTTCCCTCATACAAACACAAAACATCTTATGACTGCTGTTTCTGAAAATTTGCATGGAATGAGACTGTCTTGCTCTGCACATTTTGTTTCCTCATTTCCAGAACATAAGTTGTTCGACAGGGTTATCTCTTGGCAGTGATAAGAATCTCTTCAGGGAACTTAAAAGAGGCAGCCTTTGTATGAAGTGCAGGTGTCCAGCCATCAGCTTTCAAGTGAATCTAAGATCTGAGCTCTGCATTATGGGAGCAACCTATACCTTGGACCGTGTGTTGCACCAAACAGCTTAAAAGCAAAACGTAAAATGTCAATTTTACGTGGAGAAATTGCAGGTGGGATTAGAGTGGTGGTGGATACCTTCCCTTCCCCACGACTGAATTTCACTTAGCCAGGCTTCAGCGTAAGCTGAGTAAAACTGAAAGTGACAGAGATGTAAGGGGGGAGTTGTGGGTGAGAGACAGAGTCGCCTCCTCTTCTGCCTGTTCTTTGCTGAAACACCTTCCTACTGTTGCTTTTACAGCTGCTTGCTGTGACCTGTATTCTGAGACATGGGCCTGCCGCTGTAATTACTTCTATCCTGAATGCATTCATCCGACTGCCAAGAAGTTGTTAACCACCTAGACATTCCAGACTCCTGTTAACTAATGAAGAGATTATAAAGATCATACTGAACATATGAGGGGTAGTCCTTTAAAAAAAAAAGCATTATGCTGCAGATTAAAAAGCAGTCTTATCATTTGTGTCATTGCAAGTAGCTCACATCTGTGATTTTTCAGGGTCCCCCTGGTCGTCCTGGTCAAGATGGATTGGCTGGTTCTGCAGGAGCAAAGGGAGAAAAAGTAAGTTGCAAACTCAAGAGTTTGTTTTAGAGATGCTTAAAAACACCCTGGGGAAGCAGCAGGTTTGGGAGGAATGACCTGGGTCATTGGTTCCCAACTGGTGGTCTGCAGATCCCAGGGGGGACTGCGCAACCCACCTTTCACAAAACAAAAACTAGCATAGAAATATGCACATTTTTAAAAGTAGGGGGTCCATGGCTTGGCTTTTGAAAAAAATAGGGGGTCCACTGTGCTCAGCTAATGGGGAACCACTGGCCTAGGCATCCTCCATTTGGGGTGGAAGTTCAGCATTTAAGAATTTGCTTTGCAGACACAGATACTTGATAATATGCCTGCTGTCAGTAGCACCATTCCAGTGTGAATAATAATAATAATAATAATAATAATAATAATAATAATAATAATAATAATTGGTCAAAAGTTTTGATTGTTGAAAATTCTTCTCACATTATATTTTGTTATCATCCTTAAAACTACCAGATATAACAGGCATCCTCAAACTCGGCCCTCCAGCTGTTTTGGGACTACAATTCCCATCATCCCTGACCACTGGTCCTGTTAGCTAGGGATTATGGAGTTGTAGTCCCAAAACAGCTGGAGGGCCGAGTTTGGGGGTGCCTGATATATAAGTTACTTTGATTTTATGAGCAACTTGCTTCAGCCCCCCTCGTGGCTTCATGGCGCCGGACAAAGGTGATTGTCAAATGAGGGACTTTCTGATTCACAGCTCTGTCCCATAGGAGGCAGATGCACACCATATAATTAAAGTGCATTCAACATACATTTAAAGCATGTGACGCCCCCCAAAGAATCATGGGAACTGTAGTTCCCCCCCACCTACAATTCCCAGTACCCTTAGCAAACTACAGTTTTCAGGATTCTTTGGGGGTATGAAACAATGCAGCTACATACTATAGTATAGTATAGTATAGTATAGTATAGTATAGTATAGTATAGTACAGTATAGTATACCATACCATACCATACCATACCATACCATACTGAAGTGTTTATTTCTTTTGTCGTCCTTGAATCTTCTGCCACACTTGCCACCCTTCCTGCCACACCAGTGTGGCGCATCACACCCTTTGAGAGCCACTGATCTAAGTACATAGTCCGCATGCAAGGCATACCCATCTAAACCAGAAGTATGGAGACAAAGAATAGGTATTTTTCACAATCCTGCCACGAACTGTATGCTTAATGAGTGGTTAAATTCTAAATCGGGATGTGGGTGGCGCTGTGGGTTAAACCACAGAGCCTAGGGCTTGCTGATCAGAAGGTTGGCGGTTCAAATCCCCGCGACGGGGTGAGCTCCCGTTGCTCGGTCCCTGCTCCTGCCATCTAGCAGTTCAAAAGCATGTCAAGTGCAAGTAGATAAATAAGTACCGCTCCAGCGGGAAGGTAAATGGCATTTCCGTGCGCTGCTCTGGTTCGCCAGAAGCGGCTTTGTCATGCTGGCCACATGACCTGGAAGCTGTACGCTGGCTCCCTCGGTCAGTAACGCGAGATGAGCGCCGCAACTCCAGAGTCAGACACGACTGGACCTAATGGTCAGGGGTCCCTTTACCCTTTACTAAATTATAAATCAAGTGCTCAGTGCAGACATACTGTGTATTATAGATTAAGCACTCCACTCAGACATAAAACTGAATTCTCACCAAGTTTAAATAGTGTTCTCTTTATAGTACCCACATAAAGACTTCGAAAAGGTTATCTAACAATGTGAATCCTTTGCTTGCTTTTCCCCAGAGAGCATGATAAGGTTTGGTTTCAAATACATGGCAGTGTACATACAAGCCCATCTCTTAGGTAATGTATGTATTTAAAAGTGGAATACAAGCGTTTGTTTTTCACTGAAGGCTAACACTGGCATATTTTCTGTGCTTAGTTTGAGTTGGAGGAGTCAGGGTGGCCGAGATGGTTACTCTGACAATAATCGGTTCTCGGCTTCTGATCAGTTCTTCCTTATTCCAAATAATTATGGAATTTGATTCAATAACTTGCATCAATAACAAGCAATGTAAGGGTGTGTAGGCCTAGAGTAAGTAATATGTCTTATCTTACAGGGTGATCAAGGTATTTGGGGGTCACCTGGATCAAAGGTAACTGAACAAGTCCACCTTTAATAATGTTTAATAATAGTTCTTATATCACATTGGTAAAGTTTGGCTCCACTGGAATCAACAGTACCAAGATTTTGCATAGAACACTGCCTGTAGTCTAACACTTAAGAACTAATTCTGGGTTTGTTTCCACTACACAATTACCATTCACTTTTTTGGAGTAATTTAATGCAGCTTTGATGCAGGCAGCTCAGTTTTATCTCCAGTTCACCAGAGCCAGCAAAAGCGATGCTGTATTTGGCAATGTTTCCGCGGAAAACAGAATGTAAGAAGTGTTTAAGAATATAAGTACATAAAAAAAGAATATAAGAACTTAACAGGAGCCTTGCAGGATAGAATAGAATAGAATAGAATAGAATAATAATAATTTATTGGCCAAGTACATTTTTCAATATACCCGGAATTTGCTTTGGCTACATTGCAATGTAAATTTACAGAGCAAGAGCCGAGGCTGCCCTTCTCGGCGCCTCTTAAGCTGTGTTGGTGAGTGTAGGCCTGCCTCCTAGGCCCGATGGAGTTGGCCAGAGGAGGGAGCGGTCTTCCCACTCACAGCAGCAGCAACAGCAGCAATGTTCCGGAGGCTTCTCTGGAGCCTCTTAGGCTGTGTTGGTGAGTGTAGGCCCGCCTCCTAGGCCCGATGGAGTTGGCCAGAGGAGGGAGCGGTCTTCCCACTCACAGCAGCAGCAACAGCAGCAATGTTCCGGAGGCTTCTCTGGAGCCTCTTAGGCTGTGTTGGTGAGTGTAGGCCCGCCTCCTAGGCCCGATGGAGTTGGCCAGAGGAGGGAGCGGTCTTCCCACTCACAGCAGCAGCAACAGCAGCAATGTTCCGGAGGCTTCTCTGGAGCCTCTTAGGCTGTGTTGGTGAGTGTAGGCCCGCCTCCTAGGCCCGATGGAGTTGGCCAGAGGAGGGAGTGGTCTTCCCACTCACAGCAGCAGCAACAGCAGCAATGGCTGCCTTAATCTGCCTCATGGTGGGCCGGCCCTGGCACTCTCCCTACTTGTGGTTTCCAGCAACTGGTATTCAGAGGCACGCTGCCTCCTGCAGTAGAGGCAGAATGCAGGCATCAGGGTTAGTAGCCGCTGATAGCCTTGCCCTGCATGAATTTGCCTAATTCTTTTAAAAAGCCATTCAAGTTGGTGGACTTCCGCCTTGTGGAAGTGAACTGTTTGGTTTAACAGGATTAAGATATATAGTACTGACAAGAGATTTCCCCCACTCCCACTTCCTAAGCGTTTCCTCTCCACCATCTACTTCACTCTACAGATCCACACCTTTACATTACAAAATAATCTGTTGCTTTCCCTCAGGGAGACCCTGGAGACATTGGATTACCAGGCACCAAAGGAGCTGATGGGGAGCCTGGGAAACCAGGGACCCCGGGACTTCCAGGACCCCCAGGACCTCCAGGACCCCCTGGCTCAGGCTATGGATTTGGATTTGAGGTAATCTCTTTAAAAGGGGTGGCAGGGGCTTACATAAAAGTCTTCGCCTTGAGAAAATCAGGGGTCATTTTGCCCAACAAAATGCCCCACCCAGTCACCCCCTTTAGTGTTAGGGCCTACTTGGCTACTTGGTTAGCTGGTCAACAGAACTGGAAATGAATTTTTCCTCCCAATCTCAGTTGGCTCTGGACTCCCAGGTTTTTAAATTTCCCTCAGTGAATACTTTATCATGTTAGGTGTTCACAATCCTCTGTCACAATTTTGTGTGGAAATGGCAATTGGGCAGGATCTGAATAGTAAGGGGCCTGGATAAAGGATTGTTTCAAGGCACATCTCTGACCCAGAGATCTCTCTCCGTCTAGCCACCACACATGACCAATGGTAATCCTTCTTACTGATAGTTTATTAGCTTTTTGCATTTCTATAGTGATGGCTTGGCTCCCCCACAGACATTAGTTCCTCCCCCTTAACCTCTTTTAGGGCTCATCCACACAGGTCTGAGTGGTTTTCCACTCATACCGTGTTTTCTAGTCATGACTCCAAGCAGTTTTGCTTTTGTTCCGTTGCTCTCCCCTGGAAAATCCACTCTTTAGTGCTAAATCGGAGCAAATAGCAATCCTCAGAAAACCCTGTTTGTTCCAATTCAGTGCTGAAG
Source organism: Lacerta bilineata (assembly GCA_900245895.1). Taxonomy (NCBI): domain Eukaryota; kingdom Metazoa; phylum Chordata; class Lepidosauria; order Squamata; family Lacertidae; genus Lacerta; species Lacerta bilineata. Next base: position 8,905 of record OFHV01002797.1, on the reverse strand, counting down.
ATCGGGTTTCCTCATTGGAAAGTGGCAGGGCAAACAAAGGTGTGGAAAATACAGTTGTATTTTCTTTCTAGTATTCAGTCATGGTCTCCTTGTGTAATGGATTGCGCCGGGGACCAGGGATCAGAGTGAGTAGGCAACAACATGGTGTTGTGTGATCAGCTGAGCAAAGGGGAGCCAGTAAGGTTCTTGCTTATGTGCTATGGCTCCCACTCTGCATGGCTGTGGAAGTTACTTGGTGAAGAAATCACTCCAAATCTCTTGAAATTTTGTGTTTTTATGTAGCTTGCTAAACCGGATGCTCTCATGAGCTGCTAATTTCAAAAGGTCCTGCATTAAACCTTCCATGCTTAGTGTGAGTTGGGATTTGCAGTGCAGGAGGATTACTTTTTGGCTGCCAGCGTAGCCCGATGGAACTGTTCTGTTCTTTCCTGCCATTCAGAAAGCCCCCGGTGAGTTGGCATTTAGCCAATTAAATCATTGACATTTCCTATCTCCAGGGATTTATTTAAGACTAATTAATTCTAGCTTGATTTTTCTTCCAGAAAGGTTTGATAATTGACATTCTCGCAGGAGAAGGTTTGTCTGGCCAGCTTGTGGCCTATTGCACCTCTGGAATTTGTCCACAGCACAAATGCCAAAGTGTTTAAAGAGAATGGGATCTGGCTGGCCGGCCAAAACCTGAGTTTCCCCACCCTCCATGGGTCATTTTGACAAGTGGGTGTGGCTTGGAGGATCAGCTTCATGAGCCAAAGTAGTATCCAAGCTAGGCCTCACTGTGGGCAGAGGTTTCCCCACAGGTGTGTGCTGGTATCCAGCAGGGACTGATGTAGTGTTGTTGTTGTTGTTGTTGTTGTTGAATTAGTCTCAATCTAATCTTGCAGGTGGCAATCTAATCTTGCAGGTCTCCATTGTGCAAATCAAATCAAATTTATTGCGGCTATAAGCCCATAAAAACATAAAATATGGAATATATGACATAAAGTTACAGCAAACCATAGACCCTGGAGTCATAGGGAAACAAACCACAGCACAAATACAAGTTTTAAAATTGCAACCAGGGAGCAGAAAACAAAAGTATTAGTGGTCGTGTAGTTGGCCACAGCGCCTTTTTTGAGATATGACAGAGTTTAGAAACCTTGCCACCTGCAAGGTTGTATAGGAGTCATTGTCTTGCAGGAGTAAGGCAAGGTGTGACTCAGCTGGTGCACCTGTAAGTTTCTGAGTTATTGGTCTTAGTAATTTTGCCCGAGCCTCACTATGCAGGGAACAGATAAAGATTATATGATGGAGAGATTCCGTCGACTTTTTATCACAATCACAAAAGGCGGAAACTAGGCCCTTGGAAAATCTATGTCTCAGGACATTAGAAGGAAAAACATTAAACCTCGCTTTGGTGAAAGCGAATCGGTGCCCAGCAGTGGAGAGGGAGGATAGGTATAGAGGGACATGATGTATTGGAGTAACTCCAAAATTCCGAGGCGAGCAGACACCCCCACCCAGCATATGATTACGCTGCAGCTCCAAATCGTCCAGTCTTTGTTTGATTAATCTTTTTGCCGAAGCAGGGTCTAAATTAAGCGAATCTGAAGGAGAGATTCCAAAAGACAGAAGTTTGGCGTGGATTTTCCCAGTCCAAGGGTTTGCAAATTCGTCACGCCAAAGACATTGGACGAGATAATGGCTGGGTAATCTATGCCAAAGAGTTAACCAGTAGGTGAATATTCGTTTCCATAAGAGAGTCTCTAGTGAAGGAATCTTCAATTCTAGTCGTATAGCTGCATTACTAACACACGTAGGGAGTTTTAAAAGCCGGCGAAGAAACTGATTTTGCAGCACCTCCAGCGGGGCCGGATTTACCAGAGCTGCCCAAAGCGGAGCAGCATAAGTAAGAGTGGTAATAACTTTTGCGTTGTACACCTTTAAAGCCGAGGGCACGTGTAGGGCTCCGTCTGAGAAAAAGAACTGGAGAAGTGCATGCGATAGAGTTTTGCCCTTGTTAAGTAGATGTTGAACTTGGGATTTCCAGCTCAGGTTGTATTAGGAAACAATCCTTAGATATTGGAACTTAAAAACTTGATCTATTTTTACTCCACCAAGCTTCCACTGAAAAAGTTTCCGACTTCTAGAGAAGACTACAACTTTTGATTTTGAGTGGTTGATGGACAATTGGTTAGATTGACAGTAAGCAGTAAAGATTTTTAACGCCCTACATAGCCCAACCCTTGAGTAAGAAAGGATCACCGCATCATCTGCGTATAAAAGCAGCGGACAACGGTAGTTTGCGATGCGGGGGGGGGGTGAATGTAGGCGTTCCATTGTGCAAGCATTAGGCAAGCCTCCAGTTTTGAGTTCCACTTTTGCCTGGTTGAGTCCAAGACTGCGCTTAGTGTGTTGCATACTCTAGAATAGAGTCATTTGTTCAGTTTCTGGGGAATGCCAAGGAATGTGCCCTGCAGAACAGGTCTTGTATGCCCTTAGTGCACCTGGCCTGAATTTTGCCTGTGCAAAATACTGTGTTAAAGTTGCAAAGATTGCCAATCTGCTGATGGCGAGTGGCTGTAGAACTCCTCCTGGAGTGTATCAGAGGTTTTTAATCGGCTGCGCTGTAGTTGGGTTGCTGTCCCAGCTTTTCTGGTGGCTATTATAGTGGGTGCGAGGGTGGGTGTGAAAGAGAGAAATCTCAGATATTTAGACCTTAGGTCAATTTGTATAACACATTTGGGGATAGTGAAGTAAAGCCCCGACCCCTGTTTTAAATGAATAATTGAGGAAATGCCTCCTAAATTTGTTACGTACAAAAAAGGCTGTTGGCATTTTAACTAAATTTACATGCAAATGAATGGTGTTGTGGGTGGATCTGAATGAACTTGCAGAATCTCCTCTAGTTCTAACCCAGTGACTTTGACCGTAAGAAGGTCAAGGATTAGGAAGAATTTGGAAGATCTTCCACCATGATACCATCAGAATGCAAATGGCCTCCACTTTCCTCATGGTAGTGGAAAAGGATGACTGACCATCCTTCAAGTACTGCCAGTTTACCAGAGTAGCAGCCACCAGCTGCTCCCAGCCTTTTGAGCTTCGGGGACTGTGGTTATACTTCATTGATATTACCAGCTTCCCACATCAAAAGTTCAGATTACTGAATATCTGCTGTACCCAACGGTGTGTTGTTGTAGACAGAAAGTTTTAAAGAAAGATATTAAATTGTGCTTTTAAATGTCTAATAACCTACTTCAGAAAATCTTTGCCCTACAATAAGTATACAGGGAAAATAACTCTTAACTTTCCATTTTTAAAATAAACACATTAGGATATGGAAGGCTCAGGCATCGTTGGTTTGTCACGTGAACCTGCAACCTCAAGACCAAGTGGGCGAAATGTAAGTAAGGTTGACAGCTACAGTTCTAAATCCTTGCGGCCACAATCTACCAGGATATCTCATTTTATTTAATCAGCTATTTGTATTTTCCCCTACTGAACTAAGATTGCTTCCAAATGCGATTTTGCTACATGTGTGACTGGCACATGAGCTTCCCCATGTTCTGCTTTCTTCGTGCGGCTCCCTCTGCAGGGCATGCACACGTGTATTTCTGTACCTTTGTGTGTGCAGTAAAAAAATAACCAGAAGTGCACAAGATCAAATGATACCAGCATTCAGTTGTGATGTTTCACAAGGGATGAAATAGAAGCGTGTGCAAATCCATTTCCGTTAGTTTGCTTTAATACTGAGGTTTTGCAAAAGAGCAATATTTAACTATATTACCATGCTGTTTGATTTGATGAGGGTGGGTGGTAGCACCCCCTCCCTCCTTAGTAGTGCCCTATAGGCCCCATAACGATTAACATTGGAACCAGGCATTATCCCCTACCTTAAAAATACACAGCATCAATGGAAGACCCAAAATTAGGATAGCAGTCTCTTGCAAGACCTCCATATTACCGTATATACTTGAGTATAAGCCTAGTTTTTCAGCACACTTTTTGTGCTTTAAAAGCTGCCCTCGGCTTATACTCAAGTCAACCATTCCTTAAGAAGTGTACAAGAACGGTGGTTCTTTACTCTCCCCAGGCAGCTTGTTCCATTCCTGAACTGCTCACATAAATGCAAATTTTAGACCCCAGAAGGCAGAAAGCCTATCAGTTAAGGAAGTATTAAAACCCCACAGGTGCTCACTTTCCCTGGCTCCTGCTTAAACAGGACAGGATCCCAGCCTTCTCTGTATAACACAAGGGAACATTGCGCTGTGGGTTAAACCACAGAGCCCTAGGGCTTGCTGATCAGAAGAATGGCGGTTCGAAACCCTGCGACGGGGTGAGCTCCACAGCAGCAAAGGAGGAAGAGGAAAGAGCAGCCCAAAGGGCTGCTTTGGGCTGCTCGTTCCTCCTCTACCACAGTGGCAAAGGTGAACCGGCTTATACTTGAGTCAATAAGCTTTCCCATATTTTTGTAGGGAAATTAGGTGCCTCGGCTTATATTTGGGTCGGCTTATACTCGAGTATATACGGTACTATTATTTTAAAGTCCAACGTATGTGCTGCGATTACAGTCTCCAAGGCAATCCCCCACAGCTTCAGTGTGGAGACCTTACAAAAATAACTTCTCTAAATCCGGTTGCTGGAAATTCCAGCATTTATTCAGCATGCAGCATGTGGAAGAAATATTCATCTTTTGTCTTGTATTGGGGGCTGCAGGAAACAAAATGGCTAGGCTGTGCTCAGGAGAAGAGCAAATAGAAGTTGGAATGTGGCGACAGAGACCTCCTACCTAAACATCACCACACATGTGACAAACCACCCACTGAAGGGGAAGAAGATGTGCTAACAATCTTCCACATTAGTGGTGATTGGAAAGTACAATGGGTTGTTTCGACCAGGGGTTGGCAAAGTTTTTGTGGCTTGGGCCGGTTCCTGGTCCCGCAGACGCCACTGTGGGCCAGAGTGTGTGTGCACGCATGCACAAACACTATTTCTGGTGCTCCTTCTGGCGCAGAGGAGGCTTGCACAGCTTCCCATTGGCCACTGTCGTGGAAGGCGCAGCGCACGGTTTAGCGCAGCGCACGGGAGTCAACTGAACGGGCAACGGGGGTCCATGGGCTGGTTAAATGACCCCCCATAGGCCGCTTATGGCCCATGGGCCTTAGGCTGCCGACCCCTGGTTTTGACTTTTCAGTAAGGGAAGAGCCAGATTAAATGTAAAAGGGGAAGGATTGGTTGGCACTTTGATACAAACAGCATTGTGTGGACACTGTGAAAAACTTGTGTGCCTGAGCGGTACCAGTTTCACAATAGACTCCTGTCTGAAAGCACCCGAAATGTTTTACCATGTAGTCATAGCTACATCCTGTGTTCATATAGTTCCAAGAGAAAACCACCATGCAGTGGCTTGGGGCTTCCTTGAGCACACACAAGAGAGTACAGTCACTGGGAAAGCAGGGTGGGGCGAAAGGAAAGGATTAGGCAAATGTTCTAGACCAGAATTAGGGATGACATCACTCTCCCCCAGACTCATGCAAATTGTTATAGTTTTTCTCATGCAAGCCCATTGAAGTGACTCAGCTCAGTATTTTCAAGTCACAGTGCTGAAAAGAAGATTGCATGTTTTGAGGAGCATTTAATTAAAACCTGCTGTTATGGGAAGAGCTTTCTTGGTGCTACTCTGCTGCTTATTCCCCCAGCCGGAAAGGAAGCAGTCCGATGAGATATTCTCGATCCAAGTTTTGGATCATGTTGTGTAAAAGGCTGCACTGTTTCTGAAGCCAGGCCTTATTCCTCCCTGCTGCCCAACCCCCCAAGTTGTTTCAGCAGGGACAGGAAGGCTTAACTTCCCTTAACCTCCCAAGGTGACCATTGAGAGAGGAAACAAAATGAAAAAAAAAAATCCTTCCAGTAGCACCTTAGAGACCAACTAAGTTTGTTATTGGTATGAGCTTTCGTGTGCATGCACACTTCTTCAGATACCATTGAGAGAGGAATTTGAGATTGGTGACAGCACACCATAGAGACATCGGCAGCGTACTATAGCTTTCAGTATTGTGCTCAAGAATTGCTTCTGTTGTGACACTCTGGTCCCAATATATACACTTAGTGTTAGTTATGAAAGACACATTTCCTTTTTAAAATCCACACAGGAAAGTCGCCAGTTGTATGAATTTTAAGGGGAAATGCTGTCGTGTGTAATGTCTAGTTTTGCCCTAAAGAGGCGCAATTCAAAGTGACATTTGATGTATTAGTGCATAAGAAGGACTAGCAGGGGAGATTTGCACAAAAGAAGCTTATCATTGATGCTCTGCTACTTGGTCCAGTTGGGATTAATATTTGTGCATTTATACACAAATAAGTTGGTTATTATTGCTTATTTTAGGCAAGCTTTTTCAAAATCCGTAGCACACAATGGTATAAAAATTTAATAAATAAAACAGTACTGTACTATATTTTGTTATAGGGTCCAGCCGGGGAGGCCGGTCTGCAAGGACCAATGGGACCAAAGGTAATCAATGCAGCAGACTATTAATAAAAAATACTAAGAGCGTTTGTGTACTTGTTATAGCAAGAATTCAGTTTGTCATGTTAGCAGTACTCCCAACTAATTTGTGATTTCATTATTTGATCAGCTACAATATTCCCCTTATTTTCAATCTTCAGATGAACAGCATTTGTGGTTATGTAGCTAAAATGGCACCAGCCAAGAACAACACAGGAGGTATCAGCTGGGCTGGGGGGGGGGGAATCCAAAGTATCCACTCACAAGTACTTTGTGGGGAGGGGGGGAAAGGTGTGTGTGGAGAAAGCCCAAAACAGGAGGAGGAAACTGTCCTTTTGATCGTTTTGGCCTTGTTGGCGGCATGTGGCCTTGTTGGCGGCATGTGGCGGTGGTGGAAGGAGCAAGACGCTAAAGGTATGACCAGGTGGAAGATGGGAGACTGAAGCAGAAAGGGCCATGGAAGATGAGGGAGAGAAAAGGGGAAGAAATGAGATGAAAGCTGGAGGAAGACTGCGGGGAGTTTAGGCAACAGCGGTTTCCTTTTAAAATCCACACAGGAAGGTTGCCAGTTGTCCTATCTTTCCTACAGACAAACAGCAAATCTATATATTTTGAGTTACAGGTAGGTAGGCGTGTTGGTCTGCCATAGTCAAAACAAAATAAAATGAAAAATTCCTTCCAGTAGCACCTTAGAGACCAATTAAGTTTGTTCTTGGTATGAGCTTTCGTGTGCATGCACACTTCTTCAGATACACGAAAGCTCATACCAAGAACAAACTTGGTTGGTCTCTAAGGTGCTACTGGAAGGAATTTTTTATTTTGTTTTGTTTTGACTATATATTTTGATTATAACATAACTTCTTGTTATGACTATATTTATGTCGAATGCCAGTGAAGTTAATAATGATTATGTTTTCAAGACTAATATCTTAGACCAAAGGTTTCCTTAAAACTAGTCTTTATGCGCAAAAAGCTTTACTTGTCTGATATCTTCATGCATCCATTCTTTCTATAGAAGGGAAATGTCAGTGAAATAATGTATTTCTGAGATTTTGCTAATAAATGCAAATGCACTGTGATGCCACAAATCATTTTTAGGCTAAAGTAGGAAGGATTATGGATTAATTGTACCTTTCAAAGTATACAAGAAAGCTTCTTGTTAAAAAAAAAATTAGTTCTCCGTTTTTAAAATGACTATTTTATATGTGTTTCAGGGAGAAAAAGGTGACAATGGACTACCAGGTACATCTGGTTTAAAGGTGAGACATTAACTAAACATGATTTATATACTGACTTCATTGAAATAAAGGCAAATACTTTGTATCTAACACAAATTAAAGATTTAGCTGAAGTGACCACATACTTTAGAATTTCCAAGTATTCCAGTATAGAGCTTGCTCTTGTGTTTTAATATCAGGCACGCTGATCTACCCTTCTGTTTGAAGATGTATATATTTTGGCAGGGAGCGGGTGGCGCTGTGGTCTAAACTACTGAGCCTCTTGGGCTTGCTGATCAGAAAGTTGCGGGTTCGAATCCCTGCAATGGGTGAGGTATGTCCTATCTTCTGCCAACCTAGCAGTTCAAAAGCACCCCAGTGCAAGTAGATAAATAGTGGCGGGAAGGTAAACAGCTTTTCCGTGCACTCTGGCTTCTGTCACGGTGTTGTGCCAGAAGCAGTTTAGTCATGCTGGCCACATGGCCCGGAAAGCTGTCTGTGGACAAATGCCAGTTCCCTTGGCCTGAAGCGAGATGAGCACCGCACCTCACAGTCGCCTTTGATGGACTTAACCATCCAGGGGTCCTTTACCTTTACCTATGTATTTTGGTGTGTGAGAAATGCCAGGAAAATGTCTTGCTTTCTCCCTGATAGATAAACCCGGAAGCTAATCCCTAGTCCCATTTCCAGATTTGTGCATTGCACTGAAACAAAGACATTCTTTTTCTCACATTATAAAATATGCATCTTCATGTACAACATACATTTAGGTGCATGTATGGAATTGCAATGAGGTGAGGCAAAGTAAAGTAGACCAGAGTTTTCCAACCTTTTTGAGTCCGTGGCTCCCTTGAAAACATTGTTTCTGCAGCACCTCTGTGGGGCTTAGGAGTCCAGTTATGTCACCCTTTGGCTGCAGAGCTGGCAGCCTCTCACCCTTTTTCGAACACCCTTCCTTGTGGAGTGTTTCCTTAGCCTCCTCTCTTCTCCCCTCTCCTTGGGAGTCCTCTGGGCAGCCGCAACTGCCACCCCTGGTCTCTGAGCTGTGCCCCCTGCCCTAAAGAGAGGTGCCTCCCTGTGGGGATAGCCGATGCCTCACACGGGGCACCAGCTATGGGGCAGCCTGCGGACGGGACGGCCGGTAATTCTGGAGCCTGCTCCCACCGCGCCGTGAAGAAGGGTCCGCTGGCTGGAACCTGAGGGTTGA
>OFHV01002796.1:0-78267 GCA_900245895.1 Lacerta bilineata | reverse complement strand
TTTCTTTCTTTCTTTTTTCTACTTTCTTTCTTTCTTCTTCTCTTCCTTCCCCTTCCCCCTCCCTCTCCTTCCTTCCTCCCTCCCTCTCTCTCCTTTCCTCCTTCTCTTCTTTCTTTCTTTCTTTCTTTCTTTCTTTCCTTGCTTTCTTCACTCCCTCCCTCCCTCTCCTTCCTTCCTTCCTTCCTTCCTTCCTTCCTTCCTCTTCTTTCTTTCTTTCTTTCTTTCTTTCTTCACTCCCTCCCTCTCCTTCCTTCCTTCCTTCCTTCCTTCCTTCCTTTTCTTTCTTTCTTTCTCTTCTCTTATTTCTTTCTCACTCCCTCCCTCCTCCTTCCTTTTCTTTCCTTTCTTTCTCTTTCTTTTTATTTCTTTATTTTCTTTCTTTCAAACTCCCGCCCTCCTTCGCCCTCTCCTTCTCCCTTCCTCCTCTTCTTTCTTCTTTCTTTTCTTTTCTTTTTTCTTTCTCTCCCCTCCTCCCTTCCTTTCCCTCCCTCCCTCTCTCTCCCTCTCTTCTTTTCTTTTCTTCTTTCTTTTTTTCTTTCTTTCTTTTCTCTTTCACTCCCTCCCTCTCCTTCCTCTCTCCCTCCCTCTCTCCTTCCTTCCTTCCTCTTCTTTCTTTCTTTCTTTCTTTCTTCTTTCTTTATTTCTTTCTTCACTCCCTCCCTCTCCTTCCTTTTCTTTCTTTCTTTCCTCTCCTCATTTTCTTTCTTTCTTCACTTGTCCTCCCTCTCCTTACTTTTCTTATTCTTACTCTTTCTTTCTGTTCTTTCACTCCCTCCCTCCCTCTTCTCCTTCCTTCCTTCCGCTCTCTCTCTTTCTTCCTTTCTTTCCTTCTTTCCTTTCTTCTTCACTCCCTCTCTCCTTCCCTCTCCCTCTCTCCTTCCTTCCTTCCTCTTCTTTCTTTCTTTCTCTTTCTTTATTTCTTTCTTCACTCCCTCCCTCTCCTTCCTTTTCTTTTTCTTTCTCTTTCTTTCTTTCTTTCTTCCCTCCCTCCCTCCCTCCCTCCTTCCTCCTTCCTTCCTCTTCTTTTCTCTTTCTTTTCTTTCTTTCTTTATATCTTTCGCTTTCTTTCTTCCTTATCTTTCTCTTCTTTCTTGTTCTTTCTTTTCTTTTCTTTCTTTCCACTCCCTCTCCCTTCCTTTCCAAAATTCCTTCCTTCCTTCCTTCCTTGCACCTGGAGTCCCTATTACCTCCCTGCTACCCCGACCCTTAACACAGAAGCCTCCTCCTGCAAGTGGGACAAAAAAACCTCCTTCGCTCACCTTCCTTGTAAGTCGGCAAGGACGACAAATCTGCTTTATCCTGTTCAAAGAGGGAAACAAGAGGGTCGGGGTCGGTTACATCCTCCTTCGAACGTCGCTTTGTAATCCAGAATGCGGCAGCTAGACTGGTGACTGGGATCGGCTGCCGAGACCATATAACACCAGTCCTGAAAGACCTACATTGGCTCCCAGGAATTTCCAGCACAAATTCCAAAGGTTTGGTCCTGACCTTAAAAGCCCAAACGGCCCCAAGGATATACCCTGAAGGAGCGGTCTCCAATTCGTCCCAGACTTACCGACACGGGTCCAGCTCCGAGGGCCTTCCTGGCGGTTCCCTCCCTGCGCGAGCGAGGTTGCAGGGAACAGGCGAGGGCCCTTCTTCGGTGGTGGCTGCCCTCCTTAACCCGCCATCAGATGTCCAAGGAAATAAAACAACATAGGTGGTTATGGACGTTGGGATATCCCCTCTCCCCCCCCCGCCCTGGGACTTTAGAAGACACCTGAAGGCAGCCGCTGTTTAAAGGAAGCTTTCTAAATGTTTAATATACTATTGCATTTTAAAAAATACTGTGTTGGAAAGCTCGCCCAGAGTGGCTGGGGAAACCCAGACAGATGGGAAACGGGGTATAAATAAATTATTATTATTATTATTGCTACGACTATCGGTGACTGGCGTCGTCGCTTCGACCTGGGACAAGGCGTGCACCCTCGCGAGATACTTACCGCCACGTCTGAAGAGCAGGACGCCTCTTCCTCGCGGGCGGATTCCGGTGCCGGCCGCCTCCAGCTCGGCTCCGGGGAAGATCCCCCCAAAACAGAATCGGCGAAGGAGAGGGGCTCCTTGCACCGGCGGGGGCCTTCCCCCTGCAGCCCTGTCTGAGGCCAATTCCCCCGGGCCCATTCCCCCGGGGCGGCTGCTCCCGGCCACCGCGTCCGAGCGAGCCAAGGGTGTCTCGGACCCCGCCTCGGCTGGGGGCCCCCGCTCGTAGCGCAGGAGGCTGAGGAGATCCTCGCTCTCGACCTCCACCGACAGCAGCCCTTGCCCCCTCCGCGAGTGCGCCGGAGCCCGCCCCCAACCGCGTGCCTCGTGGGTGGGGGGATGTGGAAGGGCAAGGTGTTGCGCAGGCCCCCGGCGGCCCACCGGCACTCTTCCCCCGGGATTCCCAAGGAGAGGGTCAACCGTCTCCTTCGGAAAGCGCGGCCTTCCTCGCCGTACAGGAGGCAGGCAGCACGCCCGTCTTCGCGAGGTGCGGCCGATCGGCTCCTCGAATACTGGGGCTGAGTCGCCTGCAGGCGGGTCAGGAGCGCCGGGAGATGGCAGGTGAATCCCGGACTCTCCCTCCTGGGCGATGTCCGCAATCTTCCATTTCTCTATCTCTACGAGAAGGCTCCGGCCGGTCCGCGCCGGCTTGCGGGCTCTCCGGGTCGCTTCCCCCCAGGGCTTCTTCTTGGGGCCTGGCGTCAACCGGGCTCCCCGTGGGCAGCGGGTTCGGGAAGACGCCTCCATCAAGGCCCGCCGCTCTGCAACACCGCGGCTCTCGTTTTTCGCATCGGTTCTGAAAATGGTCTGCGGAATGCAAACGGCCTTTTTGAGAGCGGGGACCTGTCGAAACAGACTCCCTGCCTAAGTGGGAGCCCAAATGTATATAAGATCGATTCAAAACATTTGATGTGCATAATTACAATGAAACATCAAAAGCCACTGCACTTTCCCTTTTAAGTGAAAAGACTGTTAGGTTGTTGTTGTTTGTTGTTTGTTGTTGTTGTTACTATTATTAAGGGCGTTTCCATATTTCAAAAAAAAGTGAAAATACAGGTTATATAAGTTGTTGGGGTTTTTTTTTTTTTTTTTGCAAAATCTTCCTTGAAAGGCATTGAAGATTTTAGCTATTTTGCCAAAAAAATCAACACTTCTGACCAAGTGCTGGATTTACCGTATAAGCCTAAATAAGCTATAGCCTTAAGGACCCCGCCTCTCTTGGGGGGCCCCAGCACCTACCCAAAAAAAAATAAGGGAAAAAAAAAAACCAACTGGATCATTTCAAAAAAAAATATAAGATAAAAACAAATAAAATAACAGCCAACAGTGCCTTTTGTGTTGTGTAGGCTCCTGTGGAGTAAGTCAAATGGGCTCGCCCGCTTCCCTAAAATATCCCTGGTTTGCTCCTTTCTATATATAGGGTGCCTGCATTCTGCAATGGACTGGTTGCCTGGCACATGCGCAAATGGCTTGAGATACCTATGAGGTCCTCAATTACCATATAGCATAAATATTCCACACAAAGAACAGGCGACAATTTGCTGCCGACAATGGGACAGCATGGACATTAAAAGGCCCCATTGGCTTCAGGAGCTAGAGGCCTCATCAAGACTCTAAAATCCGGCTCCGCTCCCCCTTCCGACCATTGGTTTGCCCCCCAGACATATTTACGGGTTTTGTTTCTGAAGACAGACAGACGGATCCAGATCGTCTGGGAAATTTCGGTTGTACGGCAGCCCTATTTAAACCCCTTATACCCACCACTTCATCAGAAAATGTCACAGACATAGGTTCCGCACGAGCACTGTTGGTGGAACAGGAAGGTTTTCGCTGCCGCTGGGAGAAACAGCGAAGGAAGGAGCCGGCCTGGTTTCCCTAGGCAGGGATTCCAAAAGTTGCCTGGGATTTGCAGCACCACGAGAACGGGCCCTATCCTGCGTCCCCCCACCAAACAGACCGAGAGAGGGGCATATCTTCTTAGATTTAGTGGTCAGGATATTCCTGACACCGCAGGTTAGACGAGACTTTTTCTGAAGCTTCTGGCTGGTGTGTAATTGACTGGACCAGCAGAACGCAGGAACTCAGCAACTCACTGGATAACTAATATACAGTGTATTATTATTGATTGGAACAACAGCAATCCATAAGTCTATTTTCAGACTTTACAAAATAAAAGAAACAAAACATAAAATCTTTTTCCTCTCTGTTCTCATTCTCTCTCTATAATATACTGAGCCACTTTCTGTCACACGGCGTCAACACATTAAACAACACACTCAAACGCACAAAGGCTCTCACACAGAGCTCAGTTTCTTTAGGAAAACTCAAAGTGACCAATCACAGGTTCGCTGTCTAAGGGTCCTGAGAAAGAGCAGATCTGGCGCTTTCTTCCTGCACTACTAATTGCCTTGGAGATAAGACAGCTGCATTTCTGCCGTAGGCCCAACTCCATGAAAAATGCTCTAACACTATCCAAAGATCTCCAAATCTCCCCAGCCTGGTTTCCCCTAAAGCCGGGGAGTTCCGCAAGTTGCCTGGGAGTTGCCACACCCCGGAGACGGCCCTATCTCCTGCGTCCCCATACAAACAGGACCGAGAAATGGGGCTCTCCAAAGATAGATTCTCCAAACCCAGGCAGGTTCGTATGGTAAAACATATGAGATACCTGCCTCACGCAGCGTTTTGGGGCAGCGGGAGTCTAAGCCCGCTTCTACGGTCCCGGGGGGCCCTGTGTTTTGCGCCGGAATTGACCCCCCCCCCGAAAAGCGCGGTATTTCAGTGAAACGGGAAAGGCAATCGAATTCCCAAAGGGACTTATACAAGTTGTAAAAGGGAACGGTTTTTTACCTGCAGCCCTCGTCGACCGCTTGCTGGTAACTTGGGGGCTGGAATCTGGTGGATTCAAAAAGCCAGCCGGATCCGCTCTTGGCAATATCCTGACCGCCTCTGGGTCTCGGGCCGCCGCCGAGGGGTCGTCAGATTCCTGGAGTCTGCTTTGGAACGGGGGGCTTGCAGACTTCCGGGGGAGGGACTGGGTTTTCACCAGTCGGAAGGGAGTTTCTTTTCTGGGTTTTCCCTCCGGGGGATACCCGGTGCTGTGTCGCCGTGCCCTCCCTCTAAGTCCATGGAGAGGGTCATCTGGGGGGTAGTGCGGTGCCATCGCGGTCCACCTCAAGATCTCGCGCTCCGACTTGAAGTCCATTCAGACTGTCCGTCCATGATGGGTCTTCCGGGGGAGGAATAGCCCTACCTGAAGATAAAAGCGAGCCATACAGACCGGGCCGTCCGGGGGAGACCCGAAATTCAAATCCCACCAGAAAGAAAAAGAAAGATCCGGCTACAGCTGCAGGGAGAGGGGCTCACCCTCTGCTTTTAAAAATCAATGAATGTGTTAGACTAAATTGCAGTGGCACCTTGGTTCTCAAACTTAATCCGTTCCGGGAGTCCGTTCCAAAACCAAGGCGCGCTTTCCCGTAGAAAGTAATGCGAAACAAATTAATCCATCCCAGACTTTTTTAAAAAAAAAACCTAGAACAGCAATTGAACATGGATTTTACTATCTAAGGAGAGCGTTGATCCATAAAATGAAAGCAACAAACAATGTACTGCAGTCACACCATCAATCAATCGATCCATCAGTAGCTGAGCTGGGTTCCACACAGTCACAAAAACAAAACAAGAGCTGCGAAAACAAAAACGCAAAATAAATAGCGAAAACAGGCAGATCTCAGCGTAACACTCAAAACGGAGCACGTTCGGCTTCCGAAAAAAGTTCGCAAACCAGAACACATGCTTTGCAGTGTTTGGGTTCCAAGTTGTTTGAGTGCCAAGGCGTTTGAGAACCGAGGTACCGCTGTCCAGGTGAAACTCGAAAAATTAGAATATCGTGGAAAAGTCCATTTATGTAAGCAATTGTCTTCATTAGCTACAGGAGTTTAATAGATGAGATAGACTCACGACATGCAAAGCGAGATATGTCAAGCCTTTGCTTGTTATCATTGTGATGATTATGGCGTCCAGCTGATGAAAACCCCAAAGTTGAGATTGTTAATTTGGGGTTCTCATCAGCTGTACGCCATAACCATCACAATTATAACATGTTCGGCTTCTGAGAACCCTACTGATCTCGTACAGGAAGGAGTTGAGTCGCTCTCGTTCCAGGTGCAGAACTTTCCCCCATGTGGACTAGAAACTTGAGGGCTGAGGGAAAGGTTCGTCTGCTTTGTGCCATTCCACGTTCCGTTAAGAAACCGGCCCTTTTCGTTGTTGTCTCCAGTCCCAGGCCCCTGCGAGCCCGAAGATCTGCTGGACGGCGTGATCTTTGGGGCCAAGTACCTGGGCTCCACGCAGCTGGTCTCGGAGAGGAACCCCCCCACCCACGTCCGCATGGCCCAAGCTCAGAAAGCCGTGGACAGGATCAAGGTGAGATCCAAGGGGAGCCGGCAGCTGCTGCAACCTCTGCCCCCAGAGATGTGTTGCTGGAGATGCAGCTTTGGTCCGACCCAGCAGCATTCCTAATTCTGCTCAAGCAGAGCCTCTAGGTACAGGAGCAGTCTATCTCTCTCGGCAACTACCAGCAGGGGCAGAGTGAAAGAGGTCTGTGGCCTTCCCGTTGGGGCACTCTGGTTGTTCACCTCTGGAATCAGGATGGGGGCTAAAAGGGTCTATGGTCTGGTTCATGTTGCTCCCTCTGCTTGCCCCATGTTATTCCATTCTCCGGCCATCACTTGCCTCGTGTTGCTCCCTCTGCCGGCTATCACTTGCCTGACTGCGCTTAATCTCCCAGCCATCACTTGCCCCATTTTGCTCCCTCTGCCGGCCATCACTTGCCCATCTCCCAGCCATCACTTGCCCCATGTTGCTGGCCATCATTTCCCCACCTCACTTAATCTCCCGGCCATCACTTGCCCCATGTTGCTCCATCTCCCAGCCACCACTTGTCCCATGTCTCTCCATTTCCCGACCACCACGTCTCTCTTATTTCCCGGCCATCGCTTGCCTTAAGACGTCTACCTTCGTACTACAGGCCCCGGAAGGAGAATCCCAGCCCATGACGGAGGTGGATCTCTTCATCTCCACGCAGAGGATTAAGGTCCTTACGGCCGACTCCCAGGTGCGTCCCTTGCGGGCTTCCGGGTAGCCCAACGGAAGCGGGGCTCGAGTTCGAGGGTTCGCCAGGAATTTCCGAGGCAACGCCAAAAACACTCGGCCGAAGCCTGGCTCCTGTTCCTCGTGACTTCTCCTTCCTTTCCCTCCCTCTGTTACCAGGAGGCGATGATGGACCACCTCCTGCAAACCATCTCCTACATCGCCGACATCGGGAACATCGTGGTCCTCATGGCCCGCCGGAAACTGCCTCGCCGCGCTGAGGCCTCTGCCGAGAAGCAGCTCTACAAGATGATCTGCCACGTCTTCCACTCGGCGGATGTGAGCTTGGGGAAATCGGGGGCCGGGGGAAGAACCTCGGGGGCCGTGTGTGTGTGGGGTCCCATGTAGAAATGGAAAGGAGAACGCAGGGAGCTGTGTTTGGAAACCAAGTTCCCAGTCCTCATGACAAGTAATAAATAGTAAGTGGAATATAGCAATGGAGTGGATTTGATTTATATCAAATCAATTTGCCGTATTTTTTTGCTCCATAAGACGCACTTTTTTCCTCCTAAAAAGTAAGGGGAAATATCTGTGCGTCTTGTGGAGCGAATGGTGGTCCCTGGAGCTGATTTGCCCAGGGGCCAAAAGAGGATCATGCTTTTTATTTTACAAAGAGAAAAGGGGGTGTTGAAAGGACCCCGCTCAGCAGCTGAGCAGCAAGAGATCGGGAGAGAGATAAGAGTCCCGGCTCCCTTTTGCCCCGCTCCCTTGTTGAATGTGCTGCCGAGTGAGGATGTTTGTTTCCCCAGCAACATGTGACTGGCTGATTAGATTATCTGTCTGGAAACTGTAGAAAAGGCTCCCTTTCCTTTAGAAGCTGCAGAAATGTGAGTTGAACCCCATAAAAACGGGGCTTTTCCTCTTTGCTTTTCCCCCTTTGCAAAAGGAGCTTTGCTTTTCCCCCTTTGCAAAAAAAGCTGCAAAACTTTTAGCTGATCCTCAAAAAAACAGGGCTTTTAGAGGAGGAAAACCAGAAAAATATTTTTTTTTCTTGTTTCCTCCTCTAAAAATGAGGTGCACCCTATGGTCCGGTGCGCCCTATGGAGCGAAAAATACGGTAAATCGCAAGTCAGTAAGACTTGATGCAAATCACACACACACACCCCAGACAGACTCATTCTTGCGGGTATCATCTTAATATTGACAACCAGAGGAAGGTTTTGGGTTTTTTTTGGAATAATGAATTGTGAGAGTAGTTTAGTTATATCAAAAATGATTGATTTGGTTTTACTATTAGAAATACATAGATAATTATGAAATGATTGTGAGGTTTAGTAAGTTAACTGTTCATATTTGGGCAACTTTTCTGCTGTGCTTTATTGGAAGAAGAAAAACAATCATTTCCTTAATAACAATTTAAACAATTTATTTAACTAAAACAATGGCATTGTAGCCTATGTATCCCATGTTTGTTAACTGATGTGGTTAAACAGTTTTTGTTTTTATTTTTTTTTAAAAAACACAGACTGAGTTTTGGCACACATGAAAAACTTAAAAGCAAATCCTTATTTCCTGATGAATAGCCTTTGGACTACAATGTAACTGAAACAGAAAATATTTAGAAAGACTTTTCCTCCAAAAGCATTTTATTTTTAAAAATGCCATTTAAATAAAAAATCCTATTTAAATTTTTTAAAAATCCTATTTAAATTAAAAAAGATTTAAAACAAAAAAATTTAAATTTAAAAAAATCATTTAGCCAATTTAAAAAATCTGATTTTTTAAAAAAAATCTTTTAAATTTTATCCACTCTGTATAACAATAATAATTGTAGCCACAACCATGCTGATGATGTTATTGTTGTTGAGTCAGTAGAGCACGCGATTCTTAATCCCGGGGTCCTGGGTTCAAGTCCCACGCCGGAAACCCGCCTTCTCCTTCCGCAGGCTCCCTTGATAGCCCAAGCTATCGGCCAAGCTTTCAGCGTCGCATACCAGCAGTTCCTGAGGGCCAGCGGCATCGACCCCGACCAGCTCCACCCCCGGCGGTGCGGCGACGACGAGGGCGACGAAACCTTCGTCCGGGGGGAAGAGCTGTACAACGGCGATTTGGCGCACTTCTCCAAGCAAGAGAACTGTAAGGAAGTAAGGACGGATCTTTCCCCTCCTCTCCCCGGAGCGGGGGGGGGGCGGGCAGAGAGCTGGTGGGTTGAGCAACTCACCTGCGTTGTAGGGGGTTGGTCTAGATGACACTTGGGGGGCCCCTTCTACGACTCTTAACGTCTTGAAGCAAGGAGCCTGCGGCCGTCCAGACATTGTTGGGCTCCCATCGGTCGCATTTTTTGCGACTCGCAGCGAGAAAACAGAACCAGCAGAGACGTTTGGAACCAGGTACCCGTATTTTGGACTGGGGAATGTTACAGTAGTTCCAAACAACCACGCTGCCAAGGGCTGGTGGTAGTTTTATTTATTTACTGTTTGCTTTACTAAAACCCAAAGTGAGTAGCTGTTGTGGTGATAAACCCCACAAGAGGGAAGTTTTGGATGTTGTTTAGACGTTTAGTCGTGTCCGACTCTTCGTGACCCCATGGACCAGAGCACGCCAGGCACCCCTATCCTCCACTGCCTCCCGCAGTTTGGCCAAACTCATGCTAGTCGCTTCAAGAACACTGTCCAACCATCTCGTCCTCTGTCGTCCCCTTCTCCTTGTGCCTCCATCTTTCCCAACATCAGGGTCTTTTCTAGGGAGTCTTCTCTTCTCATGAGGTGGCCAAAGTACTGGAGCCTCAGCTTCAGGATCTGCCCTTCCAGTGAGCACTCAGGGCTGATTTCTTTGAGAATGGATAGGTTTGATCTTCTTGCAGTCCATGGGACTCTCAAGAGTCTCCTCCAGCACCATAATTCAAAAGCATCCATTCTTCGGCGACCGGCCTTCTTGATGGTCCGGCTCTCACTTCCATACATCACTACTGGGAAAACCATAGCTTTAACGATACGCACCTTTGTCGGCAAGGCGATGTTTTGGATAGGCACAGTGAAAGATCACCGGTTCGTACAAACGTGGCGTCGCATTGATTCCTGCCCTTCCAGGTCGTCATCCACAAACAGAAGGGGGAGATCCTGGGCGTCGTGATCGTGGAGTCGGGCTGGGGCTCCATCCTGCCCACCGTGGTGGTGGCGAACCTCATGCACAAAGGGGCGGCGGAGCGGTCAGGGAAGCTGAGCATCGGGGACCGCATCATGTCGGCCAACGGGACCAGCCTGGTGGGGTTACCGCTGGCTTCCTGCCAGGGCATCATACGGGTGAGCGACGGTGGAGGGGAAGACTCTTTTTTTCCTTCCCAGGGCACCGGTCACGGACTGGGGGGACACAGAGCGCTGGCTGGGGGGACCCCCCAAGGGAACAAGGCTCAGAGCCTGGGGATTGGTGGTGGGACGAGGGGCTCAGAGGGAGAAGACTGGGAGGTGGAGTTGTCAGAAGATGAAGAGGTAACAGGGTTTAGTGAGCAGGGGGAGTCGGTGGCAGAGAGAAACCCAGAAGCAGAGGCTGCATAGGAGGGGAAGCTCCTTTCAGTGGGGCCAGGCTGCTGAAGAAAACAGGGGGTCTCCCCCTCCAGCCTGCTCCCCTTGTCTCCCAGAATCAGGAGAGGTATGAAAAGTGCGGAGGGGAGGTTGGCTGCACACGGGCGCAGTCTCTGATTGCTTGGGGGGAAAGCCCTGGAGAGGAGGGGGCTTGGGAAGCCCAGAGGCTCAGAGCCCGGGGATTGGTGGTGGGACGACAGTGAGTGGTCAGAGGGAGAAGACTGGGAGGAGGTTTCGGAAACCGAAGGGGCAACAGGGCTTAGTGAGCGGGGAGAGTCTGTGGCAGAGAGCAGTCCAGACTCAGAGGCAGAAGAAGAAGAAGCAGGGGAGGAGGAGGGAAGCCAAGAAGAAGAAGAAGAGTTTGGATTTGATATCCCGCTTTATCACTACCTGAAGGAGTCTCAAAGCGGCTCACATTCTCCTTTCCCTTCCTCCCCCACAACAAACCCTCTGTGAGGTGAGTGGGCTGAGAGACTTCAGAGAAGCGTGACTAGCCCAAGGTCACCCAGCAGCTGCATGCGGAGGAGGGGAGACGCGAACCCGGTTCACCAGATTACGAGCCCACTGCTCTTAACCACACTGCACAGAGGCAGAGAGGAGTCCGGCTGGGGAAGAGGCATGAGAGTCTGTCTCCCTTCTTCCCTCGTCTCCCAGAACCAGGAGAGGCATGAAAAGGGCGGAGGAGAGTTTAGTAGGATTGGAATACCACTTGTCGTTTTAAGGGCCTACGGTCATTGCCGGCGCCTTAGCCAGCTCCTCAAACTTTCTGGCTCTCCCTTCCCCAGGATTTGAAAAGCCAGACTGTGGTGAGCCTCAGCGTGGTCCACTGCCCGCCCGTCACCACTGCCATCGTGCGGAGACCCGATGCGAAATACCCGCTGGGGTTCTGCGTGGAGAACGGAATTGTGAGTAACTTAGTTGGCTCGGTCCAAGTTGTTTGAGTACCAAAGCGTTTGAGAACCAAAGTACCACTGTATACCCCTAAACATTAAAAAAAAAAAAAAAAGCACTGGAGGGGAGCAGGATGAGGCCAAATCCCAACCCTTTAACCCTGTCCCTCTTCCTGCTCCAGATCTGCAGCCTCATGCGAGGGGGGATCGCCGAGAGGGGCGGGATCCGCGTGGGACACCGGATCATCGAGATCAACGGGCAGAGCGTGGTGGCCATGCCTCACGAGAAGATCATCCAGATCCTGACGCAGGCAGTCAGCGAGGTGGGCATCAAACCATCCCCCCCCCCCCCGGCAACGGATTATTTATCAAGATGCTGAATTCGCAAGTACAGGAAGCCCGCAGATTGCATGCATTTCGCTTCGCGGTCAGAGCAAAAAGTTTGTTGGCCTTCCGGGAGGGGTGGGGGACTTTGGCAATCCGCAGGGGTGTGGGTTTTTTTGTGGAAATATTATTATTATTATTATTATTATTATTATTTATTAATACCTCACCCATCTGGCTAGGTTTCCCCAGCCGCTCTGGGCAGCTCCCAACAGAATAACTAAAAACATGATAAAACGTCAAACATTAAAACCTTCCCTAAACAGGGCTGCCTTCAGATGTCTTCTAAAAGTCAGATAGTTGTTTATTTCCTTGACATCTGATGGGAGGGCATTCCACAGGGAGGGCGCCACCACCGAGAAGGCCCTCCGCCTGGTTTCCTGCAACCTCGCTTCTCGCAGGGAGGGAACCGCCAGAAGGCCCTCGGAGCTGGACCCTGGTGTCTGGGACGGAGACGCTCCTTCAGGGATATTGGGCCGTTTAGGGCTTTCAAGGTCAGCACCAACCCTTTGAATTGTGCTTGGAAACATCCTGGGAGCCAATGTAGGTCTTTCAGGACCGGGGTTATATGGTCCCAACCTCCCAGTCCCCAGTCTGGCTGCCGCATTCTGGATTAGTTGTAGTTTCCGGGTCACCTTCCAAGGGAGCCCCACGTAGAGCGCATGGCAGTAGTCCAAGCGGGAGATAACCAGAGCATGCACCATTCTGGCCAGACAGTCTGCGGGCAGGTTGGGTCTCATCCTGCGTACCAGATGGAGCTGGGAGACAGCTGCCCTGGACACAGAATGGACCTGCGCCTCCATGGACAGCTGTGAGTCCAAAATGACCCCCAGGCTGCGCACCTGGTCCTTCGGGGGCACAGTGACCCCATTCAGGACCAGGGAGTCCCTCCCGCCTTTAGTGCTCAGGCAGGGAGGGTATCAGCCTGCAAACTTGTTTTCTCAAGCCTGACTTGAGCATGAGAAGGCACCACGACAGCCAATTTGGGTGCAACTTTAACTGTAGGTGCAATCCGTGGCACGTTGCCAGAACCTGCCCCTGTTTGGTGGGAAGAGTAGACTCATCGAGTTTGGAGGGACCCCCCGAAGGTCCTCTAGTCCAACCCCCTTGTAAAGCAGGAATCTCAACAAAACCAGTGGCCATCCAACCTCTGCTTAAAACCCCCAAGGAAGTACCGCCAGACAGTTCTTCCCGACGTCGGAATCTCCTACCTTGTCTCTCGAAGCCGTGGGTTCGAGTCACACCCTCCGGTGCAGGAGGAAAGGAGTTTGCTCCATCTTTCAGATATTTGAAGGTGGCCATTCGCAAAGTCAAGGGACGCGGGTGGCGCTGTGGGTTAAACCACAGAGCCTAGGGCTTGCCGATCAGAAGGTCGGCGGTTCGAATCCCCGCAATGACGGGGTGAGCTCCCGTTGCTCGGTCCCTGCTCCTGCCCACCTAGCAGTTCGAAAGCACGTCAAAGCGCAAGTAGATAAATAGGTACCGCTCCGGCGGGAAGGTAAACGGCGTTTCCGTGCGCTGCTCTGGTTCGCCAGAAGCGGCTTAGCCATGCTGGCCACATGACCCGGAAGCTGTACGCCGGCTCCCTCGGCCAGTAAAGCGAGATGAGCGCCGCAACCCCAGAGTCGTCCGCGACAGGACCTAACGGTCAGGGGTCCCTTTACCCTTTACCTTTATTCGCAAAGGCAACTTTTGTTGGTGGGTGGGACTCTCTGAATATCGCTTTAACACAAACACCCGTATCTTTATTATTCCAGGTCCACATCAAAACCATGCCGGCGTCAACCTACCGTCTTCTGACTGGCCAGGAGCAACCTGTTTTCCTATGAAGGGAGGATTTTTCGGGCAGGTGTGTGTGCGTGGAAACCTCCTGCATCTGTTTAATATGTTGCATGCAACCCCTTCTTGCTTCGCAAACCAGACTCTGTGCACCCAAAGGGGTTCCTTTCTGAATTCACACATGCCTGCCTCTCGTCGGGACTTTATTTCTCCACCTCCTGAATCTCACAGGAGCAGGAAAAAAACGGTTTTTATTTTGCTTTAACTGGGAAGTGTGCGTGGTTTATTTTGGGGTGCTGGTAAATTGTCTGTCTTCAAGCCAGGGGCCTGCAAGTTCGGTTTCGGTGCTAGAACGTGACGGAGATGTGGGTTTGTTTGTTTGTTTGTTTGTTTTGTGTGTGTGGAATTGTTTTCTGGGTTGGGACATGGGATGCCACTAAGAAGCAATGGGAGAAAGGCTATGCCCCATCACGCTGCTGGTGGATAAATAATTATATATATATATATATATGTGTATTGAAATAAAGGCTGCCCTTGTTGTTAAAATTTGCATGTCCTGGAGATAAGGGGAAAGAGCATAGCTGGGAAGGGATTATGTGGGAACAGTTTCTTCCTTGAGGTGCTGGATTTCCTGATTGCGTGGAAACATGTTTTTTTCCTTGAGTTGCTAGATTTCTCCTTGCAGGGAGGTTGGATTATATATGATAAAGAGACAAAATTCTTTGCAGTGGGACAGTCTACACCAACCTGAGTGCTCTACCATCTTTCTTGAATAGACCAGATTTCTCCACCACCACCACCACCACCACCCCCCTCTCTCTCTCTCACACACACACACACACTCAGTCCTGCTGTGTGTTAATAATTTTGGCAGCTGGTCTTCAAAAGAAGAAACTGGTCTAGAGCACTCCTTGACACCTTGTCCTGGGTGTGCAACCACAAAACTTAAAAGGGGAGGAATGCGCTGCCTTGCTGGCTGGTTGCCAGATGAAATGCTAAAGAATAAATATGTCTGGACTGATTCATCACTTCATAAGGGTGTGAGAGAATGCAAATCTTTTTTCCATTTTAACATGGCCTTCAGCACCTGTGGGTTAAACCACTGAGCCTAGGGCCTGTCAATCAGAAGGTCAGCAGTTCGAATCTCCGCCACAGGGTGAGCTCCCGTTGCTCGGTCCCAGCTCCTGCCCACCTAGCAGTTCGAAAGCACATCAAAGTGCAAGTAGATAAATAGGTACCGCTCCGGCGGGAAGGTAAACGGCGTTTCCGTGCGCTGCTCTGGTTCGCCAGAAGCGGATTAGTCATGCTGGCCACATGACCCGGAAGCTGTACGCCGGCTCCCTCGGCCAGTAAAGCGAGATGAGCGCTGCAACCCCAGAGTCGTCCGCGACTGGACCTAATGGTCAGGGGTCCCTTTACCTTTTACCTCAGCACCTGAGAGATTCTCATTTCTCCATTTACAATTCTAACAGACAACTTGCTTTAACTTCCCGATTTCTCTATTCTGAGAAACGACCTGCGAAGCTCCGTTGAGGCGTCTGGATTTGTGCTGTTGTTTTTTAACGATGTGAATGTCTTAGGAAACGAATGACGAAATGAATTCTGTAAAGCAAGGATCTCCAGGAAAGCTGTCTGGCGTTTCCAACTCCGGCCTACCCAACCCAAAACCTGACACACACACGCACACACACAAACCCAGGACTGAAACAGGCGAAACACAGCTTAAAACAAGCTATTTATTAAGGCAAAAATCCAAGAGGGGTGTTTGAGTGCTTCTCCGACAGCGAAAGATCAATAACAGAGTTTATTATTATTAAAAAAACTGGCCCAAACTTTGCATATGTGCATGGAAATTTATTTATTTTACATCTTCTCGTTTTTTTAAAAAAAGAACCGATGTAACCTCGAGGCCTTTCGTTCAAAAGCTGTGAGCCGTTGGCACAGACCGTCCCCCCCCCAAGATCGCGGGATTTTCGGAGCAGAGGGAATCATCCTTGGTAGATGGTGCCGCGAGGAATCGGGACCTGAGCTTGTGGAGGGCGAAAGGCCCTGATCCGCAGGGACCCAGGGATGGAAAGAGGGCATACAGGGATGTCGAAGGCACAGAACTTCCCCAAAAAATTTTTTGGGGGGGAATAACACAATGCACACAGTGTATTCCTCCGATCGGCGAACCCCAATCTCTGCAGGGGGGGGTGAGAACAGTCTAGAGGTCTGTAGCAGGCCCCCAGTCATAACCGTAGTCCTGGTCCGACTCTGAGTCGTAGGTCTGAGCGTGGGTGAACTTTTTCCGCAGGGCGTCGTGTTCGTATTCCCTGAGGGAGAGGGAAACCGGGTTGCAAAATTAAATGCAAAAAAAGGGGTCTTTATTTCAAGTCATTCCGGTCGGTTCAATCCTTCCCCTGTGGCAGTTTATTTCCTGGGGTAAAACCCAATACAAAAAAAAAAAAAACTCAACAACTTCAATCCTAGAAAAAGTTCAACTTTGGTCGGCCCCCACGCATGTTCACTCGGGGTACAAATAATAAATTATTATTATTATTATAAAATCTGGCCCTCTATGAAAAACGTTTGGACACACAAGCTATAGCTTAGGGTCCTGCACTCTTGGGGGCTCCCCAAAAAAATGTGAAGGAAAAAACAAACCTGGATGTACATTTCCAAAATATGAGATAAAAAAACAAATAAAATAAAACCTTACATACAGCAACAGTGTTTTGTGTTGTGTAGGCTCCTGTGATGTAAGTCATGGGGCCCTCCTGCTAGCCTGCTCCCCAAAATATCACCGGTTTGCTCCTTTCTATATATAGGGTGCCTGCATTCTGCATGTGCAAATGGATTGAGATGCCTATTGGTCCATCAGTGACCATATAGCATAGATTCAACACACACACAAAAAGTGACCAGTTTGTTGTCGACAAAGGACAGCTGGATATATAAAGGGCCCCATTACCTTCGGTAGCTCAGGGCCTCATCAGACCTAAATCCGGCCCTGGCCAGAGGGCTGCGGACAACTGACAATGTGGACTAGTAACTTGAGAAATCATTTACGACCGCAGCCAGTGCACAGGATTGTACCGGCCAATCGCCCTCTTTTAAAACTTCTCGTTGCAGCCCCTAAACCCGTCTCCTTGACCCCCAAACTCTTCATCTCGTGCCCTCGGAAACCAAGAGTCAGCCCTCCCGCCCTGATGGTCAGTGTGCTTCTTTCCCGGTACCCCAGAATGCAAAAAAAAAACAGATGCTACCTGATTCCGTGGTCTTCCCTCCATTGCCCTTGAGGTTGCTGGTCGCCGTCGTGCTGGGGAAGGAACAAAGGGGAATAGGCATGTGAGAACTGCAGGTCTTAAAATTATTGTTGGTTTCCCAAAGCTGGGTCTCCAGCTGTTGCTGGGACTACAACTCCCATCATCCCTGAACGCCGGTCCTTTTACCTTTACCTGCTTAACTGGGTAAGCCAAAGCAGCCGCTACTCGCTCGCTGAGGTCCTGCTCCGTGGTTCGCTCGGTGGGTTCCGAGGAGCGAGCCAGGGCCGGCTCCTGATAGGATTCGTCGAGCTCCTGGTCGGTGTAAGTTTCTCCTTCTGCGTCCGTCTCATCGTAGTCGCTGTTGGCTCGGCTGTCGCAGGTCAGGTAGCCCGGGCTGGTGGGCGAGGGCTGGTTCAGTAAGTCCAAGCCTTCCTCTGCCGAAACATCCACCTCGGTGGAAAAGGGAGCTGGGTGAGTTTATTTGAACATAACCTGCGTATCAATTTCTTAATGATTTAAAAAACCCCACGTCATTTATGGAACTCGCCGAACTGACCGCGAGACTCCGAGACCAGAGGGAGGAGAAGGTGCAACAGGATTGGAAGAAATTTAAGGACCATTTAAAAAATCGTGAAAAGCTAGATATTTGAAGCAGAATTGGCTTGTTTAAATGGCTTTTGCTAGTTGATGTTGGATGAAAATAGTATACAAGAAGTATTGTTATGAATGGTTTAGAATATTAAAAAATGCTTAAGGATAAGTTGTTTAAGTAATGAATTATATATGATTAGTTAGTATTTTAAAGATTATTAAGAATAGTGTTGAATGTTAAGAAAATAGTTACAAAGTTACCAAAGTATATTAATAGTGAATGCAGTTGAGAGATCGGGGGAAGTCCCCCCCAAGAAGATTGAAACTAGAATTAAACAATGACTATCTATAGTTCCAGTGTTTGTGTGTAGGTATGTATAAGTTTTCTTTTTCTTATTTCTTGTTGTTTTTTAATGTGTTTGTTGTGCTTTTAAATTGTATTTGTGTGATGTATTGTGTATTTGTTGTTTAATGTGGAAATTAATAAAATATTATAAAAAATAAAAATAAAAAAACCCACCTCAAAGCGGTTTACACAAAATATAAATTTACTCATTGCACACTGGAATTCTAAGAGCCCACCCCCAAGTCGGTCCATTTTAAAAAACCATTTAAAAATGCAGAGCAGTTTCAAAGCCAGTTGTTAAAATCAGGGCAGTTTCGAAAGCGGGGTTTTTTAAAAAGCGTTAGGGGAGATGGCAGTTTGGGTGAATTAGGCCGAAACGATCACTTACAGTTTCCGGAGTTCAGAGAGGCTTTTATTTATGCAGGAAATGATTCCTCTCAGCGGGAACTATTTACAGGATAAGCAGAGACAAAAGCTCTTGCCTCTCGACACGTTGGGAGAGAACAACTAAACGGCTCTGTGAGCCTGCGACGGCGGGATTTAGCCTAGGCAGAGAGGCTACGGAACTAGTGCCGGCACAATTTCTAGACGAAACAGCACCTTTGCAGGGTTCAAGGCAACACATGCATTCACCAGAAGTCCAGAAGAATACCAGCCGCCTTCTCAAATACATTTGCATTCTCGGGCGATTTGCAGCGGCAATTTGTGGACAGCTCAGACCGCCAGCCCACGCCATCTCGTCGTTGCACATCCTTGAGAAAGGAGATAACTTTACGCCGATGTGTTTAGTCTTTGGGTTTATCTTCTCAGACTGTGGCAGCCTCCGCGGTCCTCGGAGAGCTTAGCTGCTGCGGTTTCCAAGACCTTCTTGTCTTTTGTCTTCGGCGATCCCTCGTAGCCGAGTAAGATTGTCTTCCATAAACACGGTTTTAACAGTGAATCCAGAAGTGACTGTGGAGACCAATTCTGGATCCACACGTCCTTCCACAGTGCGGACATAGGTTTCTGGGCGGGAGTTGATCCCGGTGAGGGTTTGCCAAGCGTGCCTTCCTCTTAGCACGTTTCTCCCTTGCGTCCTGAGTTTGAGTGTCTTCAAAGCCCACGACACCTTTGGTCAAGGCTGTTCTCCAACTGGAGCGCTCGCAGGCCAGTGTTTCCCAGTTGTCGGTGTTTATACTACATTTTTAAAGATTTGCCTTGAGACAGTCTTTAAACCTCTTTTGTTGACCGCTAGCATTATGCTTTCCATTTTTAAGTTTGGAATAAGAGTACTGTAGTTGCTTCAGAACAGCATCCGCACAACGTGGCCGGTCCAACAAAGTTGATGTTGAAGAATCATCGCTTCGACACTGGTGATCTTTGCTTCTTCCAGTACACTGGCATTAGTTCGCCTGTCTTCCCAAGAGATGTGTAATATTTTTCGGAGACACCGTTGATGGAATCTTTCGAGGAGCTGGAGATGGCGTTTTTTAAGTGGTCCATGTTTCACAAGCATACAGTAAGGTTGGTAGTGCAATAGCTTTGTAAACAAGCATTTTGGTTTCCCTGCGAATGTCCCGGTCCTCAAACACTCTGCACTTCAGTCGGGAGAAAGCCACACTCGCAGAGCTCAGGCGATGCTGGATTTCGGCATCAATGTCGGCCCTTGTGGAAAGAGAACTGCCCAGATAGGAGAAGTTTCCAGGACCACGCAGTGGTTGAATAAGCCATCGTGCTTCTCGGCAGGAAGAGGTGGCAATAAGGCATTCAGCGTTGGCAGAAGACGGAGAAACGGGGGGTTGCTTCTTGTTTGGCCAGCTGATCGTGCCTTGACCAAACAAACAGGTAACCGCTGGTAAGACTTTCCGACTGTGGCATCTCCCGCCCACTGGGCATCAACGTAACCAAACCAGAGCAGGCTTGTCAGGTCAAAGATGAAGTTTAAGAGACATAGTACCTTTTAGGTGGGACGCGGGTGGAGCTGTGGGTTAAACCACAGAGCCTAGGGCTTGCCGATCAGAAGGTCGGCGGTTCGAATCCCCGCAATGACGGGGTGAGCTCCCGTTGCTCGGTCCCTGCTCCTGCCCACCTAGCAGTTCGAAAGCACGTCAAAGTGCAAGTAGATAAATAGGTACCGCTCCGGCGGGAAGGTAAACGGCATTTCCGTGCACTGCTCTGGTTCGCCAGAAGCAGCTTAGTCATGCCGGCCACATGACCCGGAAGCTGGACGCCGGATCCCTCGGCCAGCAAAGCGAGATGAGCGCCGCAACCCCAGAGTCGTCTCCAGCTGGACCTAACGGTCTGGGGTCCCTTTACCTTTACCTTTTAGGTGTGCATGAGTCGCTGGGCAGCACTTCAAATCAGCTCGAGTAGGGAACTCAGCCTTTCTGCATAGCACGCCAACAGAAAGGCCCCCAACAGAACGCCAATTGCCTTTCTGTGTTGCCTCTTATTGGGTAAAGGCACAGAAGAGCTAAGATTTTTCTTTTCCAAAACTTGACCGCCAGGGGCGTCTCAAAAACCTTGGCTTCCGACATTCAAAAAACACACACCAAAAAAGCAAGCAGTGTTTGCAGTTTTCTGAGACGGGTTAAGAAGAAAAACGTCTGAGCCTCAACGCTCGATTTGTGTCCCAAGACACAAGGTCTTGCGATGTTGGCAAGGTATTGAGATAGTTTGTGAAGAACAGAGCTAGCATCTTCATCTTGGTCCTAGCAGGCCACAATATCGCAGGGAGGTCCGCCTGTCATCTCGAAACCTGAGAGTACAAACGGGGATCGCCTTTGCTTTGAGAAAACGCTTCCACGAGTTAAAGACACTGTTGGTTTTGTCTCTCCAAGCTCTGGCAAGCTTGCTCAGGACCACAGGTGCTTTTGCAAAGTTCACGGCAGACTAGATCGGGGCCGTTTGGCTCTTTAAAACCTCTTTGAGATCACCATACCAAAAGGCGGTTTTTATTTCCGGTTGCTTCACTGGCGCTTTTGTGCTTTGCGACGGATGCCGAGGTCTCGCCAGACCTTTGCAAGCGGCCTTTTGGCAACTAGCCTGGTTTTGTAGCTGCGAATTCCACTGTCAGCATTACGCTGAAATCGCTTGCAGCCACCAAAACCTTGACGCTGCTGTGAAAGCAGATGAATCTCACAGGGTGTCCAGAGCACAGTCTGGTCCTGTTGTGTTGGAGGAGTTTCAGCTGTTAAGGCTTGAGGATGTGGAGCTCAGATCGGTCAGGGCGACCAGTTGCCCCTCTTGGCTGAGAAAAACCAGCAGGGAGGGAACAGCTGGATTGGGCCAGGGAGATCATCAATGCCTTTTTACGAGAAGGGGTGGTCCGTGCCTGTTTGAAGGAGGCAGCTGTAAAACCACTCCTTAAGAAACCAGCGTGGTGTAGTGGTTAAGAGTGGTAGACTTGTAATCTGGTGAACCGGGTTCGCGTCTCCTCTCCTCCACATGCAGCTGCTGGGTGACCTTGGGCTAGTCACACTTCTCTGAAGTCTCTCAGCCCCACTCACCTCACAGAGTGTTTGTTGTGGGGGAGGGAAGGGAAAGGAGAATGTGAGCCGCTTTGAGACTCCTTCGGGTAGTGATAAAGCGGGATATCAAACCCAAACTCTTCTTCTTCCCAGGATTTGGAAGACCTAAACTACTGGCCAGTTGCTGATCTCCCTTTCCTGGGCAAGGTTCTGGAGCGAGTGGTCGCAGACCAGATCCGGGCGCTTTTGGAAGAAACTGATTTTCTGGATCCGTTTCAATCGGGGTTTAGGCTCGGTTTTGGCACAGAAACTGCTTTGATGACCTCTGTCGAGAGAGAGAGACAAGGGTAACATGTCCCTGTTAAATCTTCCCGACCTCCTGGCAGCTTTCGATACCATCAACCGTGGTATCTTTCTGGAGCGACTCTCCAAACTAGGGGTGGGTGGCACCGCTTTGCAGTGGGTCCGGTTCTACTGGGGTGGTCGTTGCTGGAGGGTGTTACTTGGGGAACGATCTTCACTGGATGCACTTGAGAAAAGCTCAGCCTTTCCGTTCAGGAATGTCGCTGTTCCCATCGGCAAAGTAAATCCGGTCTTTGTAGTTTGGATCAAGCAGTGCAACGAGGACGTGTCACTTGTAGAATCACAGAACTGTCGAGCTGGAAGGGACCACAGGGGTCATTTAGCCCGACTCCCTGCAATGCGGGAATCACCCAACTTGTCCTGTGATTGGTCGCACCAGAATCAACGTAGCAGGTAGATTTAAAGTTTGCAGCCCGGACTTCTAATATTCCCTTGGAATATTCCCATTTCCCCACAGCGAAAACGCTTTCTTTGCTCTTTGCTCGACAAAGCCCCTGTGCTGTATTCCACCCCAAAAACTCTCTTTATTCCTGTTACAGGTAGGTAGCCGTGTTGGTCTGCCATAGTCAAAACAAAATAAAAAAATTCCTTCCAGTAGCACCTTAGAGACCAACTAAGTTTGTTCTTGGTATGAGCTTTCGTGTGCATGCACACTTCTTCAGATACTTCAGATTCTTCTGTGGTATCTGAAGAAGTGTGCATGCACACGAAAGCTCATACCACGAACGAAACTTAGTTGGTCTCTAAGGTGCTACTGGAAGGAATTTTTTAATTTTATTTTTTTTATTCTCTTTATTCCTTTTTTGGAAAAGACTCAACTTCTTGTCCAATCTGCTTCTGGTTGGGTATCTGCAACATTCATCAGTGGAGCAAAGGATTGGCGTAAACAGTATAACATGACAGCAACAGCACGGTTGTTCTCAAGACCACCACCA
Source organism: Lacerta bilineata (assembly GCA_900245895.1). Classification (NCBI taxonomy): domain Eukaryota; kingdom Metazoa; phylum Chordata; class Lepidosauria; order Squamata; family Lacertidae; genus Lacerta; species Lacerta bilineata. The sequence continues at coordinate 55,594 of OFHV01002796.1, read as the reverse complement.
ACTTTTCTCAATTTCTAGGGTGGCACTCAGGTGAGTTTGCATGTCTCCATCCTGTTTCAGCATAATTGGATACGGTTTCCCCCAATCCTCTGCTGTGTATTATCAGTGAATCTTCCACCGAAAGACAGACAATGCCTTTTGCTTGCCTTCCCTTTGTTATCCGATTGCGCAAAATCGGCAGCTGGCTGGGAGATTCTCTATCTTGAACATCCACAGTAGAAAAATCTGCACTGTTCATCTCTCTGCAAGTTCCAGTTCTCAGCAATGCAAACCTTCCCCTTCTGCTTTCCAATACCCTTTGGGGACAGGAGTTTTGCTTTTTTAAATATTCCTTCCTTTCTTCCTTGCAGCCGGCTCTTTCTTCCTAAATCCAATCCACCCATCCTTTCTCTTCACTTCTTGAAATCTACTCCCCTTCTCGCTGGCAATGTGGCTGATATGGGAAGGCTTTTGGAAGGGAAACTTTGGGGAAATCCATTTGGGGTTCCAAATAAACGCCTGGGCCCATAACTTGTTAGAAGTGCTTACAGCTTGGGTCGATAAAGATTTATTTGATCACTTACAGTTTCTGGAGTTCAGAGACTTTATTCATGAAACAACTATTTATGGGACGAGTAAAGATGAAAGTGACAAAGCTCTTGTCTCAACACGATGGGAGAGAAAAAGAATATGACTCAGCACCCAGTGATGTCTAGATTGCCCTCGTGTAGTTTAAAGTAACTCATGCATTAGCTAGAAGCTCAGAAGAAGGAAATGTATTTGCTTTCCCCAACAAAAATCAGGGCAGTTTCGAAAGGTTCAGTTCAAAATCTTGATTCAAAATAGCCCCCTGTTTTATCCAAATATAGAGGAAAAACCAGTTCCCTGATCTCAGGAATGATTGTGCAAAATCTGGATAAAATTAGGCATCCAAACAGAGATGAAAAGCAGATCTCAGGAACTGTCATGCAAAGATTGGTCACGATATCCTAAGAGGTGTTCAGAGCGACCAGGCAGCCGTCCAAATTGCACAGAAGATACATTAAAATTATCAGTTAAAAGCCAGAAGTTAAAAACCAAGCGGACCTAAAAAAATAATAATAATCAAAACAATAAAAACCAACTGTTAAAAATATACATTATAGGGAGAATTTACCTATTAAAACGCATGCCAACTTTATACACTTGGGTATAAGTTGTTGCAAATCAGCAGACAGGCACTTACTTTATTTTGTTCCGTTCGAAACGTGCTTCTCGTAAAACACCTCGAAGCAATTTCGCAACGAGAAACATCAGCGATAAAAACAATTATAACGTTTTGTTAAAAACCCAGTCAAAACCCGTTTCAGCTGTAAGACCATTGAGGGCAGAGAATATCTAAGAAAACAGGAAATTTCCTGCATGTGTTTTCTAACATTTCGCAAGTCGTACGGACTTCCGGAACGGATTCTGTTCAATTTCCGAGGTACGACTGCATATGAAAATGATGTGCCGGCAGTATTTGATTCCTAGTAAGTTAGCAAAAATGTATAGAGCAAGAACAAATACCTGCCGGAAATTATAAAAAAAGAAGAAGGTACCTTTTATCATGTGTAAGGTAATAAAAAAAATTCTGGGAGATGATATATAATGAAATGGGGAAAATGTTTAAAATAACTTTAGTTTTTTTAAAAAAAAGTTTTTTAATTAGGATTTATAGGTACCGAGATTCCAAAGGACCAGAAAGGATTTTTTCATGTATGCGAAGACAGCCGCCAAATTAACTGGAAAGCTCAGGAACCAGGAGGACAATAACTTTTTAAAAGAATGGGGAAAATTTATAATTTATTTAGGAGATCATTGTAAGCAGATAAAAACATTAGCAGGATTTTAATCTCGCTTGCAAGGTAGCAAAGACTATGGACAATTTGGACGGATAAAAAAAAATGTGGATAACGGATTGATATGCAGTTGTAAATATTGACATTGGGACCCATGGAGGGGATTTTTTTGGGGGTGGGGGAGTCTTGAGATTCAGAGCAATCTCTTTATATATAGCAAAAAGCTGATTTTGCTATAAGCTTATGTTTTTAAAAAATCAAACGAAAATTATTTCATTAAAAAAATAAAATGCCAGCGTGCCCCAACCGCAGCGTAAGATATGAGATCCAGGTTCTGATACCCCTGCCACACGCACAATGCCCACCTGCTCCTCTGTCGTCCATACGGGTCGGCCTTGCTGCACCCGGATGATGTCCTTGAGGCTCTGGTACCAGGTGTTGGAACCCCCGGCCAGGCTGATGGTGGCCGTGAAGAGGTGGCTCCAGTCCCTCTTCATCTTTCCAGCCTGGGCGTAGAGGCGCCGCGAGCTCTTCTTGGAGTCCGGGGCCAGCCACTGGCGCATTGCTTTGACGCCCTGCCGGCTGTCCGGCTCGCAGAAGACCACGATGGGGAAGTACTGGACGTAGTTGAGCCTCTCCACGGCCGCCGGGGTGATGTCCAAAAGGGCGTGTTTGTCCTGAGAGACAGGAAAGGAACAAACGAGGCCGTCCGCGGAGGCGCAAGTCAATCGTGCATAGGGGCGGCTGTCAATCAGCTCCATCTGAAACCAGATTCACCGCCTGGGGGGCATTTTGGACTCACAGCCGTCCATGGAGGCACAGGTCCATTCTGCATCCAGGGCAGCTGTCTCCCAGCTCCATCTGGTATGCAGGATGAGACCCTCCCTCCCTGCAGACTGTCTTGCTAGAGGGGTGCATGCTCTGGTTATCTCCCGCTTGGACTACTGCCATGCGCTCTCCGTGGGGCTACCTTGGAAGGTGACCCGGAAACTACAACTAATCCAGAATGCAGCAGCTAGACTGGTGACTGGGAGTGGCTGCAGAGACCATATAACACCGGTCCTGAAAGACCTACATTGGCTCCCAGGACGTTTCCAAGCACAATTCAAAGTGTTGGTGCTGACCTTGAAAGCCCTAAACGGCCCAGTATCCCTAAAGGAGCGTCTCCACCCCAATCGCTCAGCCCAGACACGGAGGTCCAGCTCCGAGGGTCTTCTGGCAGTTCCCCCTCTGCGAAAAGCGAGGTTACAGGGAACCAGGCAGAGGGGCCTTCTCGGTGGTGGCGCCCTCCCATCAGATGTGAAGTAGATAAACAACTACCTGACTTTTAGAAGGCATCTGAAGGAAACCCTGTATTTATAATGTGTGGTGTTTAAATCCGATTTAAAAGACATGTTTCAAAAGAAGCTCAATTGGCCCCTTTGCTGCAAAGGAGCAACACCTGGCGTCTCCGAGTACAGATGAGGGACATTCCCTAGGAAGCTGCTGCCAGTCAGTGCGGGCAATGCTAAGCCGGAGGGACCGATGCTTTGACCTGGCAGAGGGTGGCTTCCTGTTTAAATCATCCCTCTGTTCAGAACCATGAGGACTAGCATCTTATTTTGAAGGGAAAGGGCTACAGACCGAGGGAGGATCTGCCTCCCACCCCCTTGGACCCCAGTTTCATGGCGTTTCCCCCCCACCCCGCCACACTCCTCCAACCTGTTTTGCAATATGCCACACGGAGTCCAGCTTGATGACCTTGGACGAGCTTCCTTCTCTCGCCACGCTCTCTAAAAATGGGGAGGAAAAGAGTATATGGAACTCGCAGAACTGACCGCGAAACTCCGAGACCAGAGGGAGGAGAAGGTGCAAGAAGATTGGAAGAAATTTAAAGAATATTTGAAACGGAGTGAAAAGCCGAGACATTTGAAATTGAAACCAGAGGACATTTTAGGCGATAGTAATAAAATGATAGGTGAAAGTAGGATGTAAGAAGTTAGAATTGTGTTATGTTTATTTTGTTAGGAATAAGTTCATGGATATTTGATGATAGATAAGGATTCAGAATATTTGAGGAAGAGGAATTTAAAAATGTTATATAAAGTTACTACAGTATATTCGAAATGAACGCAGAAGAGAGGACGTGAGGAAGTCCCAAAATAAGGTTATAAATAAGATAAGTAATAGTTAAACAAGTGTTTGTTTGTTAGGTTTTGTTTTTGTATTTTGGTTTTGTAGTGTATTGTGGTAGTGTTTTGTTTTGTATTTTGTATGTTTATTTTTTTTTGTATTTTTTAAAAAATTAATAAATTCTTATATAAAAAAATGGGGAGGAAACAGGAGAGAGAGACGGATATTGTTCCTTAACAGCTGCTCTTTGGAACTCTCTGCCTATTGATGCCTTCACTGCCCTGTTTTCCGCACTTACTGAAAATATTCTTGTTTAGACAGATGCCTAGGAAGTTGGGTGTTTTTCTGACAAATATTAACTACCCTTAAATCAGGGCCAGATTTAGGTTTGATGGAGATGGAAAGAAGATTAAAGTCCCGACCAGAGAGAAGAATGGCAGATGAAGTTTGATGGATTTATGTGAAATGGACAAAATAAAAAAAAAAACGACCGGAAGAAGTCAGAAATCGGGAAGACCAAAAGCTTTAATAAGGAGTGGGGGAAATTTATAATCTATCTTAAAGACCATTGTAAACAGTCGTTAGTGGGATTGGAATAACGCTTGTAGTGTAACGATGGACTTTGGACATAATGGAGAGTTAAAAATTTGGACTATTATAAAAGGTGCAGAAGGAAGGGTTTAACAAGAAAACCCACAAAGGGAAGTCCTGGAGATTGTTTGGAATCTCACTTTTATATATTACGTTGTTATGTGAATGTAAATTTTAATCTGGAAAATCAAATATCTATCTATCTATCTACCTATCTACAGGTGAAACTCGAAAAATTAGAATATCATGGAAAAGTCCATTTATGTGAGCAATTGTTTTCATTAGCTACTGGAGTTTAATATATGAGATAGACTCATGACATGCAAAGCGAGATACGTCAAGCCTTTGTTTGTTATAATTGTGATGATTATGGCGTACAGCTGATGAAAACCCCAAAGTTGAAATTGTTAATTTGGGGTTCTCATCAGCTGTACGCCATAATCATCACAATTATAACAAATAAAGGCTTGACATATCTCGCTTTGCATGTCATGAGTCTATCTCATATATTAGTTTCACCTTTTAAGTTGAATTACTGAAAGAAATGAACCTTTCCACGATATTCTAATTTTTCGAGTTTCACCTGTATCTGTCTGTGTCTATCTATCTACCTATCTAAATCTAGCTATCATATCTATTGATCTATCTACCTTTCTAAATCTAGCTAGCATATCTATCTTTCTACCTATCTAAATCTAGCTAGCATATCTATCTATCTATCTAAATCTAGCTATCATATCTATCTATCTATCTAAATCTAGCTATGATATCTATCTATCTATCTAAATCTAGCTATGATATCTATCTATCTATCTATCTATCTATCTATCTAAATCTAGCTATGATATCTATCTATCTATCTATCTATCTAAATCTAGCTATGATATCTATCTATCTATCTATCTATCTAAATCTAGCTATGATATCTATCTATCTATCTATCTATCTATCTATCTATCTATCTATAGAATTGGAAGGGACTCAGGGCATCATCCAGACTGACCCCAAAAAAGACGACAATATAAATTAGCCGGTCCAAATTTTATGCAAGCCTGTGTCAAACCCACCCCCCTCTCTTTTGTTACATGTTGTTATGCGAATGTAAAATTTTAATCTGGAAAATCAAATGAATAATAAAAATAAAAATAAAAATAAAGTTTTCCCATCTTCGACCGCACAAGAGTCGGTTAAAGCACAGTGAGTCGGACGACATATGAAAACCTGGGCAGTTTGCCCTCCCTGCTCCCCCAGCCCCACCAGACTCGGGTCAAAAGGAAGAAGGCTCACCTGCAATCTCAAACTGATCCGGCAATTCGGTGCTGAGTTTCTGCATGGCGATGTCGGCGATGGGTCCCAGGATCACGACCGGGCGCTTAAAGGTTGCTGCCGGGGAGGAGGAGGAGGAGGAGAAGGAAAGTCAAAGGGGTCTTCCACATTTATTGCATCTCTATCTCCCTCCGTCTCGGAGGAGATCAGGGCGATGCTCTGTGCCTGTTTTGGACTACAATTCCCATCATCAACCGCCGGCCAGCATGGGAATTGTAGTCCAAAAAGAACTGGAAGGCGCCAGGTCCTCAAAGGCCAATGGTTAAGCCTCGTGCATAACGTTGCATAAACATACCCAGTGTTGTTGTTTTTTCTAAAAAACAATAAAATGTTTAGGGGTACTCTCATTTTGACTAAAGAAAATCACCATTTTATAGTTCAAATCGGGGGAAATACATACAGTGGATACGAATGTAGGGCTTGCCGATCAGAAGGTCGGCGGTTCGAATCCCCGCAATGACGGGGTGAGCTCCCGTTGCTCCGTCCCAGCTCCTGCCCACCTAGCAGTTCGAAACCACGTCAAAGTGCAAGTAGATAAATAGGTACCGCTCCGGCGGGAAGGTAAACGGCGTTTCCGTGCGCTGCTCTGGTTCGCCAGAAGCAGCTTTGTCATGCTGGCCACATGACCCGGAAGCTGTACGCCGGCTCCCTCGGCCATTAAAGCGAGATGAGCACCGCAACCCCAGAGTCGGACACGACTGGACCTAAAGGTCAGGGGTCCCTTTACCTTTACGCTATAGCTTGTTTAGCTTATATGTAAATCCGGCACTGCCCACTGCTTTTGGAGTCCCCAGAAACAACGCAAACTGCCCTCACCTTCCTTCAGAGTGACCCTCTCATACGGTGGATAGTGCCCCTGCTTGGTGAGGGCGGACAGGTCCTCGCGACTCTTTCTCAGGTTCCTCTTCGCTCCCCGCAGGCCCCGCAGTTTCCAGAACTCGGCCCGCGGCCCTGAAGAGGCGGCTCCCGACGTGGCCTTGAGGACGGACTCCAGGCTGGCGATCTGCTCCGCCCTGGGGTGCAAACGAGAACCACGGGGTGGGTTGGGTGGGGGGCAAAGGAAGGCCAAGCTGTATTTCCCCCACAGAAGGGGAGCAGACTTGAAAAGAAAAACCAGGGCCCGTGTGGGGTGCAACAACAGAATCGTAGATTTCGAAGGGACCCCCGGAATTCATCTAGACCAACCCCCTGACATTCAGGAATCTCAACACTTTGTTTCCCATCCAATTCGAAACCACACCAAACCCTGCATAGGTTTGCAAATGCGCTAGCAGTTTTGTCGCTGCATCTTTTGGGTGCCCAGTAAAGGTAGAAGAAGAAGAAGAGTTTAGATTTGATATCCCGCTTTATCACTACCCGAAGGAGTCTCAAAGCGGCTCACATTGTCCTTTCCCTTCCTCCCCCCACAACAAACACTCTGTGAGGTGAGTGGGGCTGAGAGACTTCAAAGAAGTGTGACTAGCCCAAGGTCACCCAGCAGCTGCATGTGGAGGAGCGGAGACGCGAACCCGGTTCACCAGATTACGAGTCTACCACTCTTAACCACTACACCACACTGGTAAAGGTAAAGATTCGAATCCCCACAACAGGGTGAGCTCCCGTTGCTCGGTCCCTGCTCCTGCCCACCTAGCAGTTCGAAAGCACGTCAAAGTGCAAGTAGATAAATAGGTCCCACTCCGGCGGGAAGGTAAACGGCGTTTCCGTGCGCTGCTCTGGTTCGCCAGAAGCGGCTTAGTACTGCTGGCCACATGACCCGGAAGCTGGACGCCGGCTCCCTCGGTCAATAAAGCGAGATGAGCGCCGCAACCCCAGAATCGGACGCGACTGGACCTAACGGTCAGGGGTCCCTTTTAAGCAGGGAGTTACGGGATGTGAACCGATTGGCGACAAAGCCGATCCTTGCAGGGGCAAAGTAGGGTGGCATCTAGCCGCCCCCCGGGCACAAATCGTGATGGATGTGTGTCAAAGAGGGTGTCGATAGGGACGCTCGGAGGCAGCTCATCTCCCCCCCCCCAGGATACCTGTTTCGGTTTGGGATGATGCCCCTGTCGAGTTCCTGGAGATCTTTGCCCATCCGAATGGCTAGCCAGTTGCCGACTTTTCCCCGGTACATGGTGTCCAGGACGTGGAAGACCTCGCCACGGGTGAAGCTCAGAGCAGAGGGGGCGTCCTTCTCGAAATCGAAATGGGTGCGGATGTAGAACGAGTCGCCCACATTGGACTTCACCATCTTCCTGTAGACTGGTAGGAGGAGAGAAAGAGAGACAGGGGTGGCACTCTCGGACCAAAGGCTCGAACCCCAGGCAGGCCACACTGCTCTCCGTAGCCCATGGGTAGGCAAACTAAGGGCCGGGGGCCGGATCCGGCCCAATCAATGTGTGGGAATGTTCAGGGTGGCAGGAGAGGATAGAATGTTTATTAATATCCTTCCAAACTCGTGCTAGCAAGTTCCTTTACATTCCCCTTTTTACATGCACAGCAGATAGCTGGTTGCAGGCTCGTGTGAGCATCTCACTATTATACAACTCAGTCTGTCTTCAGTTTGAACTGTACGTTCCTGGTAAGTTTCCTTGAATCCCTCTTAAATGAATAAAGACGCCACAATCTTATTCAAAGTCAATTAAAGAAGTTGACTCACATCAGTTCACAGCTGGATCCCTGAAGGCAGACTTAGTTACAAATACGTACATGCGGATCGACCCCATATAGGGGAATAATCCCAGTGCTTCTGCTAGATGAGATCTAGCAGAGCAGTCCTAGCTAAAAGCTGGTCAAACGAAGAAGGAAGTCAAAAAGAAGGAAGGGTGCGGCGTGACTCATCCTTTTGTTACCTGGACAGGTGAGGTCACGCCCATCTTACATCACATGCAGAAGGAAGGATGCTTGAGCCAGGAGGAACAGGAGGTTTCCGACTGGCTGGACCAAACATTCCCTCGCATGCCTTCTCTAGCATTACAAGGAATGTTGTACTTGACTGCCTCTCACGGATCACACCCCACACACTTTCCCTTGCGATCTGCCAGGAAGCGGCTTTTTTTCAACCCACAGTTTCCGGTTTGCTTGTTCCCAGCAAACCGTGGTTAAGATCAAACCAGACGAGATGGTTGGACAGTGTTCTCGAAGCTACTAACATGAGTTTGGCCAAACCGCAGGAGGCAGTGGAGGATAGGGGTGCCTGCCGTGCTCTGGTGCATGGGGTCACGAAGAGTCGGACACGACTAAATGACTAAACAACAACATCTGAGTTTCCAACACTGATGTCACGTTACTCCAATGTTCAGCCTTGTTGGCATTCAGGAAGGCTAGAGGGCCTGCAAAGACACGCCCAGAGGGTCTATGTTCTGGCAGGTGATCTATCGCTCCCTTTTCTTGCCTTCCATTAAAAATAAAAAATAAAATAAAAATTAAGCAATGGCAAATGAGGGCTGGAGGGACACGCCAAGGCCGAGTTACTCACTGTCCTGCTTATTCTGAACATGCAACGCCACCTCTTCGCCCGGTGTCAGCTCCAGGAGGTACTGAATGGCCTCTTCGCGGGTGAGGTTATGAAAAACTTGCTCGTTCACCTGTGGGCAGGAGCCAGGGAGAAAGGAGTAAGGAAGCAGAGATAACAACGTCCCGCACCTCTGTCTGTACGCACGCTTGTTTTCACCTCCGAAATAGACTCTTCCAAACCGCTCCGAGTAGTGCTTCTTAGTTCAGCATGAGAGTCTTCAAAATCAGGGTCGTGGGTTCGAGTCTCGCAACAGGCAAAAGTTTCCCTGCATTGCAAGGGGGTTGGGCTAGATGACCCTAGGGGTCCCCTTTTTTTCCTTTGCGCGTCACACTTTCAGGATAAAAATCTGCTTGTGCCGCACCAATTTTTTTTTTTACCGATAAGGAAAAAAAACCTAACTAGTGGTTCTTGATTTATAACACAGAACCCAGATACTTTACAGGGCCAGGAGACTTTGAGACTCTTAATCTCAGGGGTGTGGGTTCAAGCTCCATGTTGGGTGACTCCTGCGTTGCAGGGGGTTGGACTAGATGACCCCACGGGTCCCTTCCAACTCTGCAATAAAGCAACGCAGCAACACAAGAGCAGGGACCCTTCCCAAAATACAATTATAAACGAATCTCTTACCTAAGTTCCTTAACATAGGAGAGGTGTGAAACAAAAAATCTCATTTATATCAGGTCTCATTTGAGAGAAACAAACTCTCATCTCCCCACCAAGCCTTCCTCTCTTCTGACCTTTTCGTTTCTGATCCATTTGCAAAGCTGCCTATCCACATTCTGCAAATAAAAAAACTATTCTTTTGGTCTTATAGTACACTACACTGAAATGTTCAGACGTTTCTTCGACTGCCCATTCTGTTCTTCAGTAGAGAAGGTACACAAAGGTTTATTTTTCAAAACTCAGCCATCTATACAATTTCAAAACTTTTCCGGCGCACAGTTAAAAAAGGTAAAGGACCCCGGGGCGGTTAAGTCCAGTCGAAGGCGACTCTGGGGTTGCGGCGGTCATCTCGTTTTTCGGGCCGAGGGAGCCGGCGTTTGTCCGCAGACATGTGGCCAGCAGGACTAAACCGCTTCTGCCGCAACGGGGCACCGGAAACGCACGGAAACGGCATTTACCTTCCCGCCGGAGCGGTACCTATTTATCTACTTGCCCTGGTGTGTTTTCGAACTGCTGGGTTGGCAGGAGCTGGGACGGAGCAACGGGAGCTCGCCCCGTCATTGCGGGGATTCGAACCGCCCACCTTCCGATCGGCAAGCCCAAGAGCAGGCATAGGGAAACTCGTCCCTCCAATATATTTTGGGACTACAGCTCCCATCATCCCTAGCTAACAGGACCAGCGGTCAGGGATGATGGGAATTGTAGTCTCAAAACATCTGGAGGTCCGAGTGTGCCTATCCCTGCCCAAGAGGTTCAGCGGTTTAAACCACAGCGCCACCCGTGTCCCCTAACAGTCCTTGGGGCGAAGGATCTGGTTACCTGAAGGATCTGGTCTCCTTCCTGGATCCCTTGGATCTCGGCCGGGCTGCCTTCCTGCACTCCGGCCACGAAGATGCCGACGTCGTTGCCGCCGGCGAGACGGAGACCGATGTTCTTGGCTTTTATGAAACGCACCAGTTTGGAATCGGGGCTGTATCTGAAACGGGGGAGAGGATGGAAGATGCTCTCAGCGCCAGGATGCATGCGGCCGACTCTGGAGTTTACCCGCTGCCACATCCAGGAGCTGCTAGGACTCCGCCATGCTCCTTACCCATAATTTGTGCCGGTCTGGGTGGCAAAAGCATCAGCGTGGGCATCGTAGTCGTTTTCGGAGCTCCCTTGGACTTCTGGCAAAGGGGGGGAAACACAGGGACAGTCTGAAAACCACAACCTCCATTTCTAGACTAGGGTAGGGCTGCCAACACTAATACTAATAAATAATAATAATAATAATAATAATAATAATAATAATAATAATAATAATAATAATAATAATAATTATATTATAATAATAATAATAATAATAATTTATTTATACCCCATCCATCTGGGCTGGGCTTCCCCAGCCACTCTGGGCAGCTTCCAACAAAACATTAAAATGCAATAATCTGTTGTTGTTGTTCAGTCGTTCAGTTTACTAAAAGCCAAAGTGAGTAGCTGTTGTGGTGATAAACCACAAGAGCGAAGTTTTGGATGTTGTTGTTGTTTAGTCGTTTAGTCGTGTCCGACTCTTGGTGACCCCATGGACCAGAGCATGCCAGGCCCTCCTGTCTTCCACTGCCTCCTGCAGTTTGGCCAAACTCATGCCAGTCGCTTCGAGAACACTGTCCAACCATCTCGTCCTCTGTCGTCCCCTTCTCCTTGTGCCCTCCATCTTTCCCAACATCAGGGTCTTTTCCAGGGAGTCTTCTCTTCTCATGAGGTGGCCAAAGTACTGGAGCCTCAACTTCAGGATCTGTCCTTCCAGTGAGCACTCAGGGCTGATTTCTTTGAGAATGGATAGGTTTGATCTTCTTGCAGTCCATGGGACTCTCAAGAGTCTCCTCCAGCACCATAATTCAAAAGCATCAATTCTTCGGCGATCAGCCTTCTTTATGGTCCAGCTCTCACTTCCGTACATTACAATAATCTATTAAACATTAAAAGCTTCCCTAAACAGGTCTGCCTTCAGATGTCTTCTAAAAGTCAGATAGTTGTTTATCTCCTTGACATCTGATGGGAGGGCGCCACCACCGATAAGGCCCTCTGCCTGGTTCCCTGTAACTTGGCTTCTCGTAGTGAGGGAACCACCAGAGGGCCCTCGGAGATGGACCTGGTGTCCAGGCTGGACGATGGGAGTGGAGACGCTCCTTCAGGGATACTGGGCCGAGGCCGTTTAGGGCTTTCAAGATCAGCACCAACACTTTGTTGGAAGCTGCCCAGAGTGGCTGGGGCAACGCAGCCAGATGGGCAGGGTACAGATAATAAAATTATAATTATTATTACAGTGAGGGGGGGGAGTATTTGACCCCCTGCTAAATTTGCCCGTTTGCCCTCTGACGAAGGAAGGACTAGTCCATCATTTTAATGGTAGTTTTATTGTAGCTGTGAGAGACAAAAGTAAGAACAGGAAGGCAGAGATTTCACCTGCTCTATGGAGCATAGCTGTCAACTTTTCCCTTTTCGGAACAAGGGAATTTCCCTTAAAAAAAACCGAGGAATCCTATTCGGAACAAGGGAATTTCCCTTTAAAAAGAAGGGAAAAGTTGACAGCTAAGTCTATGGAGGGTGTCAGGGGCAGGGAAGGTGGGCGAAAAGGAGTTGGGGGGGGAAATTGAGCCCCCAAAATGGAGGTTCTCCACCACTGGGATAGACAAACAAGCCCCCCTCCTTTGGATAGAAAATCTACACACACCCCCGAAACCCTCCGCCCAGGCACACAAAAGTCATGATTCAAGGGCACGTTTGCAACTTGGCGAACACACTTGACGGGGAAGGTGCCAGGGGGAAAGGATCCAGGGGCCGGGTTGAGAGGTCTGGGGGGCCACATCTGAACCCCACCCCCCCAAGGGCCTGAGTTCCTGCCGTAAAACCTCTCCCCCGCCTTCGAAACCAGAAACCAGCCACCTTGACAGAGAGGCAGGAGAGGAGCTCACCGCGAGGTGGGGGCGTCATCGATTTTTCGGGTGATGTTTGCTCCGTGCTGGAGCGCCGTAGGGTCCTGCTTTGGGGGAGGGAAGGAGATTTTTTTTAAAAAATAAAAAAGCACTAGAGAAGAATGGGAATTAAAGTTAAGCGAGTACTTGCAAAAATGACCGAGTTGTTAAGGAATGAACCAACCGATGTGGTCCAAAAGGAGTGGGAAAGATAGAGATAGAAAGGAGAAAGAGAGAGAAAGAGAGAGAGAAAGATAGAGAGATAGAAAGAGAGATAAAGATAGAGATAAAAAGGAGAGAGAGAGAAAGAGAAGGAGAGAGAGAGAGAGAGATAGAAAGAGAAAGAGTGAAAGAGAGAGAGAAAGAGTGAAAGAGAGAGAGAAAGAGAGAGAGATAAAGATAGAGATAGAAAGGAGAGAGAGAGAGAGAGAGAGAGAAAGAGAAGGAGAGAGAGAGAGAGAGAGAGAGAGAGAGAGAGAGAGAGAGAGAGAGAAAGGAGAGAGAGAGAGAGAGAGAGAGAGAAGAGATAGAGATAGAAAGGAGAGAGAGAGAGAAAGATAGAGATAGAAAGGAGAGAGAGAAAGAGGAGAGAGAGAGAGAGATAGAAAGAGAAGGAGAGAGAGAGGGGGGAGAGAGGGAGAGAAAGAGAAGGAGAGAGAGAGAGATAGAAAGGAGAGAGAGAGAGAAAGAGAAGGAGAGAGAGAGAGAGAGAGAGATAGAAAGGAGAGATAGAAAGAGAAGGAGAGAGAGAGAGAGGGAGACGGAAGGTGGGGGGACAGGGTGGGCAAAGGAAACGAAAAACCCGCCACCCAGACATGCATCTCAGAGAGAAGCTTACAGGGCCGGATTCCACTTTGGAGATCCTGGGGAGTTGGGCACGCTCGCTGGGGGAGCTGGAGGCGGCGAGATGTCCGAGCCGAGGTCAGAGATGTCTTTGGAAAAAGAAAACAAAGAGAAATAATTTTGCGGTGTGTCACTTCTGCAGGTGCTAAGCCAGGGGTCAGCAAACTTTTCCAGCAGGGGGCCGGTCCACTTCCTCCAAGCCTGCGGGTGCAGTTTGGAAGTGATCTTTCCCAGCTCCTCGCATGACGGGGCCCCCCAAAGGGCATCCAGACGTGCCCTCGCCTCCCTGGCCCTCACTCACCGTCCAGATGGGAGCTTTCACTTTCGCTGTCTCTCACTTGGGGGATGTTCACCAGGAACTGGCTGTTATCCCGAAGGACCACCAGCGTCAACCTCCCCTCCGAGAGCTCGATCAGTCTCCGGGTCTCCTCCAGGGACAGATTCTCACTCGACACCCCGTTGATCTGGAAAGAGAGGAGATCATTCTCTTGAACCCGGAGATTCAGCATCTCACGCTCGGCAGACTGAGCTGAAGAGTTGTTAGAAGGTTAGAAAACGTATAGGGCTCACTCAAACTTCTGTTTATCATGTTTGGCAGAACGGTAAAGTGAAAAAGGAATTCTGGGGAATGATATATAACGAGTTGGGGAAAACGTTTTAAAATAACTCTCGTCAAAAGACCAGAAGCCTTTCTTTTAGGTATTTTAGGTGCAGATATACAAAAGGATCTGGGCCCGATTTAGGTTTGATGAGGCCCTAAGCAAACTCCAAATGTTTTGGAACTACAACTCCCATCATCCCTAGCTAACAGGACCAGTGGTCAGGGAGGATGGGAATTGTAGTCTAAAAACATCTGGAGAGCCGGACTTTGCCCATGCCTGCCCTAAGCTACTGAAGGTATTGCGGCCCTTTCCTTTGCCTTGTCCAGCTTTCCTTTGCCAACAACAAATTGTCGCTGTTTTTTTGTGTTGAATATATGAGAATATTGAAATTAAAAATTAAGGAAGTCGATGTGTGGTGGAGGTGAGTGATAGGGTGGGGTGATAGGAATTCACGGGGGGGGAGGATATAGGGTGTATGTTCCCCTCCCTTTTTCTTGTCTGTTGTATTGGAAGGGTAAAAGGTAAAGGGTAAAGGGACCCCTGACCGTTAGGTCCAGTCGCGGACGACTCTGGGGTTGCGGCGCTCATCTCGCTTTACTGGCCGAGGGAGCCGGCGTACAGCTTCCGGGTCATGTGGGCCAGCATGACTAAGCCGCTTCTGGCGAACCAGAGCAGCGCACGGAAACGCCGTTTACCTTCCCGCCGGAGCGGTACCTATTTATCTACTTGCACTTTGACGTGCTTTCGAACTGCTAGGTTGGCAGGAGCAGGGACCGAGCAACGGGAGCTCACCCCGTCATTGCGGGGATTCAAACCGGCAACCTTCCGATCGGCAAGCCCTAGGCTCTGTGGTTTAACCCACAGCGCCACCCGCGTCCCTATTGGAAGGGTATATTACCCTTTTTATGTAGTATGAAAATTTAATTTAAAAAAAGATTTAAAAAGGGAGGGTATTAATAAACAATATCTCCTCTCCTGCCACCCTGAACATTCTCACAAATGACGGGTGCAATTCCTCCGGGATTTGAACAGGCTGGACCGCAGGGGTACGAAGACCCTCCCTCCTGCCCCACTCACCTTCAAGATGAGGTCCCCCTCCTGCAAAGAACTGTCCTTAGCCGCCAATCCTGTGTCTGTGATGTGTTTTATAAAGATCTGGCTCCCCAGCTTCAAGCCGAACTCTGCATTGTTGTCGGGTTTTGGAGGCAGGGAGGAGAGAAAAAAACGAAGACGTTTGGGTGAAATGAGCGACGGATTCTGCTAAGAGTTCTTTCGAAGGAGGGAGGGGGGGGAAAGCAGATTAATCACCGGAATATGTAGAATTGACAAATAGGAATAAGGAACCGTGGAAGATGGGAGTTTTTAAGGAAGAGTGGGAAATTCTCGCAGAGTATCTGTAGAATTATGTAAAGCAGGACAAAACGGCAGCGGGATTAATCTAAATTCAGCAGTTTAAACTACCGGTACTTAAAAGATAGCATAAATATTTAAATAAAAGGGGGAATTGGAATAAGCAGTTTTAATGGATAAATCAATCTTCGTTGTCTTTTAATTATCACCGGTTGCCATAACCCGCTCTCTTGGTTCTGTGCACCTTATTAAAAGGAAGTGAAAAATCTTTTTCGTTTGTTTGTTTGTTTAGAGGAGGGGGAATCGGGGAGGTAGGAAATCCTGCTCACCTTCGCTCTCCTTGCTCTTTACCAGAATGGATCGGACCGGTTTCATCGGCACGTCCTGCTGCGGAAGCCTCTTGAACCCGGACACCAGGGCCAGCCCGCTGGCGCTGCCCCTGTGGCTGTACCCATTGGTGAAGCGCTGCCGGTCCGACCCGCTGTCTTGGCTCCGCCTCCGGTGCCCGCCGTCTTGGCTCCGCCTCCTGCTCCGGACCGGGTGCCTGCGGGGGGCGTCTCCCTCGTCCCGGTGCCGCCCGGAGCTCCTTTCGCTGGACGAGTCGCCGTCGTAGCCACGGTTGTGCTCCGCCTCGGCCTGGCGCCGGCCGCCGGCCGCTAATCCGCCCCGGTAGCCGCCACCCTCATCGTCGGTGTCGCCATTCCGGCTGTTGCGCAAAGCGGGGCTGGAGAGCGGAAGGCTTTTGGGCAGGCTGGACTTGGCCGCGGGGAGGTGCACTTTCCGGGGGCGCTTCATCGTCTGCGAGAGGAGAAAATGGAATGCAATGGTACCCTTGGTTCTCAAACGCCTTGGTTCCCAAAAAACCGAAAACCCGGAAGTAAGTGTTCCGTTTTTCGAAAGCCGAACATCCGACGTGACTGACGGCTATTGTTTCCGGGGCTCCTGCGCCAATCGGAAACCTTGGTTTCCGAAAATTTCGGAAGTCAAACGGACTTCCGGAACGGATTAAGTCTGGCGCTTTTGTTTTTGCTATTTATTTTGCGTTTTTCGTTTTTGAGGCTTTTTCGGTTCTTTTGTTTTCGTGGCCGTGTGGAACCCAGTTCTGCTACTGACTGATGGATTGTGTGACTGCGGAAATGGAAAAAAGCCCCCCCCCATCCAAACAATGGCTATCATCAGTGCAGGGAAGAGGGGGGGGGATTTTTTATCATCTGCAATACTGTCTTATTTATTTATTGGTATAAAGAAGGCTGATCGCCGAAGAATTGATGCTTTTGAATTATGGTGCCGGAGGAGACTCTTGAGAGTCCCATGGACTGCAAGAAGATCAAACCTATCCATCCTTAAAGAAATCAGCCCTGAGTGCTCACTGGAAGGACAGATCCTGAAGTTGAAACTCCAGTATTTTGGCCACCTCATGAGAAGAGAAGACTCCCTGGAAAAGACCCTGATGTTGGGAAAGATGGAGGGCACAAGGAGAAGGGGACGACAGAGGATGAGATGGTTGGACAGTGTTCTCGAAGCGACTGGCATGAGTTTGGCCAAACTGCGGGAGGCAGTGAAGGATAGGCGTGCCTGGCGTGCTCTGGTCCATGGGGTCACGAAGAGTCGGACACGACTGAACGACTGAACAACAACAACAACAATAGTACATTGATTATAGCTTTCATTTTATGGATCAATGGTCTCGTGAGATAGTAAAATTCATGTTAAATTTGCTGTTTAAAGGGTTGTTTTTAAAAAGTCTGGGAACGGGTTAATCCATTTTGCATTGCTTTCTATGGGAAAGCGCGCCTTGGTTTTGGAACGGGCTTCCGGAACGGATTACGTTCGAGAACCAAGGCGCTCCGATCGGTTAGCCAACATTGTGAAGAGACGCAAAAACAGTGTGCGACAGGCTGCGGTCAGGGGAATCTGCTTACTCAGATTTTGTTAAGAATGTGTCGAGAACGTCGGCGTTATATAGCCTTGAATCAGCGATAGGAGTGGAAACTCTGTTCCTTCTGATAATACCCAGCTCGGACAACGCAGGCCTACTTTCCCTCAAAGCCTCCGTTTCTGCGCTAAATGTCTCTAGAGAAGCCCACATAAATTTATAATCTCAGGGACTCCCACTTTCTGCGGGCTTCTCGCGGCCGCCGTCGCTCCGACCCGACGGAGGCCGCCTTGAAACATCGCAACTGGAGTTGGGCCGTTGGAGAAAACCCACCAAAGGCCCCCACGGTTCTGTGAGGCAGCACAGTGCAATGGTTAGGGCGTCGGAGCAACCCGGACGCTAGAGCAGGGTTCGAATCCCTACTCGGCCGCAAAGTTCGGTGGGTGACCTTGGGCCAGTCGCTCAGCCTAACCTACTACACAGGGTCGTTGTGGGGTATTAAATGAGAAATGGGGAAACCATGAATGCCACCTTGAGATTCCTGGAAGATAAAGGTGGCCTATAAATGTAATTAATGAATAATAATAATAATAATAATAATTCTATGCTCTACAACAACAACAGGCGCTGCAACCTTCCAACACTCCATTGTGAAATAGCAGGACTCTTTCATGGTGCCTTCTATTATTTTTTTAAATAATATTTATTAAGAGACTTCCAATTACCAACCAAATTACAATACATGATTAAATTTTTCCAAACTCCCCTTTCTCTCACCAAGGGGAGCATACAAAACAAACCCCCCTCTCACTGGGGTGATCAACAATTCTTTCCCAATTTAACCACTTACTTTGCACATATCATCTTTACCTTTACAGACTTCCCCGATTCCCCCCGTTGATTTCCAGATTGACCCTAATTCACGGTTATTGCCAATTCATCCCCATATTACTTTTCCTCCTTCTCACATTTTCCTTAATTAAATTCTTTTACTAAATAATTATTCATCTTGCGCATCCTATTTATCATTTTAACCTATCCTCTGCATTCACTATACTCTTGAACCTCCGTTGCCTAATTCCAAATTTCATTACAACAACCCAATAGCAGGACTCTTTTGCCCCATGTGGGACTCGAACCCACGGCCCTGAGATTAAGAGTCTCATGCTATTACCCACTAAACTACTACTTAATTTAAAGGCATGCCTCTTCCAGAGCAATTGGCTGAGTGTTGCCGTCAGTGAGTTGACACTTGCTCTTACTCACAATATTGGCCACTTTCCCGCAGCCTTTCAGCGTGTGGATAGCAAAGGACGATGACACATTCTCCATGGAAATCCCATTCACCATGGCTATCTTGTCCCGGGTCCTGAAAAAGGCGAAAGCCTTGTGAGATGGGCCAAGAGCAATCAGCGAACAAAACAATCCCGACTCTCCCAAACCATTAAAAAAACCCTTTCGAGGATTCCATAGAAACCTCGTTTCCCTCTTTCCTGGCTGCCATGGTTTGTGGGTTCGCCAAGCCACGGTTTCCAGTTTGTTCGCTTCCAGCAAACTGGACTTCAGATCAAACCATGGTTTCTGAGTTCACCAACCACATCTTCCAGTTTGCTCTCTTCCAGCAAACTGGACTTCAGATCAAACCATGGTTTGTGGGTTCGCCAAGCCACGGTTTCCAGTTTCCTCATTTCCAGCAAACTGGACTTCAGATCAAATCATGGTTTCTGAGTTCACCAACCACATCTTCCAGTCTGCTCGCTTCCAGCAAACTGGACTTCAGATCAAACCATGGTTTGTGGGTTCGCCAAGCCACGGTTTCCAGTTTCCTCATTTCCAGCAAACTGGACTTAAGATCAAACCATGGTTTCTGGGTTCACCAACCACATTTTCCAGTTTGCTCGCTTCCAGCAAACTGGACTTAAGATCAAACCATGGTTTCTGGGTTCACCAACCACAGTTTCCAGTTTGCTCGCTTCTAGCAAAGTGAACTTCGGATCAAACCATGGTTTCCTGGCAGCCTGCCAAAGCTGCCTGGTTTAAGGCTACTCACTGGAGCCGGCCATCAGCAGGGCCCCCAGGCACCACGTCGGAGATGATGATGGATGTGTCTCTGTCAACGCCGCTGGGGCGATCCCGGCCTCCCGATATGGCAATGCCGAAGCCCCTCCGGGGATCCTGCACGGAAAGAGACCCAATGCAGATGTCAGTTCCCTTCTGCGCTCCAATTTAATTTGATTCGGCCTGCTAAGCCAAGCGTCCTGATTCTGACAGGGGTCAGCCGTCCGCCTCCGAGGTTACAGCAGGAAGGGTTTGAATGAGTGACATGTCCCCTGTCGCACGAGCAGGGAAATGGGAGACCTCCAGACTTGTTTGGATTCCAGCTCCCATCAGCCCCAGACAACGCCTGGAATGATGGGAGCTGTAGTCCAGCAACATCGCCACACTCAGAGGCAGTAAATGCTCCTGAGCACCGGCTGCAGGGAGTCACAAGTGGGGGGATATTTGGAGTCGCTTGTAGGCTTCCCACACTCCTGTGGCAGGATGCTGGGTCTGCCCAGCCATGGCTTCCTGTTTGTTTGCTCCCAGCAAACTGGACTTAAGATCAAACCATGGTTTCTGGGTTCACCAACCAAGGTTTCCAGTTCTCTCATTTCCAGAAAACTGGACTTAAGAGCAAACCATGGTTTGTGAGTTCACCAACCATGGCTCCTAGTTCCCTTGCTTCCAAAAAACTGGACTTAAGATCAAACCATGGTTTCTGGGTTCACCAACCATGGTTTCCAGTTCTCTCGCTTCCAGAAAACTGGACTTAAGAGCAAACCATGGTTTGTGGGTTCACCAACCATGGTTCCTAGTTCGCTCGCTTCCAGAAAACTGGACTTAAGAGCAAACCATGGTTTGTGGGTTCACCAACCATGGTTCCTAGTTCCCTTGCTTCCAAAAAACTGGACTTAAGATCAAACCATGGTTTCTGGGTTCACCAACCATGGTTTCCAAGTTCGCTTGCTTCCAGAAAACTGGACTTAAGATCAAACCACGGTTTGTTGGTCTGTTGGTTGAGCAAAAAACCGGCTGCAGAAGCTTCCACAGACTTCTTTGTGGATGTACCAGGGGAGGGGAATGGAAAACTCACCAGGGTTTGAGCCACGCTAAACAAGGGCAGGGAACCTTCTCAGGGCAAACGGCCAATTTCACAAGTGGGTCACCTTATGCCAGGAGCGAGCCGGCAGTAAATGACACCGTGCAAGTTGGAGTTTATTAGCAAAAACAGGATCTGCACAGGAGAGTCATGCCTAATGAGCACAGCAGATCACTCCCGGTGATCTATGTTTAAAAAATGCTTGATATTTGATGTTCATTTCTGTGGTGTCCAAACTTTTTTCAAGGAGGGCCAGATTTGATGAAGTGAAGGGCTGTGAGGGCCAACCAAAAAGCTGGTGAGCTTTTTGGGGGGATTTTACCCCAGGAGATAATCTGCCACAGGGGCCAGATTAAACCTTCTTTCCCCAAAACGGACATTGGACATGCCTGCTGCCTGTCTTTTCCTTCTTTCAAACTTCTATTTTTATGAAGCAAAAACACACACAAAAATCAGAAAACCATCCGCTTATTTCTAGGGGTTTTCCTGCTTATTTCTCAAATCACTCACCCTGTTTAGCGTTACTGTATACTGTTCCCAGATTATCATTTCCTCCATGTCTGCAACCTAGGGAAAAAGGGAAAACGTTATAAAACAACTTCAGCAACAAGCACCTACCTCCACATGTGGTGGGAGTGCCCCAAAATCCAAACATTCTGGACAACAACCACACGAGAAATATGCAAGATAACCAAGCAAGTGCTAGAAATCACCCCAGAATTGGTCTTACGAAACATCTTCCAAGACAACAATGCCCATGTACACCATAAAGAACTCATAACCCATCTACTCTCAGCAGCGAGGAACGTCATAACCAGACACTGGAAAGACCTGTCAGGAATAAGCATGGACCAATGGTACCAAGTATTATGGGAAACAGCCCTTTTAGAAAAACTAACCAGTAAGCTGAAACTGACACGGGGACAAACGGAAGAAGACACCTTCACCCCGGTATGGTCCCCCTTCATCACACACACAGCCCAACAAGACAATGACAAAAATCTACCAACAGCATACAAATCAATATGGCTAACCTGAACAGAAACACCCACCCACCCCACTCACACAGGAGACCAAAGAACACCACAGCCAACCACAAAAGAACAATCATGCCCCACGCCAACCCCGACCTCTCTCACCACTAAAGGAGCACAAGCGAACAGCAGAGAACCTGCACAGACAACGCTGACACCAAACCCTACACATATTAAAACAGAAACATCGTCACCCTACCCCCCCATCCAACCCCATCCTACCCACCTCTCTCCCCAGGGATATACACAAACAGAAAGAGGGCAGACAGCCAGAGAATTAGCCCTTTATGTCAAATCAATGTCTGATTCAGCTTCTGTCCCCTCCCTTAAAACGCCCCTTTTATGCATTGGAGGGGGCTGGACTAGATGCCCCTTGGGGCTCCCTTGCAACTCTATAATTCTATGATCCTCAGTTTCCTCATCTGCACTGCCCTTTCCTTCGACTCTGCATTGCCAACTAACACCCCACTGCATTTATCCACATGTGGTGGAAGCGTAAGAGAATACGAGAATTTTGGGGTAGCATATCTAATGAAATCTCTATGTGGGACAAGAAGCTACAGTTAGAACTGGATATGGAATAACTGATTGGTTCAAAATTGGGAAAGGAGTATGGCAAGGCTGTATATTGTCTCCCTGCTTATTTAACTTATATGCAGAATTCATCATGCGAAAGGCTGGACTGGATGAATCCCAAGCCGGAATTAAGATTGCCGGAAAAAATATCAACAACCTCAGATACGCTGATGGCACAACCTTGATGGCAGAAAGTGAGGAGGAATTAAAGAACCTTTTAATGAGGGTGAAAGAGGAGAGCGCAAAATATGGTCTGAAGCTCAACATCAAAAAAACTAAGATCATGGCCACTGGTCCCATCACCTCCTGGCAAATAGAAGGGGAAGAAATGGAGGCAGTGAGAGATTTTACTTTCTTGGGTTCCATGATCACTGCAGATGGTGACAGCAGTCACGAAATTAGAAGACGCCTGCTTCTTGGGAGAAAAGCAATGACAAACCTAGACAGCATCTTAAAAAGCAGAGACATCACCTTGCCGACAAAGGTCCGTATAGTTAAAGCTATGGTTTTCCCAGTAGTAATGTACGGAAGTGAGAGCTGGACCATAAAGAAGGCTGATCGCCGAAGAATTGATGCTTTTGAATTATGGTGCTGGAGGAGACTCTTGAGAGTCCCATGGACTGCAAGAAGATCAAACCTATCCATTCTCAAGGAAATCAGCCCTGAGTGCTCACTGGAAGGACAGATCCTGAAGTTGAGGCTCCAGTACTTTGGCCACCTCATGAGAAGAGAAGACTCCCTAGAAAAGACCCTGATGTTGGGAAAGATGGAGGGCACAAGGAGAAGGGGACGACAGAGGATGAGATGGTTGGACAGTGTTCTCGAAGCGACTGGCATGAGTTTGGCCAAACTGCGAGAGGCAGTGAAGGATAGGCGTGCCTGGCGTGCTCTGGTCCATGGGGTCACGAAGAGGTCGGACACGACTGAACGACTGAACAACAACAACAACAATATAATGAAATTAAAAAGGCATTTAAATTCTTTTCTCCCCCAAAACCTGAGGCCTTCACGGTAGTTAGTGTCCAAGATGTGTTAGTGTTGTAATGTGGGTAGTGTATTTTGTCTGATTTATAAGTATTGTCTAAGTTAAAATTATGGGTTATGTGTAAGTTGATGTTGATTGATGTTTAATAAAGATTAATTTTTTATTTTTTTAAGCACCAACACACCCTTCCTTAATCCATGCATTATTATTATTATTATTATTATTATTATTATTATTATTAGAATTTATATACCACCTATACCCGGAGGTCTCAGGGCGGTTCGCAGATCAAAATCAAAATATAAAACCACAAAATATATAATCAAAATAAAAAAAAACAACCCAATACCGCTCCCTTACTTCCGCGACCCTTCCTTTCTGCCACAGAATCGCAGAATCGTAGCATTTGAAAGGACCACAAGGGTCATCTAGTCCAACCCCTTGCAATGCAGGAATCATGTTGCCTCCCAAGCTCAAGATTTCCCCCACAAAGTTGCTCTCACCCCTGGGACCCCCCCCCATTCACGAGAGTTTGGTCCCAGGAGAGTTTGGTCCCATCCCAACGGCTCTCTTTCTCCTCCCCTGCCTTCCCGGCCAACTTGGAACGCTTGGGAGCATTCTGTGACCTCACAGAAGCACGAGCCAATCAGTGCCTAGAATCCCATAAAGCGGCTTTTTTTCTCCTGCAAAGGGATTGAGAGGATCCCTCCAGGGGCAAACCGCAGCTCGGAGTTGTGTATTTATGGAAGCTGATGCACCGGGCACTGGGGAATAGCAGCTACCAGGTGAAGTGGCAAGGAAGGAAATATTTTGCTTGTTGCTCCTTTCTCAGCCAGACTCTTAATAACTAAAGGCCGGCACTTTGCCACCAATTTCTCCAGGCAAGGCAGAATTTTATAGACTTCTATCATGTTGCTCCTCACTCCCCTTTTCTTTAAACTAAATAGTCCCGAACGCCGCAACCTTTCAATCCCCTCGATCGTCCGAGTCGCCCCTTTCCTGAACTTTTTCCAACGTCCGCTTTGAGGAGAGGCGACCAGAACCCAAATGCACCATAGATTTCTACAACTGCGTTAACAACCAGCACCACCACCACAACAACAACAACAGTTTATTATTTATTCAACTGCCCATCTGACTGGGTTTCCCAGCAGAATATTAAAATCACCATAAAACATCAAGCACTAAAAACTTCCCTGAACAGGGCTGCCTTCAGATGTCTTCTAAAAGTCAGGTAGTTGTTTATTTCCTTGACATCTGATGGGAGGGTGCCACCACCGAGAAGGCCCTCTGCCTGGTTCCCTGTAACCTCGCTTCTCGCAGGGAGGGAACCGCCAGAAGGCCCTCGGAGCTGGACCTCAGTGTCCGGGCTGGACGATGGGGGTGGAGACGCTCCTTCAGGTATACCGGGCCGTTTAGGGCTTTCAGGGTCAGCACCAACACTTGGAATTGTGCTTGGAAACGTCCTGGGAGCCAATGGAGGTCTTTCAGGACCGGAGTTATATGGTCCTGGCGGCCGCTCCCAGTCACTGGTCTGGCTGCCGCATTCTGGATTAGTTGCAGTTTCCGGGTCACCTTCAAAGGCAGCCCCACGTAGAGCGCATGGCAGTAGTCCAAGCGGGAGATAACCAGAGCATGCACCACTCTGGCCAGACAGTCTGCGGGCAGGGAGGGTCTCATCCTGAGTACCAGATGGAGCTGGTAGAGAGCTGCCCTGGACACAGAATGGACCTGCGCCTCCATGGACAGCGTGAGTCCAAAATGACCCCCAGGCTGCGCACCTGGTCCTTCAGGGGCACAGTGACCCCATTCAGGACCAGGGAGTCCCCCACACCTGCCCGCCTCCTGTCCCCCCGAAAACAGTATGTCTTTTCAGGATTCAACCTCAACCATAGATTTGTACGACGGCAATAACGATGCCTTCATCACAGGGGGGGGTGAGACTAGATGACTCTCGGGGTCCCTTCCAACTGTATCATTCTAGGATTCTATAAAACGGCCCTTTTTATTTTCCTAAATGACCCCCAGGCGTGGGATTTGCTGCTGCGAAACAAAACACTATCTCTCTGACTTGCAGGGTGCAAGCAAAACGCTATCTGCCCCCTCCCCAAAATCGATGCCAACTGAGCCGTATGTGTGGTTTTTTTTTTAAGCTCCCCCTTTATTTCTAATTGAAGAAGGGAGCTGTTTACGCTTGCTTTTAAAAACGAGCTTTTTTTATTATTATTACCAGCCCCGATTTATTTTATTTATTTTATTTTCCGGAGGGGATATAGGGTGTTTAATAATTGGCTTGCCTCAGGTGGGAGTCTAAGGCGATAAGGACGCCTTTAAATCTGCCACTCAGAAGCATGGAGGTATTTCGATAAGCGGATCAGCTTTTACGGCTGAAAAAACGGGCTCTCTTTAAAGAATGAAATAACTTAACCGGCAGGCAGGCAGGCAGGCAAGCAGATAAAGCATTCCAAGAAGTTTTGGGAAGGGGGGGGCTGATACTTCGTGGTGAAATTAGGTCAAGGTGGCTGAAGAAAGGAAGTGGCGAATGTTGCTAAAAGAGGAGGAAGAGGGAGGGGAGAAAGAAAGAAAGAGAGAGGGGGGGGGGGAAGAGAGAAAGAGAGAGAGGGGGAAAGAAAGAGAGGGAGAGAGAGAGAGAGAAAGAAAGAGAAAGAGAGAGAGAGAGATACAGGACGGAAGGAAGGACGAGAGAGAGAAAGAGAGAGGGGGGAAGAAAGAGAGAAAGAGGGAAAGAAAGAAGAGAGAAAAGAGAGAGAAAGAAAGAGAGAAAGAGAGAGAGGGGAAAGAAAGAGAGGGAAGAGAGAGAGAGAGAGGGAAAGAGAGAGAGAGAGGACGGAAGGAAGGAAGAGAGAGAGAGAGAAAGAGAGAGGGGGGAAGAAAGAAAGAGAGGGAGGGAGGGAGAGAGAGAGAGAGAGGAAATGAAGGAAGGAGAGAGGGAACAAGATAGAGAGAGAGAGAGAGGAGGAAGGAAGGAAGGAAGGAAGGAAGGAAAAAGAGAAAGAGGGAAAGAAAGAGAGAAAGAGAGAAAGAGAGAGAGGGGGAAAGAAAGAGAGAAAGAGGGAAAGAAAGAGAGGGAGAGAGGAGAGAGAGAGGGAAAGAGAGAGAGAGAGGACGGAAGGAAGGAAGAGAGAGAGAGAAAAGAGAGAGGGGGGAAGAAAGAAAGGGAGGGAGGGAGGGAGGAGGAGGAGGAGGGAGGGAGAGAGAGAGAGAGAGGAGTGAAGGAAGGAAAAGAGGGAAAAGAAGAGAGAGGGGAGGGAGGGAGGAAGGAAGGAAGGAAGGAAGGGAAAGAGAGAAAGAGGGAGAGAGAGAGAGAGAGAGAGAGAGAGAAAGAAAGAAAGAGGAAGGAAGGAAGGAAGGGAGAGAGAGAGAGAGAGAGAGAGAGAGAGAGAGAGAGAAGAGGGTGTGTGTGTGTCAAGCTGAGCAACCCAGCAGACAGACACCCACTCCCCCCAAAATGAGTTTCTCTGACGCTGCATCGCTCCCTTTTCCTGCTCCTCAATGAGATCTAACAGCTTGTCACCCCATTTGCCTTGCAAAAAGGAGGAAGCATGCAAGCAAGCCATTTAGTTCCACAGCTCAGGGGTGTGTGTGTGTGTGTGTGTGCTGCTGCTGCTACTGCTGGGGTTTACAGAGGGCTGGGCGATTAGATTACAGCTGCAATCGCTTTAGATTTAAAGTAGGATCATTCAGTGTGGAGTGGCAGTGTGGTATAGCGGTCAGAGCATGGGGAGGGGGCTGTTTGGGGTGCAGGGTGGGGGGTTAGACGGAAAGGAAATTACGGGACTTTTGCTGGTTGGAAACGAAGCTGTATGCCTGCCCTCCCGGAACTTTTGCAAGGGGCAAAACAGAAAGCGAAGTTGTGTCCAACGGCCCCTGAAACCATGAGTACAAATAAACGTGGCTGCCGAACGTTAGGGTGGGGGGCTTAACATTGCATTCTTCCCTCTCTCTGGAAGGATAGGGAACAGGGTAAGTCCAAACCTCCCAAGATCTGTAATAATAATAATAATAATAATAATAATAATAATAATAATAATAATATTAATAATAATAATTTATTTGTACCCCGCCCATCTGGCTGGGTTTCCCCAGCCACTCTGGGCGGCTCCCAACAAAATATTAAAAATACGATAAATAGTAACAGAATCATAGAACTGCAGAGTTGGAAGGGACCCCCCGTGAGTCATCTAGACCAACCCCCTGCAATGCAGGAATCTTTCCGCCCAATGCGGAACTCGAACTCGTGACCCCGAGATTAAGAGCCTCACGCTCTTAACGGCTGAGCTTTGCAATCTGAGGGTCGGCGAAATCCTTCCGCGGAGGGTTAACCGCGGGCAAAAAAATAATCTGCGTGCCCCCTCCCGGCCTAGCACCTTCCATAAAAGAAAGTCCTTCTTTGCAGAGGACCCTAAGGCAACAACACCCTTCCAACTCTTGCGATTCGCGCAGCTCGTAGTTAAAACTATGGAACTCCCCGCCACAGGAGGCTGGGATGGTGCTCAACTTGGATAGCTTTAAAAGAGGGCGAGGGAAATTCACAAAGGAGGAGAGGGCTTTTGGTGACCACTAGGCCTGATGGCTATGTTCGGCTTCCACGGTTGCAGGCAGCAATACTCCTGAATGCCAGTTTCTGGAAACAAAGGTTCGGAGAGCGGATCCAGCTTGCGGGTTTGCCATTGGGGTATCTGGGTGGTCTGACCCACAGGTCTCTTTTGGTGCCCGTGTGTCATTCTCCCTTGCCCCCAATACTGCCCGCTCTGACCGGCAACCGTTCTCCAGCGTCTCTGGCAGAGAGAGGGGTCTTTCCACCACCACCACAATCACGTTCTTAACCGGGGAGGGCGCAACCTTGCAAAAGCCGGCGCTCTACCCACTGGGCGACACTCCCCTCGTCCCTTTCGAAGTCCGCGTAACTGGAGGAGTGCAGCCAACGGAGGTTTTTCTGAATTGCTCACCTGGGAAGCCAGGCCAAAAATGGGTAAACAGCCGCTCTCGCAGAAAGGCACACATTGTGGCGGCCAAGCCCACATTCCTGGGACGATTTGCAAGACAGGCCAGTCCCCAAGAGCTTGGCATGGTTCAAGGGTAGCCAACACCCAAACAGAGCAGGGTTAATATCGGGCTAAGAGGCCACAGTCGGCTACCATGGCAGATTCTCCATGCCAGGAGACAGACACACCTGTTGGATTCCTGCCTGTTTTAAAAGGAAACAAGGTGGAAAACTTCGGTTCCAACCTGCCCCCAGAGGTTTGGGGTGGGGAGAGGTTGACCCCTAAACTGCAATTACAGGTAGGTAGCCGTGTTGGTCTGCCATAGTCAAAACAAAATAAAATAAAAAATTCCTTCCAGTAGCACCTTAGAGACCAACTAAGTTTGTTCTTGGTATGAGCTTTCGTGTGCGTGCATGCATGTATCTGAAGAAGTGTGCATGCACACGAAGGCTCATACCGTAAACTGCAGTTTGTCCCAGGAGAAAGAAACAATCCTCTTTTTTCCTCCTCAAAATCCAGGATCAAAAAAAACCCCACAACCCCAGTCCTCTTTGCTCCATGGCAAAATGCACTCTGCACGCACCCAGAGGCACAGCTTTCAAACCCCGTGTCCAAAAAAGCGCGGGACGGCGTGCCCCTGCATTAATCAAAACGCTCTAACCCGGGAAAGAAAAGGAGGGGTACCCTCTGAGCATGTCCAGAGCCCCAGCCCCTCACCCCCCAAAGTAACCCACCTGCCTCAAACGGCCGTGAGATTAAGGCTGCCTGGAACTTGTGCACATTTAAAGCACACACAAACACCCCTGGGGAACTGTAGTGTGCCGCAGGGTGCCGTCAGCTGTAGCCCTGCGACAGGCACGCTACGGTTCCCAGGCCTCTGCTTTGAATGCAGCCCTTTCAATTAAACGGAGCTCGGGTTACACGTTCGCCCCCCCCCCCACTTTGCCAGGGAAAAATAAAACAAGAATGCTGTTCAGCTGGGTATCCCAGGCCTCCTCCTCCTCCATCTCTCCCCGGCTCAGAGATAAGCCCGTATTTTTTTGCACGCTGGAAGTAGGTCGAGAGGCGAAGGAGACCACACAACGTAAACTTACTTGCCTGAAATCGCACGGCCATGGTGCTCGGTCAGAGCCAGCTTGGGCCGCACATCTTTGGCAGGTGAGCGAGAGAAACAGGTGTGGGCTCACCTGTCCGCTGCCCCAAAGAGAATTCCTGAGGCCCAGCTGAAGCCAGGCTTCCAGAAAATATATATTTATATTCCAGGTTCTCTCTCCTCCTCCCCCCCCCCCTTGTCGGCTCTGTTCCTTCCTCTTCCGCACCCCCGCCCCCCCTTGTCGGCTCTGGTTTTCCTTCCTCTTCCGCACCCCCGGCACCACCTCCTTTCAATGCACAGGTGTAACCTCCCCAAAGACACACCTAGATTCCAGGTGGAGCCAGAACTCTCCAGTTCCCTCGCCGGCTGGCAGAGGCCCCCAAGGGAATCCGCTGGGTGCAGAGAAACTCCAAAAACAGGGATCTCTCGGCCGCCTCTCGCAAGGAACACATCTCCTACCTAGATCTGCCTCTGGCCGGCTTGCGATGGACGGACGGGGGGGTTTCCGATAACCGCAAGGACACCGAGAAAGGAACAAAGGCTGAAATCCTACCCGGGGCTGGACACCGGAAGCGGCCTTATCTGGAGTCGGCTCCATCTCTCTCTGTGTGTGCTGCCGGCAATGGCTGGCAGCCGCTGGCCAAGGTTTGGAGGTCAGCAGCAGGGTTCAAGGCCGGGAGATTTTGCAGGACGGAGCTATGAAAACAAATAAGGCTGGGAGACACCGGCTGCCGTCAGGCTGGACTGCTGCAATGCTCTCTTTGTGAGGCTTCCCTTCCGCTCGATAGGGAAGCTGAGGTTTGGGGCAGGACGCTGCAGACACGATTGCCGACAGGAGTGAAGCCCCGCCAGCATAGAATCCTAGAATCTTAGAGGGACCCCCCCAAAGTCATCATGCAGGAATGTACAGCTGCCCCCCTATGGTTCAATCAGCACGGCGCTCTTACCTGAAACCGTTGGAACTCCCTGCCTCATGATATCAGGGAAGAACCTTTACTGTACCCTTTTCGGAGCTGGCTAAAAACATTTTTTGTTTGTTTATTTGTTCCAGCAAGCCTACCCAGACATGCGAAACGTAGGCATGTGTTTTCGTCCGCTTATTAGCTTATCCTCGATTTTATTTTCTGATCGTTTTAAATATTCACATTAAGCTGCTTTTTTATAGTTTCCCTGCCTTATTCTTCTTGTGGGCTCCTTCGAGGTTCCGTTGCAATCAAGCAGAATAGAACCCTTGTAAAGCAAAAGAGTAAAATAAATTTTAAAAAACACGTGGGCTTGGGTCCAAGAGTGTAGTCCCCAACTTGGGGCCCTCTACATGTCTTGGACTACAACGCCCATCGTCCACTGCTATGGCTTAGCAGTGGACGATGGGCGTTGTAGTCTGAGAGCTGGAAACCGGTCGGCTGGGGGGGTTATTGTTCTGTTTGTCATTATGCTATGGATTTTTTGTGTGTTTTATATTGCAAACCGCCTTGTGGATCCTCGGGCGAAGGGTGTGTAGCAATGTTATTATTATCAATAATAATAAAATCCAAAACCTGCACCAGTGGGGGCTCACGGGAGCCGTAGGAGCAGGTAAACAACGGCTCCATGCAGCAGTTTTATTCTCATAAGCCTGAAAATCCAGCGTTTACCTTCGCCCCTCGATCATCTATCCCTCTTTCCCCGTCTCCCTTTGCCCAGACACATTCCACTTCTCTCAGCCGCAAATATTGACAGGCGGCTGCGAAAGGGGAAATCTGGATTATCTGAGGTTAGCGAACTCAAACAGACACCAAGACCGGTGGTTGGTCAACGTCGAACCAGGGCAGGCAGGGTAGGAAAATCCCACAGGATCTTACAAATCCATTTCTTGGAGCTCAGAATTGCTGGTAGATGTCAAACAAACAAAGGACTAGCTTAGAAATTGACCCCCTTGGCTATTAGGCTCTGCTGCCTTCATTTCCCCTGCGGCGGTGGCGTCCCTCTCCATTTACAGATTTGCAAGGTCCTCAGGGCAGGGATCTTAAAAAGCCAGCTCTCTGGAACGCCTCGGGGGAAGCATTTCCCCCCAGAATGCACATGCGACTCAACTTTGCTCAGGTGGCTTGCTTCTTTAAAAGAAAAATTGGACAATTTCACATTGTCCCATACAGGTGGTGCTGTGGGTTAAACCACTGAGCCCAGGGCTTGCAGATCAGAAGGTCGGCGGTTCGAATCCCCGCGATGACGGGGTGAGCTCCCGTTGCTCAGTCCCTGCTCCTGCCAACCTAGCAGTTCGAAAGCACGTCAAAAGTGCAAGTAGATAAATAGGTACCGCTCCTTCACCCCGGTATGGCTCCCCTTCATCACACACACAGCTCAACAGGACAATGACAAAAACCCACCAATATGGCTAACCTGATCCAAAACACCCACCCACCCCACACACACAGGAAAACAAAGACCACCACAGCCAACCACAAATGGACAACCACACCCTAAGCCAACCCCGACCTCTCTCACCACCAAAGGAACACAAGCAAACAACAGAGAACCTGCACAAGCAACGCTGACGGGCTAGGGGCCTTGGCACTCCCAGATGGAACAGAGCTCCTTGCAAGCGCTGTCTGTTTTCTCCCAAAGGGCAAGAAGCTGAAGAGGGGCTTGAGTTCAAGTCTGGAAGGGAACGTGTCCATGTTGGCCAAAGTGGGTGTGTGTGGGTGTGGGGGGGAACATCTAGTCCAGCATCCTGTTCTCACAATGGCTGGATAGCCCTAAGAAACCAGGAGTCCAGATACACTGCCTCTGGGCCTGGAGGCTCCGTCGGAACATGTGAAGAGCGTTTGCTGGTTCTGGCCAAAGGAGGCCCAAATTTCCCCGCGAACCGAGGAATTCAGATAGACTGCCTCTGGACCTGGAGGCTCCACCGGAACATGTGAAGAGCCTGCCTGCTGGATCTAGCCCAACGAGTCCCGTCTGGTCCTATCACCCTGTCCTCCCAGGGGCCAGATTTCCCCGCGAACCGAGGGATTCAGATAGACTGCCTCTGGAACCTGGAGGCTCCATGTGAAGAGCCTGCCTGCAGGGTCGTGGTTGCCACCGAGAGCCTGATCCCCTCCCACAGATTTCACAGCATCACAGAACTGTAGAGTCGGAAGGGACCCCCAAGGGTCATCTAGTCCAACCCCCTGCAATGTAAGGATCTTTTGCCCAATGTGGGGCTCGAACCCACAACCCCAAGGTTCGGAGTCTCATGGCTCTACCGACTGAGCTAGTCTTACTCTGCCAGCCCAGCTTCATAGTAATCTGGGTTCGCCCCCCCCCCAGATGTAATCCAATTTCATCCAAAACAATGTCAAAACAAAGTCCCAAAAGCCTGGTTTTCATGCGATGACTATTATCAAACAGCTCAAAGTTTGAAAGAAAGAAAACAAAACCCAGGTTCATAATCCTGGCCAATTATGAATCTCAGGCAAGGCCCAGCACAGTGAGTCAGTCCTGCACAGATCCAAAGGCAGCGTGGTGTAGTGGTTAAGAGTCTCAGACACCAACTACTGTACTAAGCAGATCAGGGTTCGAATCCTCACTCGGCTGTGAAGCTTGGAGCCACTCGCTTCATGGCGGAGTCCAGATAGACTGCCTCTGGGCCTGGAGGCTCCATTGGAACATGTGAAGAGCCTGTCTGCTGGTTCTGGCCAAAGCAGGCCCATGTGGTCCAGCAGCATCCTTCATGAGCTTCGTGACGGAGCGGGGATTCGAACCCTGATCTCCCAGGTCCTGGTCCAACTCTCTAACCACTACACCACCCTGCCTTCTAAATCTCAGTGTGGGGAAATGGCGCCTAGACATTCCCTAACCAACACCAACGTTTAAGGTGCTATTTTGGCGATTAGCTTACCGTATTTTTCCATGCATAAGATGCCCAACCCCAGTGTATAAGGCTGCCCTTATTTTTTTTTGAACCCCAAATTAAGAAAACAATATTTAAGGGTTGCCAAAACCCTAAAATAGAAGTGAAAATCCGGAAGATCGGAGGCGGCAGCGGGAAGCTGTTTTGGGGGGGGGCGGTCACGACTGGACCTAATGGTCAGGGGTCCCTTTACCTTTACCTTTGGGGGACCCAGGTGGTGCTGTGGGTTAAACCACAGAGTCTAGGGCTTGCTGGATCAGAAGGTCGGCGGTTCGAATCCCCGCAATGACGGGTGTTGCTCGGTTCCTGCTCCTGCCCACCTAGCAGTTCGAAAGCACTTCAAAGTGCAAGTAGATAAATAGGTACCGCTCCGGCGGGAAGGTAAACGGCGTTTCCGTGCGCTGCTCTGGTTCGCCGGAAGCGGCTTTGTCATGCTGGCCACATGACCCGGAAGCTGGACGCCGGCTCCCTCGGCCAGTAAAGCGAGATGAGCGCCGCAACCCCAGAGTCGGACACGACTGGACCTAATGGTCAGGGGTCCCTTTACCTTTACACTGCGAAATCCCAGACATTTGCTTATACACAGAAAAATGTGATATATATCTTGAGTTTCTCAGATATTAAACGAGGGGGGAGAACCGACGATATGCCACCCTAGTAGGACAGAAATGCAATTTTTTTAAAAAAATATACAAGGGGACGCACATACAGTTTACCTCTGTTAAGTCCCTAGTGGCTTTTGTGAAGAGAGAAGTGAGGTTTCTCATGAAAGCGATGACGATTTTATAACGCGGCTATACATTTCAATGAATTGCCTTCGGGCCTTGCATGGGCGCGCGAGGGAGAGGCAAGGTGTGTCTTGAAACAACAGGGATGAAGAAATTCGTGCAACACTCAGCGGAAGAAGCCTATCCCTGCCTACTCGGGAGTCAGCCCTCAATAGGGCTTCTCTCGCTGACTCCCAGGTAAGTGAGGCTGCCGTCGGCCGGGTGACATTTAAATGAGGCCACTGGGATTGTTTTGATTTTGGCAGCATTGCCAAAAAGAACAAAAAATAAAGGAAGATCTACTTTACGTCTCCACAAAACGCTGCCGGGAGCTTTAGGCAAAAGATCCACGGCGATCAAGTTTGGGGGGGGGGAAGAGAAATTGGGTTGGTTGAAGAAACACATTTGCGAATTTAAAAAGTGAGAGGGCTGAGAAGGAGGGGGAAAGAATCGAAAATAGGAGCCACGTGCAGGAAACCAGGAAGTCGCCTTTGCTACACCGAAACCTTCCCTTTCCACCGCCGGATAGGGTTGCCTTCCACGTAAGTCCTACTCAGAGTAAACCCAGCGAAAGTCATGCCCCCCCCCGCGCTTCCCCATGCATCCCAGCGCGTCTACTCTTGAGTACGGAACTTTGTTGGAGGCAAGTCAGGAGTCAGGAAACTGTGCTCGGCTACTCGGGGGTAAGTCCCGAGTAGCAGGGAACGCCCTCCCCAGGAGTCACTGCACTCCGAGGTCCCAAAACGAAACCCCTCAAAAAAACAAAAACCCCACAAAACTTGCAAGAGGCTCACTCCACCTGTAGGACCCTTTGATGGATCAGGGCCTTGGGAAGCAATCCCGGGGGTGGGGCTCCCTTCCTTGCTGTATCCTTTCCGAAGCGGGCTGGGGGGGGGGCGCAAGCAGCGTCCCCTCTGCACTCAGCCACCTGCGCTCGCCAAAGGCGTGCGCCCAGGGCGCAAAGACGCTTTCTGGAGAGGTGGGTTTGGGTGGGGAGGTGGGGCGCACCCTTCTGCTCCCCCCCCAAAGACTAACCTGACGGGCTGGGGGCTCCTCAGCGACGGCTCTGGAGCGCAGGAGCCCCAACGAAGCGCAGGGCGATCCGGAGCGCAGACTTTCCTCCTCCTCCTCCTCCCCTCCTGTTTCCTTCCTTCCTTCCTTCCTTCCTCCAAGCCGGGCAGGCAGGTAAGATCCCTTTTGCCCAGGAATGCGGCAGAGCCGCTTGCCTTTAACCCCTTCTGTCCAGGCCCAGGGAGAGCGCAAAAGCCTCGTTAGGAGGAGTCTGGCCGCTGGTCTATCTATAGCTCCGTATTGCCTGCACGGACTGGCAGCATCTTTCCAGAGCTTACAGCTGTACATAAATCCAGTTGAATAAAAATAAGCAAATGTAAGCACACCCGCTCCGAAGCAAACACACAGTTCAGCTCGAAAGACACAAGAAGTCAGGTTTAGAGCAGGGAGGTTTGGACAATGGGAGAGCTGCTTTGAGAAAGTGCATGTTTGCACAACAAAGGCGTAGGAGAAAAAGTGCCCCAAAAAATAAACATATAAATCATTTTTTTTATGGGGCAGAAGTAAAGTCTCGCTGAATATGGTGGAATTTACTCTTTCAGTGTACCATATACTTTTGCAATTGACTTCCTTTTGAAACTTCATACGTATTCAGGCTGAGAGTGAATGACTGGTGCCGATTCGAACCCTGGTCTCTCCCAGGGAAGCGATAGCTGGCAAGCTGCCTTTTATGTCAGAATTTGTGCTCTTTTTTAATTTTATTTTTATTTATGATTTTCGGTTTGTGTGCAATAACTTGTGCTCTTTTGAGACGCCTCCCTTGTTAATGGGACCTTGCACCTTGACGCTGCTCATTAGCCTTGCTGGCATCGACCTGGGTTCTGCTGGTAAAGGTAAAGGGACCCCTGACCATTAGGTCCAGTCGCGGACGACTCTGGGGTTGCGGCGCTCATCTCGCTTTATTGGCCGAGGGAGCTGGCGTACAGCTTCCGGGTCATGTGGCCAGCATGACTAAGCCGCTTTCTGGCGAACCAGAGCAGCGCACGGAAACGCCCTTTACCTTCCCGCTGGAGCGGTACCTATTTATCTACTTGCACTTTGACGTGCTTTCGAACTGCTAGGTTGGGCAGGAGCAGGGACCGAGCAACGGGAGCTCACCCCGCCGTGGAAGAAGCAAAGATCACCCGTGTCAAAGCGATGATTTTTCAACATCAACTTCGTTGGACTGGTCATGTTGTGCGGATGCCTGATTATCGTCTTCCAAAGCAACTAAAAAATGTAAAGGTAAAGGGGACCCCTGACCATCAGGTCCAGTCGTGTCCGACTCTGGGGTTGCGGCGCTCATCTCGCTCTATAGGCCAAGGGAGCCGGTGTTTGTCCGCAGACAGCTTCCGGGTCATGTGGCCAGCATGACAAAGCCGCTTCTGGCGAACCAGAGCAGCGCACGGAAACGCCGTTTACCTTCCCGCCGGAGTGGTACCTATTTATCTACTTGCACTTTGACGTGCTTTCGAACTGCTAGGTGGCAGGAGCTGGGACCGAGCAACGGGAGCTCACCCCGTCATTGCGGGGATTCGAACCGCCGACCTTCTGATCGGCAAGCCCTAGGCTCTGTGGTTTAACCCACAGCGCCACCTGGGTCCAAAAGCAACTACTTTATTCCAAACTTGAAAATGGAAAGCATAATGCTGGTGGTCAACAAAAGAGGTTTAAAGACTCTCGCAGGGCAAATATTTTTTTAAAATGTAGTATCAGCAGCAACAACTGGGAAACACTGGCCTGCGAGAACAGCCTTTAACAAAGGTGCCGTGGGCTTTGAAGACACTCGAACTCAGGACACAAGGGAGAAACGCGCCAAGAGGAAGGCATGCTTGGCAAATCCACACCGTGATCAGCTCCCTCCCGGAAACCAATGTCCCCACTGTGGAAGGACTTGTGGATCCAGAATTGGCCTCCACGGTCGCTTACTGGAAGGAATTTTTAATTTAGTTTTGTTTTGTTAAGACCGTGTTTATGGAAGACAATCTTACTCGGCTACGAGGGATCGCCAAAGAAGAAGAGGTTGTCAGGCTAGGAAGGAGAACAAATCCACCCCGCAAGAAGTGGCCGGTGCTGTGTGAGAGGTTGTGGGGGGGGGGAGGTTAATTTGCAGACTGGGAATTATGGGGGTGAGCTGGATGACCTGTTAAGGTCCCCTTCCCTATTGGCAATTCTTACAGGCAGGGGATCTGGAGTCCCAGAAGGGGCTCCCTTTTACAGACAATGGCTCTCAAACCTTGCAAACAAATCCGCCTTTGTTATGTAAAAAGCAAACGAAGTGAGGGCAATGTGTTCCCATGGGAACTAATGGCTGGGGAGGGGAAAAGGCCTTTTCTTAGGTTTGCCTTTCCATTGCCCACCCCCACCCCCCAGGTATAGTAAATTCTGTTATCTGTGGGAGTCAGCTTACCCTCTCCAGCCATTTCAGAGTTTGATTTCTATCCTCCCTAACCATTGGTCATGCTGGCTAGGAAGGGGACTGCGAACAGCTAACAGGATTCTCCTCCCCATTAATTTCCAAATGCAAAAGCCAGTGATTAGAGTGTCCCCTTCCTAGGACTTGGGAGATCAGGGTTCAAATCTTGCCACTCGGACATGGATCTTGCTGGGTGGCCTTTGTCCGGTCACCTGGCCCACCCAGTCTTGTGTACACTGACTGGCAGCAGCGGCTCTTTGGAGTTTCAGGCAGGGGGTCTTTTTTGGGGTTGAAACTGGGCCCTGTGCGTGGAAGGCATTGCCTCTGCAGGGGGGGGGGGGGGTCTGGAAACCGAGCCTGATGAGGAACGGTTGAAGGAGCTGGGTATGTTTCGCCTGGAAAAGAGGAGATAGGAAAGCCATCTCAAGGGGTGTCAAACGGAAGAGGGAGGGAGCTTGGTTTTCTCCTGCTCCGGAGGGTAGGACTCGAACCCATGGCTTCAAGTTGCGAGAAAGGAGATTCCGACTCAACATCGAGAGGAATTTTCTGGCAGTCGGAGCTGTCCAGCCGTGGGATGGAAGGTGGCGGACTCTCCTTCCTTGTAGGATTTTAAGCAGACGTTGGATGGCCACCTTGTCCTGGGTGCTTTGGCTGAGATTGGGGGGTTGGACTGGATGACCCTCAGGTTGCCCTCAAACTCTACAGCCCTACGATGCCGAGTTGTTGCCCTTTCCTTAGAAACGAAGCAAGTTTCTAGTCCTCAAGTTTACATGAAAAGGCGTCTAGGCCACCCCATCTTGCTCAGTATTACACTGACAGGCAGCAGCTGGGGTTTCGCTCTCTCCCTACCTGGAAATACCAAGGATTGAACCAGGGAAGTTTTGCGGCCAGAGCGCACGCTCTACCACTGAGCTGAGCAGAGCTGACAAGGGGGTGTGTCCTGGAGGAAAGGGGTGTGGCCTGGAGGAAAGGGGCGTGGCTGATGGGATGTAGCCGGGGGGGGGGCACCCAAGGGGGGTGCTTATTTCAAGCCCCTCTGCCACGTAAAATTTCCTCACCCACCACCCCTTATCCTTCCCCCCCTCCCTTGCTTAAACGTCTCCCCCCCCCAAGTAAACCAGAGGAAACTCTCTCATTTTTTCTGCTTTTAATTCAATCGGTATTAGTGCCCATAACACAGGAGACTAAAAGTGGAGTCCTAGATAGGGCATCTCGGACGTAAGCCCCACTGAGTCCAATGGATGCTCACCTCCAGGTAAGCAGGTGCGCAGGATCGCGGCCTAATACATGCAACCGAGAGTTGAGATTAAGGCTCTCTCTTTCCCCTAACCCCCTTCGCTTTGTGTGTGTGTCCCCCCCCCCAAAATCACCGCCCAATGTCCCATTCAGGGCGAGTTCACTCTCGACAGTTGTCCCGCACAGCAGGGGGAGCGGCGATTCTTGCATTGCACGGGGTCAGGCTAGATGGCTCTCCGGGTCCCTTTCCAACGCTACAGGTCTGTGATTCGGCGTGCGTCGCTGGAGCCCAGGTAACATCTCAAGCGTACTACCTGGGCCGCCCCTGGCCAGTAATTAATAATATGCCGCCCATCTGATTCTTAAGTTTGCGCCTGTGGTTTGCAGGAAAGCAAAGGAAGGCAGGAGACACCCCCCCCTGCCCTAGCCCCCAAGGCGGCTTGGTGGAATCATGGAACGAAGAGGTGGGGGGCAAAGAAGGACTGATCCATCTGGCGGTGTTTTCCGTCCACCCCAAAAAAAGTCGCTGGCGAAAGGAGTCTTCCACGTAAACCAAGCCAGAAGCGCCTCTTGACAACGCCGCTTGCGGAGGGCGATCGGGAGTGGGGGGAAGAGCTGTGTTCAAAACGGGGCGTGTCTGTACGAGGCCGGGAATAACGGATTCGGCAAGGTGCGTGAGGAAGCGGTGAGATACTATTCCGAAAGACGACCCCGTAATCTCGTAATCCAAGCGGGAATGGAGGTTTTCCCCTGCTGGAGAACGCCACGTTTCATTCCGAACGGGGGCGAAGAACTCCCGGCCTCCGTTTCTCGAAACGCTCACCCTCACCCCCGCAGATTGGGTGGTTGGGCCCCGATCCACCTCGTAGCACCACCACCGACAGCCACGTTGACCCCGAAGTATGTGGTGTGGCTTTGGGCATCTCTTGGTGCGTAAGAAGTCCGAGAAGCCGTTTTGAAAGAGAGGAAGGATTCGTTGGGCATGAAAGGAATCTCTCCCCAGCAAATAGCCGCGGCCCAAGAAACAGCTCCGCCAGTCCTGTGTTAATATGGGGGAAAAAACCCTCCCCAATCCATCCTTGCTTTGCTAAGAAGCAAGGCGGGGACAAAGTCTCCCTCTTTTTTTTTTTAAATAGAAAAAAAGAACGAAAGAAAAGCAAACGGAGACAAGTTCCTGTGTTCATACAGAGGTGCGACGGCCATGCCGGTGGCTGCTCAGACCTGCACTTTTTGGATCTGTTTGTCGTTGTCCGCCGGCTCCGCCATGGGGCTGGGCGTGTAGTTGAAAGGGGTAACTCGGGCAGCCCGGCTCGGGGAGCTGTGCCTGCTGGGGGGGAAGTTCCCGAGGGAGCTGACGGGCGCTTCGTGCGTGAAGGAGATGGGCACCGCCGCGGGGGCCTTGGCTGGATTCGGACCGCCGGCCGCCTCTCCCGCTTCCGAGGAGAACGCGAGCGCAGGCTTGGTCTCCATCGTCGGAGAGGTGCTGGAGTTGGTTTTGGCGGCGGAGAAGTCTTCCGTCTGCACGACGGCGTCGCTGGTCTTCCTCTGGGCCTGGGGGGCTTCTTCCTCCTCCAAGGTGCTGACCAGTGGCAGGGCCGTGGGAGGGAGGGTGGTCTTCAGGATGTGGGGGATGTCCTCGTCCCGAATGCGCTTCCAAGTCCCCCTCACCATCGCCTGCTGTGCCTCTTCGGCCTGCTTTCCTGGAGTTCCCAGAGGAGGCACCACGGGTAGCTTGGGCCCCTCTTCGCTCTTCTTCTTCGCGGGCTCTTGGCAAGCAGGAGTGGCCGGGCTGCCCGTCCTCTTGACGACGTTGATCTGAGGGGACGACGAGTACCGTTTGAAAGGCTCCGGCGGGACGTGGCCCGTTTTGACCGGGAGCCTGCAGGGGCTTTCCGAGCTGGTCCGCCTCGGAGGCCTCATGCCCGTGGGGACCCCGTGGCTCGACAGAGGCGCCCTCGGGACGACAGGCCGCTGCATCAGCCCCACGGGCTTGTCTGCCTTGAGCTCGTCGCACCGGGAGGAGCAGAGGAAAACGGGCGGAAGGCCGGGGCGGCCTCTCCGAGGCGAAGCGGCTGGAGAGAGCCTCGAGTTCGGCTGTGCTGATGAAAGTTCTGCCCGGTGCCTCATGAGCAGGCCAGATGACTCCTTGATAAACGTCAGCTGCCTCAGGAAGCCGGAGCGGTCCGATTCGCTGGCGGTGGACCTCGCCGAGGACATGCGCACCAGATTGAGGTGGCTGCTTTGCAGGGTGGCCTTCCCGCCGGTCTGGGGCCTCGTCCCTCTGCCTCTCCCCACCTGCTCCTCCAACGTAGGCATGGCGCTCCTGGCCGGCAGCGTTTTCTTCACGGGCTTCTGCATGAAGGGGATCCGGACGGGAGACTTCTGGGTCTTGTGTTGCTTGGGCACGGGAGACTTCTGCACTGGCTTGGGGTTCTGGCCGGGAGATGTGGCGTTCCCATTTGCCTTTCCAGCTTCCCGAGACGGTATCTGCCGGCCGGGCGGCTGCGAAGGGGACGTCAGCTTCTTCTGGTTGGGCTGAGATGGCGTGGACGTCCGGGAAGACCCCGATGAAGGGGCTTTCGTCATCCGGGCCGGCGGAGTCGCGCTCCGTTTCGGCAAGGTGAGGTCCACCATCTCCGAGATCTTCCCCGGCCTGTGGAGGCTCCGAGATCTCTGCTGGTTCAGGCTGAGGTTTTTTGCAGGCGTTTCCTGCTTCGCTGGGGGTCCCGTCTTCTTCGGGGCAGCTCTGGGGCTCTGTGCCTGCGAGTCCTTCGCCACGTTCGGCATGTAGATCACCGTCCGGCCTCGGAAGACCACCGGCAAGTTGGTGAGCGGCTTCTGCTGAACGTTTTTCTCCGCCCGGCTGTTCTGGGCCCTGGCACCTCTTGCGGCGACCACCTTCTTGCCATCCTGGAACGCCCTTGGGAGGTCTTTCTTCTCCGCGTGACGGCCAGGGACCTGCCTGCCCGCCTTCTTCTCCTTCCTCTCCAGAGACAGCTGCAACGTGGATCCCGACGAGAGGCCGGACATAAAAGAGAGGATGGAGTCCGATTCCGAGGACGGGTCGCGGGCAAAAGAGGAGGCTGCCTGGTGCAGCCAGGTGACAATGGAGTCGGCCCCTTCCTGGATCGCCTTCCAGTCGACGCTGTCCAGGTCTGAGCCTCTTTCGGAGGCGGCTTCGTCCGGCGTGGCCTCTGACTTCCGCTCGTGGGCCTTCCGCCCCTTCCTTTCCTTCTCGCCCTGCTTCCTCTTCCCGGAGTGCCTCCTCCTCTTGGGCGCGGCCGACCCAACCCCCTTGGGCAGCAGCAAGTTGTCGTCCGAGTCGCAGCTGAGGGAGCTCCCCGAGCTGCCCCTCCGCTTGGACAGCGCTGCCCGCATCTCCTGCCGCCGGCTCAAGGCCAGCTTGGCTCGGCCGTACAGCTGCCCCCTCCCTTCTGTGTGGCACAGCTCCACGTCGCTCAGGGAACTCAGGGAGGAGCTGAGGGAATAGCATGGCGGTGTCTCGTCTGCAATGAGGTTGCTGCGCAGCTTGGCTGCCATCTTGGTTTTCGGCGGCGGCTGCCTGGAAGCAAACTCGGCCTCTTTCTTGACCCAAGCTTCCTTTCTTTGGCCTTTGCCGGGTGCGCCGGCCTTCCTCCTGGGCGAACGCCTCGCCCCGAGCTCCGCCAAGTCGTCTGAGTCGTTCTCATAGAAGCAATAGACTGCCTCTTCGGTCGGCGTGGTATGGCACAGCGACTGGAAGACCATGTCGCTGTTGCCGTTTTCCCGAGGGGCATCTTTCCTGGAACGGCTGCCTTCCGAGCTGGCCCTCAGGCTGCCCTGCCTCACGAGCGTCAGCTCCAGGTTCCTGAGGGGGACGTGTCCTCGCTTGGACTCGGCCGACTGGGCCCGGCCTGTGCGGAGCGGGCTGGTGTGGCTCGAACCCGTGTTGTGCTTGTACGCGGACACCACCCTGGTTGGCGTGGAATGGCTGGAGGTTATCCTTCCGGCCCGGAAGCCTCCCGCCTCACCCTGTGCCACCTCCCTCTTGAGGCCTAATCCACGTGGGCCCAGAGCCTCCCTCCTCTTCCCAGAGCATCGCCTCAAGTCCGCCTCCTCCTTCGTCGGGTACTGGAGTGTCTCGTCGCTCAGGGAAGCCGCGCTGGAGAAGTTGACCGGAGTCCCTTCCGCTGAGTCAGTGAAGGAATCCTCGTCGCCGACATAGTCTTTGCTGGGCCTTGTGTTGGCCGCCGTACGCCTATGCTTGGGGAAACCCAGGTGAGAACTGGCAGGGACCAGCATATAAACTGGGACGTGCACTGGCTTCTTGTTTTGAGGGTTCAGAACCTGGCCCGGAAACCCGGAGACGAGAGACGTCCTCACTTTCCGGAAGCGGGACGGCATGGCCGAATTGATGCACTCCTTCAA
The DNA here is from genome assembly GCA_900245895.1 of Lacerta bilineata. Classification (NCBI taxonomy): domain Eukaryota; kingdom Metazoa; phylum Chordata; class Lepidosauria; order Squamata; family Lacertidae; genus Lacerta; species Lacerta bilineata. The sequence goes on along the minus strand of OFHV01002796.1, from coordinate 12,402 downwards.
GATCTCGATGTCTTCGTCGGAGGTCAGCTCGAGGCGCTCTGGCTTCCTCTGGCTCTCGTTGGCCCTCTCTTCCTCGTGGGCCGCAAAGCCCAGGCCGCCGCCGCTCCTCTCGGGGAAAGGTGGCATCAGCTTCAACTCCACGTCCTTCTGGACGTAGTGCTCGTGGAGAGGAAGCGCGCTCAAGCTGGAAGCGCAGGAGAAGTTCTCGTTGGGCTTCTCCACGGTGAAGTAGACCATGGAGTCAAGGTCTTGGGGCACCTGGAACCGCTCCTTAAAATCCGTGATCTCCATGAACTTCTTGACGTTGTTCTCCCACTGGATGTTGAACTGGCTCGCCTCCTTCTCGGGCTGACCGCTGTGCTCGAACAGGGGCGTTTTGCTGCGGCTGGGGGGCATGGTCTGCCCGGGACTGTCGGGCAGCTCGCTGGGACTGATGGTGCCGCTGATCATCTCGCTGCAGGGCTCGCTTTGGATAGAGCTGGCGATGGACGGGCTCTCGAAGCTGCCCAGCGAGCTGACCGAGCTGCAGCGGCTCATCACCAGCGGCGTCTCCTGTATGTAGTTCTCGGAGGAACTGGACGGCGTCAAGTCTTCCGGCCGGCAGGGCGAAGCTCCGCGGAGGAAGATCTTCTCCTTCTTGGGGAAAGGGATGGCGATGGGCTGCGAGGCGGCCGGGACAGACTCTGCTTCTAGCCTCGCTTGCCCTCCCTTCCGCAACTCCTCCATCTCGGCCACCTCTTCCACCTCGATGATCTCCAGCGAGGAGTCGCTGTCCGTCTCGTTCTCGCTGTGGCTCTGCCCGTCCAGGACGTTGTCTGCCGAGGAGAGCGACGAGAGCGAGCTGCAGCGGGAGAAGCAGATCGGCGTGTCTTCCACGGAGTACTTCTGCAGCTGCTCTTGCCCCGCGGGGGCCGGGGGCCGAGCGGGCAGCTTCTCGGGAATCTTGCTCAGGTTTTCCATCGACTTCAGCGACAAGCTGGGGTAGAAGGGACCGGCTCCCTGCAGCCCTGCCGTTTCGGGCGCTGAGCTACCGTTCCCAATGCTCTCCACCAGAGGGACATGCTGGTAGGACGGCGAAAGCTTAATCGTCTGGACTTTGGGGTCTGCGTTTAGATCATTGCTCGGAACTTTCTTTTGGGGTTCTGGCTCCTTCTCGGCAACCCCAGCATCAGCTGCTTTCGGGAGCTTCCCGAGGTTTTCCGGCTTCTCCGCCACCTCGCCGGCTCCTTGACGTTTCATCCCCGGCCCCTCCGCCTTCTCTGGCCTGTTGCTCAAGATGTTTTTCAGGTCCAGGCGGCTGGGCCGCTTCTGGTAGCGATGTAGCTCGTCTTTAAAGTCCAAGAAGGTCGTCCCGGTGCACGGTTTCATGTGCTCCTTGGTGCAGTAGCCGTCGCTGGTGCTCCCGCTGTTGAGGCTGTCGTTGGAGAGGCTGGTGTAGGCCGTCTTCAGCCGCAGGAGGGTGTGGGCACGGCACAGGCCTTCCCGCTTGGCAAAGCCGCTGGCGTCCGACAGCCGGCACGGCGAGCACGACTGGGCACGGGCCTCGTGCACCTCCTCCAGCCCCAGCTGCCAGTCCAAGCAGTGGTCCTCAGAGCTGAGGCTGAAGCTGTCGTCCGACGACGTGTGCAGGACGGAGATGTCCTCCACCAGCTTGTCGATCTTGGCCACGGCGGTGGAGATTTTGTTGGCCAGCTTCTCGGCCGCCGCGGAGACGTCCTCGTCCGGGCGAAGCAGCGAAGGGGCGACCTGGGCAGCTTCCGGCTGCCGGCTCCCGTCCTTCTCCGGCTCGGGGCACCTCCGCGGTGTGCCGGCTCTCGGCAACGCCTGCCCTTGGAGGAAGGAGGAGTTCAGGAACATGGAGAGGACAGAGGGGTTCCCCGTCTCGGAGGCGTTGGGGCCCTCGTCGTCGTCAAAGCACCCCGAATCGGAGGCGTAGTCTTTCACCAAGCTCTCCATGTGGCGCATGGGCTTTTTGGCGGTCTGCGTCTTCAAAGTCTGCTTCTCCAGGCTGTCAAAGGCCTCGGCCAGGTGTTTAGTGTCCAGCTCGGCCTCCAGCGCCTTCTGCTTCCTCATGTACAGCGACGGCATGCAGGACCCTGGCGAGATGACCAGGGCGTCTTTGTACTTCGGGGGGCGGTTGGCCAGGAGGTTCCGCAAGGCCGCCGCGCTTCCCATGGCGATCATCTTGTGCTTGGAGTGCACGAGGTTTCGGAGCATGCTGACGGCGCCCAGGTCCCACAGGAGCTCCTGGTCTTTGGGGCTGCGTGCCGAGAGGTTCCAGAGGGTGCCGCAGGCATTGCTGACGATGGTCAGGCTGTGTGACTTGAGGTGCTGCAGGAGGGTCTGCAGGCAGTTGTGGTCTCTCAGGACTTCCCTGGAAGACAGTTGGGTGGGGAATAAATGTTAAAAAACAGTGGAATGGACCTGCGTTTCACTGTACAGTGGTACCTTGCTTCTCAAACTTAATCCGTTCCGGAAGTCCGTTCCAAAACCAAAGCGTTCCGAAACCAAGGCGCGCTCTCTCACAGAAAGTCATGCAAAATGGGCTGACGAAACATGGGCCGCAGTTTTTGCATACAGGTGAAACTCAAAAAATTAGAATATCGTGGAAAGGTTCGTTTCTTTCAGTAATTCAACTTAAAAGGTGAAACTAATATATGAGATGGACTCATGACATGCAAAGCGAGATACGTCAAGCCTTTATTTGTTATAATTGCGATGATTATGGCGTACAGCTGATGAGAACCCCAAATTAACAATCTCAACTTTGGGGTTTTCATCAGCTGGACGCCACAATCATCACAATTATAACATGCAAAGGCTTGACATGTCTCGCTTTGCATGCCATGAGTCTATCTCATATATTAAACTCCAGTAGCTAATGAAAACAATTGCTTACATAAATGGACTTTTCCACGATATTCTAATTTTTCGAGTTTCACCTGTACGCTTCAGGGTACAGACACTTCAGGTTACAGACTCCGCTAACCCAGAAATAACGCTTCAGGTTAAGAACTTTGCTTCAGGATAAGAACAGAAATCGTGCTCTGGTGGCGCAGCTGGAGGCCCCATTAGCTAAAGTGGTGCTTCAGGTTAAGAACAGTTTCAGGTTAAGAACGGACCTCCGGAACGAATTACGTATGTAACCCGAGGTACCACTGTAAGGCAAAATGGATTAATCCGTTCTGGACTTTTAAAAACAACCCCTAAAACAGCAATTGAACATGAATTTTGCTATATAACGAGACCCTTTTGATCCACAAAACGAAAGCAATAAACAATGTACTGTACTATAAAATAAATAAGACAGTATTGTGGATGGTAAAAATTAAAATTTTAACTTTTTCCTTAGCTGCACAGAAGCGCAGCTTCTGATTGGTGAAGGCGCCCAGGAAAAAATAGCCGACAGCCACATCGGACGTTCGGCTTCTGAAAAACGTTCAAAAACAGGAACACTTTACTTCCGGGTTTTTGGCGTTTGGGAACCAAGGCGTTTGAGTACCAAGGTGTTTGAGAAAGAGAAAGGACACTGGGGCAGTGGCTGAGCGACCCGGAATGGACAATAAAAGAGGGGTGATAATCTCATTCCTCAAGTCTTTTATCAAGAGGGCAAGCCAGAAGGGAATGCGCCACAGATTCGGGGCTGCCATCTCCGCAGGGACGTAAGCGTTTTTCGCGTGGAATCTGTTGGAATCGTCCCTTCGAGTACAGCCGAGGGCAAGACATTCAATCTTGCGAGGGTAAAAGCAAGGTCTATATTTTGGAATTGCTAGGTCACGAAAGCGGACTCTGAGAGGGGTTTGCGAGGGGTGCAAAAGGATCCAGGCTGCTGGTCTCTGTCTCCTGCCCTCAGTTTTGCAACGGCACAGAGAGAGAAAGATGCACCCAGTGGAGGCTGAGAAAGCAGAGGGAGAGAGCCACTGACCTGTAATCTTCCTTGGTGGCCACGAGGCTGGAGACGTTCCTCAGGATCCCTCCTCCGCTCTCAATGATGGCTAGCGAGTTGCTTTGGCATTTATAGGTGAGGGTGCTGACCAGGAAGCCCAGGGCTCCGTCCACCAGGCAGATGGCGGCTTTGTTCTCCGTACTGTGAGCCGAGAGATTCCACAGGGCGCTGAGGATGCTCTTGAGGGTGGATTCCTGGAACAAAACACCAGAGAGAAGGAGGCAATGAGGCTGTGTTCGCCCCGGGCGTTTGGAGCACTACGAGACCGCTTTAAATCAACCGTGGGCTCCTCTCCCAGAGGATCCCAGGAGCTGTGAAACGCCCCGAGACCATCGGAAGAAGGGCAGTGCAGTAGTAACGTCGGAAGTCGGACGGAATCCGTTCTGGAAGTCCGTCCGACTTCCAAAACATTCGGAAACCAAGGCGCGGCTTCCGCTTGGCTGCAGGCAAGAGGTTGTCCTAAACGACCTCGGCCCAGTATACCCGAAGAAGCGTCTCCATCCCCATCGTTGTGCCCGGACACTGAGGCCCAGCGCCGAGGGCCTTCTAGCGGTTCCCTCGCTGCAAGAAGCAAAGCTACAGGGAACCAGGCAGAGGGCCTTCTTGGTGGTGGCGCCCTCCCATCAGATGTCAAGGAAATAAATAACTACCTGACTTTTAGAAGACATCTGAGGCAGCCCTGTTTAGGGAAGTTTTAATGTGTGATGTTTTAATCTTTGGCTGGAAGCTGCCCAGAGTGGCTGGGGAAACCCAGCCAGATGGGGGGGGTACAAATAAATTATTATTAATAATAATAATAATAATAATAATAATAATAATAATCCGAGAGAGTGGAAGGCCATGGCCCCATTTGCGTCAACGAGCTTCCGCCATTGACAGGCAACGGACCGCCAAGACCACATAACCCCGGTCCTGAAAGACCTACATCGGCTCCCAGTATGTTTCTGAGCACAATTCAAAGTCTTGCGGCTGACCTTGAAATCCCTAAACGGCCTCAAAGGCCCAGTATCCCTGAAGGAGCATCTCCACCCCCCATCATCCAGCATGGACACCGGGGTCCAGCTCCGAGGGCCTTCTGGCGGTTCCCTCCCTGCGAGATGTGAGGTTACAGGGAACCGGGCAGAGGGCCTTCTCGGTGGTGGCGCCCTCCCATCAGATGTGAAGGAAATAAGCAACTGTCTGACTTTTAGAAGACATCTGAAGGCAGCCCTGTTTAGGGAAGTTTTTTAATGTTTGATCTTTTACTGTGTTTTTAATATTCTGTTGGAAGCCGCCCAGAGTGGCTGGGGAGACCCAGCCAGATGGGCGGGGTACAAACAATAAATTATTATTAGCCGCTTCCCGGCTCACCTTGTTGGCCCGCAGGGCGCACTGCATCAGGCCCGTGACACTGCCGACGTCCCTCAGCACCTTCTTGCTATTCATGTCTGCACGCCAGGAGAGGTTTCGGAGAATGCTAGAGACCACCTGAGAGGAGGAGGAAGAAGAGGATCGGGAGGGGAAGAGAGGGGAGGGAAGCCGATTACTGATCTCGGAAGGGCACAGAGTTCAAATGATGGTAGCCAGCGGCTTTAGGAGGCTGCAGTGTGCGCTTGGGACTTGGCTAAATTCAGAGGGATTTGCTGATCCAGGGCAAAACTTTGGAACACCCTGCCGATTGACACCAGGCACGTGCCTTCCCTGCGCTCTTCTCGGCACCTGCTAAGAACATCTCCGTTCGGAGAAGCCTCATCCAGATGTATAGAATGTGTTTTAATCTGGTTTTTAGGTTACCATTTTTTATTTCATTTTTAAAAAAGGTTTTCAGCGGTGGTTTTTTCCAGCCGTTTGGTGTTTTTTTTGCTGATAATTCCACTGCTTTATTCTTTGTGTCGTCGTTTTGCCTTTGCATCTGGGCGACATAGAAATCTTATGCGATAAATAAATAATATAAATTGGGGAAAATATATGCTAAATGCCTACAAATGTCCACAACCCCCCCATAACCCCCCCCCAAAAAAAAACCAATGTGGGAATGTGGCGAACTTAACTGAAGGTGAGTGGAGGGGAGAGGGGACAAAAATGGGGAGAAAGTGAAATGGACAGATACAGTGGAACCTCGGGTTGCGGACGTAATCGCAGCGTTCGCATCCTGAAGCGCTGCATCTGCGCAGGCGCGAAGTGGCAAAACCCGGAAGTAACCTGTTCCGGTGCTTCTGGGTTTCCCGCGGTCCGCAGCCTGAAAACACGTAACCTAAAATGTCCATAACATGAGGTATGACTGTTCCTCATTGTGACAACCCTGCACATTGGCCCTACACATCTGGAGAGGGGCGCCAGGTTGGTGACGTCTGTGAGGAAGTGTGTGGAAGTATGTAGAAGTCTTCTGCAGAAGTATGGAAGTCTTTTGCGGAAGTGTGGAAGTCTTCTGCCAAAGTGTTGGAAGTATGTGGAAGTCTTCTGCGGAAGTGTGGAAGTCTGCTGCCGAAGTCTGTGGAAGTGTGGAAGTCTTCTGCCAAAGTGTGTGGAAGTATGTGGAAGTCTTCTGCGGAAGTGTGGAAGTCTTCTGCGGAAGTGTGGAAGTCTGCTGCCGAAGTCTGTGGAAGTGTGGAAGTCTTTTGCGGAAGTGTGTGGAAGTATGTGGAAGTCTTCTGCTAAAGTGTGTGGAAGTATGTGGAAGTCTTCTGCAGAAGTGTCGAAGTCTTCCGCGGAAGTGTCAAAGTCTGCTGCCAAAGTGTCAAAGTCTTTTCTGGAAGTGTGTGGAAGTCTGCTGTGGAAGTGTGTGGAAGTCTGCTGCAGAGGTCTGCTGCAGAAGTGTGGAAGTCTGCTGTGGAAGTCCGCACAGAACTGTGTGGAAGTCAGCTAGGGAAGCTTGCTGTGGGCAGATGCAAGCAGACCACACACCCCCTTGCCTTTGAGCCATCCTTACCTGGTGGAGCTCTTCACTTTCAGACGCCAACTGCGCCACAATGGCCAGCATACATCTCTGGCGGGAGCACAGCGTCGCCTGGGTTGGGGGTGGGGCAAAATGAGAAACGAGGGAGGAGAGGTGGGGAGAAGGGTCATAATCTGAGAAACTGCTGTGCTCTCCCATCAAAACCAGCTCGCCCCATTGCCTTCAAATGCTCCTCATTTCTGCATTTCGCCTCCAAAGCGCAATGCGCCCATAAACAGTAGACTGGTGGTACCCCAACCTTTTTCAGGGGGCGCCCCTTCAGTCCCACAAACTCATCCCCAGTGCTCCCCCACCGCATTATATAAAAGAGCATTGTTCAGTGGTTTGCGGGACCGACTGCAGAAAAGCATAAATTCAAAACAGCGACGGTTAATCTGGTACGCAGGATGAGACCCTCCCTGCCCGCAGACTGTCTCTGCAGAGTGGTGCATGCTCTGGTTATCTCCCGCTTGGACTACTGCAATGCACTCTCCGTGGGGCTGCCTTTGAAGGTGACCCGGAAACTGCAACTAATCCAGAATGCGGCAGCCAGACTGGGGACTGGGAGTGGAGACCATATTACACCGGTCCTGAAAGACCTCCATTGGCTCCCAGGACGTTTCCGAGCACAATTCAAAGTGTTGGCGCTGTCCTTGAAAGCCCTTAATGGCCCTGTAGACCTGAAGGAGCGTCTCCACCCACCCACATCGTCCAGCCCGGACACTGAGGTCCAGCTCCGAGGGTTTTCTGGCGGTTCCCTCCCTGTGAGAAGCGAGGTTACAGGGAACCAGGCAGAGAGCCTTCTTGGTGGTGGCACCCTCCCTTCAGATGTCAAGGAAATAAACAACTATCTGACTTTTAGAAGACATCTGAAGGCGGAGGGCCTTCTCGGTGGTGGCGCCCTCCCATCAGATGTCTATTTGAGCTCCCGTTGCTCTGTCCCAGCTCCTGCCAACCTAGCAGTTCGAAAGCATGCCAGGGCAAGTAGATAAATAGGTACCGCTGCGGCGGGAAGGTAAACTATATGACATTTAGAAAATATCTGAAGGCAGACCTGTTTAGGGAAGTTTTTAATGTTTGGTGTTTTATCGTGTTTTGAATATTCTCTGCAAACGGAGAACCCTCTGCTCTCCAACCCGGCTTTCTTATCCATTGCTACCCCACACAATACCTTGTTGACAACGTCCCCAAACGTGAGGTTCGTCAGAGCCATGCCGGTGTAACGCCGCAGGGCCAGGTTGAGGGGGTCGCTGGTCATTCGGTGCATTTCGTAGTCTACCTGGAGCAGTTCGGCAACAGCCTGCAGACCGCCTGGGAAGAAGAAAAGGGAGGCTTCGAACCGCTTCTTTGTTTGACCCCGGACCTATTTAAGAGCATCTCTCTCTCTCTCTTTTTTAAGGTTAAACCACAGAGCCTAGGGCTTGCCGATCGGAAGGTCGGCGGTTCGAATCCCCACAATGACGGGGTGAGCTCCCGTTGCTCGGTCCCTGCTCCTGCCCACCTAGCAGTTCGAAAGCACGTCAAAAGTGCAAGTAGATAAATAGGTACCGCTCTGGTGGGAAGGTAAACGGCATTTCCATGTGCTGCTCTGGTTCGCCAGAAGCAGCTTTGTCATGCTGGACACATGACCCGGAAGCTGGACGCCGGCTCCCTCGGCCAGTAAAGCGAGATGAGCGCCGCAACCCCAGAGTCGGACACGACTGGACCTAACGGTCAGGGGTCTCTTTACCTTTATCTAGCAAGGTTAAAGCTTACTGGGAAATGATGTATAATGAATTGAAAAGGATGTTTAAAATAACGTTTGAAATACAACAACCCAGAAGCTTTTCTTTTGGGAATTTTAGGGACCAGAACTGCCTAAACTTTATAGAAACTTATTCATGTATGCGACTACAGCGGCAAGAATGTTACTTTCCCAAAAATGGAAGGAAGAGAAGTCTCAGCAAAGGAAGAATGGATACAGAAACTTATGGGCTACGCAGAAATGCGCAAAACTTAACGGAAGAATAAGAAATCATGATAAACATATATATATATATATCTATATATATATATATTATATATATATATTATATATATATATATGTGAATGGAAATGGTTTACTGAATATTTACAGATAAATTGTAAGCAGATAAGAACATTGGCAGGGTTATTGCAATGACCTGCAGTTTTATAAGAGTATATATTTAGATGAATAAATGAGCAAATTAAGTCAATTTGGATATGCAGAAGATATTAAAAATGAATTTAAGGAACCGCGCAGGAAGAGGGGGAAGGAAGTCAAGGTTGGAGATGGTAGAATGAGTGTAAAATTAGCGAAATGTATAAACCTGAATAATTTTTTAGAACAGAGCTGTGGGATTGTAAGAGTGAGGGGGACCCAAAGGGCATTTAGCTCAACCCCCGGCAAGGCAGAGATCACAGAAAAGCGGGGAGAGGGGACAGAGAGCGAGAGACAAGCAAGGCAGGGGAGATATCGGTCACATTTTATTTATCATATTTTGTGGGAGGGAAGGAGAATGGTAGAAACTTAATTTCCGCTCACCCAGCTCGTTCATAGCCCGGCGATAGTCTTCGTCGAAGGAGAGTTTCATGATGGCACATGTGGCTTGGCAGATTTGCGGCTCGATGGGGACAGGCCCTGCCAAGGAAAACGTATACGAAATGTATTTATAGATAGTTGAGCTCAGAAGGGCAACTCTGCAAAAAAACAACAGCGTAGAGACCTCTCTCAGCTGTGGGCTCTGCCTTGAGACTCAGTCGAAGGAACCTAGGGATCGCCTTATTGCAGAGTCAGGCCATCTCGCTCAGCACTGACTGGCAGAGGCCCTCCAGGGTTTGGGGCAGAAAATGTTCTCCACCTTACCTGAACCTTCTGCACACCAAGCAGACTCTCTCCCCCTAAGCTACATCCCCCTCTAAAGATCAAGTACAATTCCAGTCCTTGCTGTTTACAAGAAACCGCTTTCTACGCCACTCCGCCTAGGTCTATGTCACCCACACAGGCCGGCAGAAGCTCTCCGGTGCGAACACTTTATGAGCAGAAATACAATCTGCACAGGAACGTCAGGCCCCCCCTTGCTAGTCCTTGGAAGTAACCTCTGTGCAGTACCCTTTCTGGCCTGCTGCCGTGGTGGCGCTATAGAGCTCGGCCCGGCGAACATCCTCTGATGGGACGCGGGTGGCGCTGTGGTCTAAACGACCGAGCCTCTGTTAGTATTTCACCCCCTCCCTTTGTGAGAATCGTGTGACTTATGGTCTGAGAGAAGGGGGAGGGAACTGAGTCTTTGATCTCTTAATTAACTTCTCTCTGCCAGACAGAATGTGACCTTCACTGTGTGTGTTAGACAGGGTTCGTTCTGGAGTTAAGATGTGTGGAAGAAACCTAGCCACACAAGCTGTATAGTTATGTATATATGGTAGCTTGTAGAAAATAAAGAAGAACTGTTTCAAGTTAATTATAGACCAGCGCTTTATTCGACCTCTGAGGAAGCGAGGGTGCTCATGACAGACAGTCTTGAGTCCAGATGATTAAGCTGTAGGTGTTCCAGTCTTATCGCCTGGCCCAGTCGGGGCAAAGAGGGGCACAAGACCTGGATAGATCCTGGCTTAAATCAACAGCCTCTTGGGCTTGCCGATCGGAAGGTCAGCGGTTCGAATCTCTGCAATGACGGGGTGAGCTCCCGTCGCTCTGCCCCAGCTCCTGCCAACCTAGCAGTTCGAAAGCACACCAGTAGATAAATAGATATCGCTGTGGCGGGAAGGTAGACGGCGTTTCCCTGCACTCTGGTTTCCGCCATGCGCCAGAAGCGGTTTAGTCATGCCGGCCACAAGACCTGGAAAGCTGTCTGCGGACAAACGCCGGCTCCCTCGGCCTGAAAGCGAGATGAGCGCCGCAACCCCATAGCCGCCTTTGACTGGACTTTACCTTTTACCCGGAGAGCGAGAAGGGGATTTGCAAGAACCAGCTGGTTTTACCTGCTCCCCCCTCGGGGATCTTGGCTCCCTCCTTGCTGTGCGCCTTCAGCCAGTCCCAGCAGGTCTCCGAGTAGGAGCGGATCTGCTCCAGAACGTGCAGCACCCGCATCTCCTTCTTGGCCTGCCCTTCGTCGGGCTGCGAGAAGACGATGTTGTGCAGCGCTGCGTTGGCCCGCATGCGGCAGTCCTTCCCGGCGGCTCCGGGGCTCTCGGGGGCCCCCGGCTCCCGGTCCGTGTCGTGGAGGATCTGGACGAGGAGGGGCAGGCAGCCTGATTTCCGCATGGCCAGGCAGCTCTCCTGGGAGCTGGACATCGCCAGCAGGGTGCGGGACATGTCTTCCTTGTCCCGGGTGGCAAGCATGGAAAGGAGCCAGAACACCACCTCCACCTGCACAAGGCGGAAAGGGAAGAATCAGGTGCAGGTGTCAGAGGCAGCCACCAGAAATTTTTTATGGAGCAAGAACATTGCTTGCCCAAAATTGGAAATTACAGGAACTACCAACGATTGATGAGTGGCAGACGAAGATGGCGGAATATGCAGAATTGGCGAAACTGACCGGTAGGGTCAGAAACCAGGATGACTCGAGGTTTCGGAGAGACTGGAGTAAATTTGTGGAATACTTAAGATTGAATCGTGGAAGCTTAAAAAACACTAGTAGGATTGGAATAAACCTTTGACATAGTTTAATAGGAGTAATAATAACTGTGTGTTGAGATTGGAGTGTTTTTCAACCTTTTTTGGGCAAAGGCACACTTGTTTCATGAAAAAAATCACGAGGCACACCACCATTAGAAAATGTTAAAAATTTTAACTCTGTGCCTATATTAACTATATATAATGTAATTCTCTTGAATTTTTCAATTTTTCCCACGGCACACCAGGCAACATCTCGCGGCACACTAGTGTGCGCGGAACAGTGGTTGAAAAACACTGGTAAAACCTGCAACAATAGGAGAGTCAGTGACAGAATAATTGAATGTAATTTATGTTAGATTTAATTGGCTGTAACTTGATGTATTTTGAAAATAATAAAAATTTATTTTAAAACTCAGAAATTTTTTATGGAAATTCTCTTTGTGTCATGGTATAGACATACGGTTGGGTGATGGATAACGGTTATAGAATAAGAATTCAATTTTAGGGAGTGTAGGAGGGAAGGGGGGAAGAGTTTGAATAAAATTAATTTCAAATGGGATGTTGTAATGAAATTTGGAATTAAGTAAGGGAGGTTCAGGAATACAGTGAATGCAGAGGGATAGGTTAAAATGATAAATAAAATGTGTAGGACGAATGAGTATTTAGTAAAAGAGTGGGAAAATGTGAGGAGGAGGAAAAGTAATATGGGGATCAATTGGCAATAACTGTGAATTAAGGTTAAATTGAAATCAATGGGGGGGGAATCGGGGAAGTCTGTAAAAGCAATGATGATAAGTGGTTAAATTAGGAAGGAATTGTTGATCACCAGACCAGGTGAAGAGGGGGGGGGGTTGTTTGGTATGCTCCGCCTTAGTGAGAGAAAGGGGAGCTGGGGAAAATGTAATCATGTATTAGTATTTTGGAAT